>CM053769.1:395899844-396015350 GCA_028658325.1 Potorous gilbertii
CAACACGACTATTATGGAAGTCATTTGCAAAACTACACAGATATGGCCTACATTGAATTGCCTGCCTTCCCAAAGGGAATGGGTGGGGAGGGAGGGATGGGGAGAAACTGGAACTTAAAGTTTTAGGATCAACTGTTGAGTATTGTTCTTGGTACTAGGAAATAAGAAATACAGGTAATGGGGAATAGAAAGTTATCTGGCCCTACAGGACAAAAGAGAAGATGGGGTAAGGGAAGGGCGGGATGATAGAAGAGAGGGCAGATTGGTGATAGGGGAAATTAGAATGTCCAGTGTATTGGGGAGGGAGGAGGGGACAAAGGGGGAGAAAATTTTGGAACCCAAAATCTTGTGAAAATGAATGTAAAAAGTTAAATAAATTTATTTAAAAAAAAAGAATTGACCACATAGAAAAGGAGGAACAAAAATTCACTGAAGAAAATAACCCCTTGAAAAGTAGAATTGGCCAAATGAAAAAGGTACAGAAGCTTGCCAAAAAAAAAATAATTCCTTAAGAATTAGAATTTGGCAAGTTGAAGCTAACAACTCCATGAGACATCAAGACCAATAAAACAAAATCATAAGGATGAAAAAGTAGAAGAAAATGTGAACTATCTTGTTGGAAAAGCAACTCATCTGAAAAAAAAATGGAGTAGAAATAATTTAAGAATTATTGGACTACCTGAAAACATGATAAAAAAAAGGCAACCTAAACATCATCTTTCAAGAAATTAGCAAGAAAAACTGCCCTGACATCCTAGAACAAGAGGGTAAAATCTTGTGTTCATCCTTCATTGCTGAAGAAGACCATACCATCAGAGAAATGATGACATGACTTATACTTGTTTTGAGTGAGGGAGGGCTGTGCAAGGTCACCAACCTCACTTCTCCTCCAGAGCCATCTGAATCCAGTGATCAGTATTCATTAGGATAAAATACAAATTAAAAGAATCCATTGATCACCTTCTGAAAGATATTTCAAAATGAAAATTCCTAAGAATATTATAGCCAACCTCCAGGGCTCCAAGGTCACAGAGGAAATATTTCAAGCAACCAAAAAAAAAAAAACCAATTCAAATGTCATGGAGTCACAGTCAGGATAACACAAAGTTTAGCAGCTTCTACATGAAAGGATCAGAAGGTTTTCTGGAAAGCAAAGGAGTTAGAATTACAACCAAGAACCACCCATCCAACAAAACTAAGTATAATCCTTCAGAGAAAAAAAAGGACATTTAATAAAATTGAGGCCTTTCAAGTATTCCTGATGAAAAGACAGGAGCTGAAAAGAAATGTTGAGTTTGAAACATAGAACTCAAGAGAACCATGAAAAGGTAAACAGGAAAGAGATAACAAAGAATTCAATAACAAACTGTTTATATTCCTGCATGGGAAAATGATATTTGTAACTCTTAAAAACTTTATCATTATTAGGGCAGTTAGAATGAAAATACACAGATGGAGGGCACAAGAGTAAATTGAATATTATGGGATGATATCTAAAAAAATAAAAAGAAGGGGCAAGAGAAAAGACTGCAGTGAGAGAAAGTAGAAAAGAGAGGTAGAATGGGCTAAGTTATTTCACATAAAAGAGGTGAGAAAGAGTGTGGAGGAAAAAACTGAGGAGGTAGGGCGAGGAGCACTTTAGTCTTACTCTCATTGGAATTGGCTCAAAGAGGGAATAAATATACACACTCAGATGGGTATGGAAATCTATCTTACCCTACAGAAAAGTAGGAGGGGAAGAGGATTAGAAAAGGTAGGGGTGCTGATAGAATAAAGGGTGAATTTGAGGAGGCAGTAGTCAGAAGCTTTTGAGGATGGACATGGTTGAAGGAGAGAATAGGATAAACAGAGGGAATGTGGGATGGAGGGAAATATACAGTTAGTAAATATAACTGTGAAAAAAATTACAACATTTCTCTGACGAAGACCTCACTCTCAAATGCATAGAGGACTGAGTCAAATTTATAAGAATATGAGTCATTCCCCAGTTGATAAAAGCTCAAAAGATATGAATAGGGAGTTTTCAGATGAAAAAATCAAAGCTATCTATAGTTATATGAAAAAAAATCTCTAAAATTACTATTGATTAGAGAAATGCAAATTAAAACAACTCTGAGGTATCACCCCACCCCTATTAGATTGGCTAAAATGAGAAATGCTGCAGGAGATGTAGGAAAATTGAGACATTAATGCATTGTTGGTGGAGTTGTGAATTGATTCAACTATTGGGAGAACAATTTGGATCTAAGTCCAAAAAGTCATAAAAGTATGCATACTCTTTGATCCAACAATGCCACTACCAGATCTATAACCCAAAGAGATAGAAAACAAAAAGGAAAAAAGACCTGTATTCACAAAAATACTTATTACAGCTCTTTTTGTGATGGCAAAGCATTGGAAAATGAGCAGAAGTCCATCAACTGGGGAATGAATGAACAAGTTGTGCTATATGATTGTGACTGAATTGTGTGACAATAAACGATGAGTATGATGCTCTCAGAGAAACCTGGAAAGACTTACATGAATTGATGCAAAGTGAAATGAACAGAACCAGGGGAACTTTGTACACTATAACAGCAATAGTGTATAATGTTCAACTCTTAATGACTAAAGTTATTCTCAGCCATACAATGATCTAAGATGATTCCAAAAGACTTATGATGAAAAATGCTATCCACTCCCAGAGAAAGAAGTGATGGAGTAAATTTTAGAACTGATAAAGTTGGCATGCAGACTGATGTATACTTTTTAAAACTTTATTTTTCTTTTTTTTGGTCTATATTTTCTTTCACAACATGACTAATATGGAAATATGTTTTGCATGGTTGCACATGTATAAATGATATTAAATTGCTTGCATTCTCAATGAGGGATCAGAAAAGGGAGGAAGAGAATTTGGAACTCAAAATTTAAAAAAATAAATGTTAAAAATTGTTTTTACATATGATTGAGAAAAAAAAAAATATATATATATATATATAATGCTATTATGTATTCTTTTCCCCTGTCTTGTCTCCAGCAGCCTCCCCTCTAACCTCTCCTGGGCAAGTTAAGGTATGAATCCCTTCTTGGAGTCTCTCACCCTGAGACATTGAGACATGCCCTCTTTGAGTTATTTGTGGAGAAGTTCTTTTGAAAGTGTTTCTGAGAACTAAGGAATGTAGATGCCACTCCAGTTTCGGGAGGAGCATGGGCTTCAATAGGCTGAATCTTTTTGTTATTTGTTCTCAGTCTCCAGTGTAGAAACTTGATCTGACTGTGTCAGGTAACAACATGCCAAGACAACAGCTGCTGCCTACTCTCACTTACCTGCCGATGGAGGGTGACTTGTCTTCAGAGATGCTCTATTTGTCCTTGAACTGTTATGCCAGTATGTAGCACCAGTGTCTGTTCCAATTTCAGTTGATCTGAGTTGTTAGTCTCCCTAGGAGCATGGACATCCTTAGCCTCAAAACTGAATTTGTTGCAAGGTCAACCTGGGGAGGAAGCCCCCTCTGTAGCATACATTGGGATTTGGGGATTGGGAGAGGCATTGGACGAGACAGGCTTGATGCATTTATCCATGCACTCATACATTGCCTATTATGTGCAAAGAACAAAGTATAAAGATTTGGAGTTTAGCAGAGACAAAGTTCTTTTTCTAAAGGAAATTAGCCCAAAACTCAGCTTCCTATTCCCATTCCCACCCTGTTTTCAGAATCTCAGTTCATTAGAAGTCCAATCTCAGGGAGAAGAGTAAGGAATCTCTCTTTTGATGTTCCCCACACTTTCATCTCTATCACTTCTACACAACTATTTTCTTTCTCCCCCAAAACTTATAAGTTTATTTGTTTTCAGTTTTCAACACTCCTATAAGTTTCAAATCTTTCCCCCTTTCTCCCACCTCCCTACCCAAGACAGCATGCAATCTTATATGAGTCTACACACACATTCCTGTTAAACGCATTTTTACCTTAGTCATGTTGCCTAGAAGAATTAATACATACCCATTTTCACATGAGTTGGAAGACTTTGGTTTAAATTCCACCT
Source organism: Potorous gilbertii (assembly GCA_028658325.1). Lineage (NCBI taxonomy): Eukaryota > Metazoa > Chordata > Mammalia > Diprotodontia > Potoroidae > Potorous > Potorous gilbertii. The sequence continues at coordinate 395,903,874 of CM053769.1, forward strand.
TAAACACTTACTAGCTGTGTGACTTTGGACAACTTATGTTCTCAGCGTCATTTTCCTCATCTATAAAATGGAAATGAGAATAGCACTTACCTCATAGCATTGTTGGGAAAATCAAATAAAGTAACATGTAAAATGTTTGGCAATCCATAAAGTGTTTCATGTGGATTATGATTAATATTATTATGTTCTTCCTGGCAGTATTCTTGTACCTGCTTTAGTTAATTGGCCATTTGGGGACCACACCAGTGTAATGGAAAGAGCCAAAGCTTTGTTGGAGGTATTGCAGAGGGGATTCCAGCCTAGGTCCAGGCTGGACTAGATGACCTCTCAAATTTCTTCCTACTCTTAGCTCCTGTAATTCTTTCACCACCAAAAGGCCTGGAGGAATTGTCTGAGATACTGAACTTGACACATTTAACTGCAGGAGACAATAATATTCTCCAGCTGTAACCTAAAAATGTGGAGAAGAAAGGGAACTTGGTAATGGAGATTTTAAGAACCTGTGACATGCAGGAGTCTTACAGCAGTGGATGTTAATAAACTGGAAATCAGTCTCCTCCCTTCTGAAGAATGTGGGGTGTGGAGGCTGGGGAGAGCAAAGTGTCACATGGCATTTGTCCATCCCCATCTTCCTATTTACTTTGCGTAAGAAAATCAAAGGTAGCTTCCCCACACCCAGGTACCCTTCCCATTGTCAGTCAGCCAAATAGTCAATAAACATTAAGTACTTACTATGTTCCAGGCCCAGTGCTAAAAATGTTGGGGATACAAAGAAAGCAAAAGACAGTCCCTTGTCTCAAGGAGCTCACAATCCAATAGGAGAGACAACATGCAATTATGTACAAACAAGCCATAGACAGGATAGATTGGAGATAAGCAATAGAGGGAAGATATTGGCATTAAAGGGGATCAAGGAAGGCTTCTTATAGATGAGATGTAAGCTAGGATTGGAAGGAAGTCAGGGAAGCTGGGAAGTGGAAGTGAGGAGAGAGAGATACAGGCAGTGAAAATTCCTAGAGTCTGAAGATGGACTATCTCGTTCACTGGCCAGGGTCACTGGCCAGGGCCCAGAGTGCCAGGGAGGCAGGGGGAATAAGGAACAAAATGGCTGGAAAGATAGAAGGCTTGTGAAAGGCTTTGAATTCCAAAAAGAGGATTTTATATTTGATCCTAGAGGTGATAGAGAATGACTAGTTTATTGAATAGGAGGGTAACACGGTCAAATCTTCACTTTAGGAAAATCAATTTGGCTGCTGAGTGGAGGATATGCTGGGGTGGTCAGGAGAGCACCTGGCAGCCTATTCCAATAGTGCAGGTGTGTGGTGATGAGGGCCTATACCAGAGCCATGCCATGCCACATAGAGATGATAACTGAAATCATGCCAGCTTCCTCCTTGTGGCCACATCAGGTGACTGACCACCTTATCATAGGTGCATAGATTTAGTGGTGGAAGGGAAGTGAGGGGTCATCTAATCCAGCCTACTTGTCTTACAGAGGAGGCAACTGAGGCCCAGAGAGTAAATGTCTTATTGAAGGTCATACAGGTAGTGAGTAGGATTGGAACCCAGGTCCTCTATTTCAAATTGATTGGGCTTTTCACTGTGCCACATTGCCTCCACCTTCTGCCCATTCTGGAGGCTGTGTAGGGTGGGGAAAGAGCACTGAACTGAAAGTCAAATACCCATATATCATTCTACTCCCCTCCTCAAAGTTCTTAGTTCCACTAGGGCAGGGGATGAATCTTATGCCTCTTGGTAACACTCCACAGAGCCCAGCACAGGGCCAGGCATGGTAGAATTGAGATAAACATTTTTTTAATATATGGATTTGCTGGAGGAGGAAAGGATGTTCCAGAGACCCAGACAAAGCTAAAGTTAAATTCCTCTGGCAGTTTTGGGAGCTCTGGTCTTCTGCTTGCTCTTCTCCCCCTCCCCTATACAGTCTAGTCCAGTCAATAGTTAGAGAGTATTTGATGATGAGGATAATGATGAAGGTGAAGAGCCAAGGATATGCACAGGTTGCCCCCTTGGGCACAATCCAGCTTCATCATTATCATTTTGTTATGTCACTGTCAGATGTCAGCTAGATGGACAGAGAGTAAGAGGGGATTTATGCTCATTAGAGCGATATGTCACATCCTAAAAGGATCAAAACTGCAGGCTGAGCAAAATGATATATTTGCCTGGTGTTTGTTCTTTGGTTTCCAAGTGTAACTTGTGTTTTCCTTAACACCCTCTGATTTGATGATCTTTGATGGACATTTTCTATTCAAGGTCTGTGACATGTCTGCCTGCCCCTGCTCCTGCCTCTTTCCTAACACCCTACAGAGATACATTCAAAATCAAACCTCCTCTGATAAAAATTGTACTTTTCTTTCCCCCTTCCCATCCTGCTTCCATCCTCCTTCTATCCTCTACCCGCCTTCATTGCTCCCCTTCCCCACTCTTCCATCTCCTCCTTCACTATCCATTCCTCCTTATTCATCACTTCTTCTTCTACCTGGTCTTCTTTCTATACTCCATGTCTTCTCCACTTCTTTTTTTTCTTCCCCATACCTTTCCTCCCCCTTCCCATTATACCTCCTCTATATTCCCAACCCTCCTCATTTCCCCCATCTCCCTTCTCCCACCTCCTTCTTCTTCCAAACCCCTTCTACTTCCCTTTTCTCCTCACTATATTTTTCTCCTCTTCCCTCCCTCTTCTACCCCACTCTACCAATGTAATTCAATAGTTAAGCTCCTACATTACATCCCTAGCATTATCACTATCCTAGTCAACGAGGAATATCATTCTTCTCCACAGAGCTTTGGGCTGACATTTCTCTAAAATCCAAAACAGAAATCTGTCTCAGGTAGTGGTGTTGCTGGGTGATATCTTCTGAGCAAACACAACACCAAGTAAGAATGGCCAAGATTCTCAACAGATGCAGCTCCTCGGCTAAGTGGATCTGTGGGAATTCAATCCACATTCAGACACTGGGTGCTAGAGAGTATTGGGGGAGAGGAGGGTGAAGTGAGGGGAACATCACCCTAACCCTAGTTTACACTCCCAAGACCACAGACCATTCATTCCATAGACCATTCTTCCAGTCACTCCCTAAATCCCCACCTCTTTCTTGCCTGATAACCTTGCCTTGGTGAAACAGTACCCCTCTCACTCATCTAACCCTGACCCAGCCAGAATCAATTATGCATGTTGCAAAGACATTTTGTTGTTTTTCTTTCTTGTTGTTGTTGTCTTTCTTGTTGTTTTCAGATTTGTCCTTTGACTTAGTATCTGCTTCTTGGACAGACTCATCCAAGCAGTGAGCAGCAAAGCCACATTTGGAAGCAGCTCTTTTGATTTTAGATCTGGTGCTCATACCCCGCCAGAGTCCAGGTCTCCCTTTCCTTCCAGACTCACCGCCCGTCTCTTGCTTCTTCCACCTGAAAGGATAGCTCAGGGCCAGGGACCAAAAAGACTATAGTAGTTGTCATTTCCTTACATTACTCTTTCTTCCTTCTCTACCAGAATCAGATCCTGGCCATTCTCACTCTGATCTTTTCTCCAATTTTTTTTTGGACCTCCTTTTCATACATTTTAGAACTAGAAAAGATCACCTAATTCAATTCCTTTTACAGACAAGGACCCAGAAAGGAAACGTGATTTGGTCAGGGTCGTAGAGGTGATGAGAAGCAAAGCTAGACTTTGAACCCAGCTCCTTGGGTTTCACAGCCTTTCCATTTCACCATTATAGACTTCTGAGCCTTTGCTGCTCCCTCCCCTAGACTCCCTCCCTGCCTAGGAGCTGAGACTCCCCCACAACGATGCTTGATTATTTCGAATCTTAGGAGATAAACCAAGTTTAGACGGAATGCATTTTCAATACATTCTTGCTTCCACTCAAAGTAAGAAATGGTTCTATTCTCACATGTCTGACCCCAGTGCCATTCCCCACTCCCTCCTCCAAATGGTACCAACAACAGGAGATAAATCCTTCCTCAGAAATATAATGACTGTTCCTCCTCTTCCCCGAGAAGCCTTTGCCAGTTAATTAGCATATGCTGACACCTTGATAGACAAAAAGAAAGGCATGAGATAATTCCCTTTTTCTTTAACCATTATAGTATGAAGCAGCCTTTCAATTTGCCAGTTACAAAATCCAACATTCTTTAACACAGAGCCACGTGTGACATGTTATTTTAGCTGATTCTACAATCTGAGGCATTCATCTCCAACAATGGGCCCCACCTGATGGAACAAATTCTAACTCGTTCTCCTGACACCTCTCTGATAAGTTCACGTTGTTCAGGAGTTATGAGGACCTACTTGGGATCATTAACTTGACTGGGCTCCTTTACCTGGCAGCCTGAGGCCTTGGAAAGTACAGTCATTAGAAGGTGCCTTTATCATGATCTGGTCACATCTGCAGCAGGTCTACCTTTCCCCAACCCCTCCACTCCAAGGGCAAGAGGGCTCTGTCTAGGATAGCGTTGTAGAGGGATGGAAAGGATGGCCAGAAGATTTGTCCTTGCATCCCAGCTCGGTCATTTACCATCTCTGTAATACAGATTGGGCATACAGATAAAAAAATTAAAACATAATTTCTTTTTAAAAAGAATCAACAGCTATGAGCCCATGTTTCTTTCACCAGCTACCTTCTGAGGGAACAATCTTCACAGCTACAAATCTCAGAGCTGAGCATTCCTGGACTGGAGAGGGAGAAGACCGAGTTTTTTTTAACTCAATTTTATTTTATTTCACGGTTCACATTCTCTCCCTCTCACCTCCCCCTACCCTCATTGAGAAATTTTTTTTATTATACTATTAGTTGTCATATTACATCAATTTCTGATTATATCCTTTTCTTACCCAGCTGCTATCACTGTAACAAAATTTTAAAAGGACAAAAACTTCCATTTAGCAAAACCAAGACATCTAGAGTCTGACACTATATGAAATACTCTATGCCCACAGTCGTCCCCACACTATTGTTACTGGTTCTTTACAACTATGGACTTATCCACACTGAGTTAGCTAAATGTGAATGACTCTTTGCCAGTCTCTAGATCTATGAAATGTCCTGTGGTCTGTTAGAATACTAAAACTTTGGCCTATATCCTACTCCTGATCCTACTTTATTTTTCCTTATCATTATTTTGGGTGGGGGAAGGCAATGAAGTTAAGTGACTTGTCTAGGGTCACCCAGCTAGTAAGTGTCTGAGGTTGGGTTAGAACTCAGGTCCTCCTGACTCCAGTGCCTATGCTCTATCCACATTCCCCACCCTCACTCTACTTTAAATTCACCCAATCCTACAAGTCTCAACCCAGTGCAAAAAACCTTCCCTGGATTTAAGGGCCTAATTATTTTTTTTTTCCCTTTTAACATCCACATCACTTAGCGTAATTCTAGACACACAGTAGGGGCTTGCTAAACACGCTTTGAATTACATTTATCAGAGTTGACTGCAGTCAAGCCTCCTGGACGGGAAGAGTAGTGTTCTTTACCAAGCAGCTTCTGTTTCCCAGGTCTCCATCCATGCATCCCATCCATCCCCCTGCACTTAACTTCTTTTTCTGTGCTCATTTAAACAAGGCTTTGGGATTGACTGATTGGAGGGCATGATTTATACCCTAGGGGTAAAACATCTTTTTAATGGGAACATTAAGGATGGAGAAGGGGGGATGGAGGAGGGGCAGATGGAGAGGGGATAGGGAATTATTTATTAATTTATTTCCATCCCTAAGACTTTTACCCTTCACTAACACAGCCTTGGGGTGCTGGTGCAATCAAATATTAATTAGGAGACTAAGGCATAGTTTAAAAATCAACGGTAACTATCAATCTACAGTGGCAGTAGATACTATCTCAGGGAAAAGGCATTTTCTGCCCCCACCTCCCACTACCTATGTAATTTAAATCAGAATGCACCTGTGGGCCGCCCAGCCTCCAAGTGAGTGATAGGTCAGGAACTCCCTGTAGGAAGGTATAGTTAGATACAATTACTCACTTGGCTGGTTGACTGATTTTACTCTGCATTGGGTACCTGAACTTTAAAGAAGACCCACAAATCATGTACTAACCTCACTGAGCCAAAAGGAACTTCCACGAATCATCTAGTGCATCCTCCTGCCTCTAGCCCCTGTCATGGCTAATTAGAGGGGCTCTCCAGTCTTCAACACTCCCCAGGGAAAAGGAGGTTCTTTTGCTTACCTCAGCAGTATTTGCCAACCTATTTTGCCATCAGGGAGAGAGCTCTTTCTTTTCTGTGTTAGGAACACACAATCTGGGGGAAAGGGCTAGATTGAGTTGTTCACAGTGGGAAGAATTTATTTTGCTTATTTCTTTTTGTCATTTTGGAGCTCAAGGAGAAGCAATGGAGGAAATAAAGCATTGACATCCACAGATAATCATCTTTCTTGAAAGTTACTTTGAATGAAAGGAGAGAAGTGATTTGACATTTGGGGTGTGGGAGGCTCTTCCCAACATATGGAACAGCATGGGAGATTGTAATCTGTGTGTGTATGTGTGTGTGCTCTCCTGCACAATCGAGCATGTGCTCAAAGAAAGTAGAGGGGCTGAGATATGCCTTTGACTGGTGGCATTGAGTACCGTGTGTGTTCGTCCTTCGCGGCCAAAGAAGACCATGCCATCAGAGAAATAATGACATGACTTGCACTTGACTTTGTTTTGAGTGAAGGAGGGCTGTGCAGGTCACCAGTCTCACTTCTTCTCCAGAGCCATCTGAATCCAGCGACCAGATATTCATCAGGATGACTGGAGATGACCCAGGATGAGGCAATTGGGGTTAAGTGACTTGCCCAAGGTCACGCAGCTAGTGAGTGTCAGGTGTCTGAGGTGAGATTTGAATTTGAATCCTCCTGACTCCTGCACTGGTGCTTTTATTCACTGTATCACCTAGCTGCCCCATTGAGTACCGGAGATAGAAGGTTAGAGGTAAGGGGTATTTGTGACTTTGAAATTCCAGTAGGAACAAAGGTGAACCAAAGATTCTAACCTGAGAAAGAAGAGTTGACTAGGGGCAGCTAGGTACAGTAGATAGAATACCAGTCCTGGAGTCAGAAGGACCCAGGTTCAAATCTGACCTCAGATATTTATTAGCTGTGTCACCCTGGGCAAATCTCTTAACCTTGGTTTGTCTCAGTATCCTCATCTATAAAATGAGGACGATAGTAACAGTATCCACCTGCCAAGGTTGTTGTACTAATCACATGAGAATCATTCTAAAGTGCTTAGGATACTGCCTGGCACGTAACAAGCACTTTCTAGATATTACTATTATTTTGTCCTCATAACAAGCTGGGTTCCTGAGAAAGCAGTGCTGGCTCTGATCTCTAGGAGTTTCCATTCTATGGCAGGGTGAGACATCCCAGATCACAGACATCTTGTGTGGTTACTTTGGAAGGAGGAGATAGGGTGCTTGGGTTTCCGATTTTCTATTTCAAAATGAGAGGGAAGAAAGATGACTTTGGGGGAAGATGGGTCAAAGGGGAAGGAGAAGGCAGGATTCCAGAGCAGAGTTTTCTTCAAGGAGGAGGGATCAAGAGGAGAACTTTGTCACACTTTATATCTACTAACTGAACTTCACAACAACATATCAGAATTCAGAATGATGATAACGTAGAATAATAACATGAAGATAAAATTATTCTAAACTTGAAGATGTGGAAACTGAGTCTCAGGTTAATCTACTTACCCATTATCACACAGTTGGTAAAATGTCAAGGTGGGCTTTGAGCCTGAGTCTTTCTGAATCTAAATAAAATATAATTATTTATCCACTATACCCTGCTGCCCCCTAGTATATTTCTCACGGTGGCATCAGCATTTCTTCTTGCTCCTGATTTGCATCAGGCCAAGGGACTAATTTGCCTATAGGCACAGAACCTGCCATTCTTGTACAAAAATTCCTGGGTAAATGAGGAATAACATCCCCCTTTGCTGGAGGCACCCAAGATTTTATGACTGGCCATTGGGCTAAATTGTTTCTTACTCCTAGTTCGAGGAGTTTTCCTCTGTTTTTATCATGTATAGTCTGACCTGTCTGCACAGGAATAAATAACTGAACCCAGGCTCCCCTTCCTCATTGGAATCTCTTCTCCTTGCTTTGACAAAAGGAGGCTCTGACTCCAGACCCAAAAAGGATTTAGGGAAACATCAAACCGGGAAGAAGAGATGAAGCTCTCCTAGGACTATAGGGAAAAGAGGGAGGGCAGTAGCAGGAGTTGAAAATGTGATTTTTGAACATGCTACTCCCTAAGAGCAGATGGTACCTGGTACCAGAGTAGAGAGGAAAAAAAGGACCTTTTCAAGGAGACGCAATAGTGGGGTGTGTGTGTGTGTGCGCGCTTAATCCCTAGGCTGTTCTCTATTATTCATTTCATGCTAGGCAGAGAAAGCATGCATACTGGTGGAAGAGAGCTGTAATTCAGGCGGTATGATCACAGATTTGCCTTAGGGTGACAACATAGAGGGGAGGGGCTTTATCCCTACTCCACTCCACCCCTCACCTCCCACCCCCATTTCTGTAAAATTTTTTGTCCCTAGGCCCCTTGAGGTTCCCAGAGTTTCTCCTGTGTTCCTATTCATTGTCTCTCTCCACACATCTCCTGAGGGGTCTCTGTAATCTGTATTCAAGATATCATGAAGGTGCTGACCCTATCTCCAGTGACCCATCTTCTACTAAAAGGATACCACCTTTCTGGCCTGGCCTGCTGACGCCCCACTTTGACTTTAATAACATTCAGTTAGAGGATTCAAGTGCCCCTCTCCCAGCCCTCTATTTAGTCCCTCCCTCACCGTCTGTCTCCTTCCTTCTCTGCCTCTTTCCAGGGATTATCTGGATGACTGCATGCAAAACACCAAACTGTTTTCTTAGATATCTTTCCCCCTTATTCTCCCACCATTCAGATGCCTCTTCCTGGGGTTTGAGGGGTTTCTAGTACAATGATAGCATAGGGGTCATGTTTTTCTCCTAGAGTTCATGTTCTGCTGCAAGGGTCTGTGTTCTCTCATCCCCCTCTAAGCCTACCACCTTCCCATACCATGGCTTGCCTGGAAGGACTGAATTCAACTGGGAAAGTATTCTTCTGTAATCTTCCTCTAGCCCCAACTCCTATTTAGTTACACAACCAAGAAAAACATTCCTCTGACCCACCCCTCCACCTCTATCTTTTACCTCCTTTCGAAAGGTTGTTCTGACTGACCTCTGCATCCTCCTCTTCACCTGTTATCACACTTCTCCCATCAGCTTTGCTCCTGGTGTCAAAATTCGTCTTAGAGCTGCTTGCTCAGTAGCTTCTCTGCCTCAAGTCTTTCCCCACTCTAGTACCTTCTTCACTCAGTTGTTCAATTGATCTTCCTGAAAGTGTAGTTTCACCCCATCACCTATTCAATAAACCCCAGTGGCTTCCTGTTACCTCCAGGATCAAATATAAAACCTTCTGTTGGCATTTAAAGCCCTTCACAACCTGGCTGCCTCCTACCCTTCTGGTCTTCTCATACCTCACTTCCCTCCATGTACTCTGATCCAGCATCACTAGCCTCCTTGGAGGTCCTTGGACAAGACACTCCATTTCTGGACTCCATGCATTGACTGGATTCTCTCCCTCCTCATCTTACCTACTGACTTCCTTCAAGTCCCAATTAAAATCCCAGCTTCTCCAAGAAGCCTTTCTTGATTCCCCCTTAATCCTTCTTTCTGTTGATTAGCTTCAATTTATCCTGCCTATTGCTTGATTATACATAGTTGTACCTCATTAGACTGTGAGTTCCTTGAAGACAGGAACTATTTTATTTTTATCTGTATAATCGCAGGTGTTGGCACAGTGCCCCACATATAGTTGGTGTTGTTGTGTTCATCTCTCATTTTTGAAGAAGACCATGATATCAGAGAGATGATGACCTGACTTGCACTTGACTTTGTTTTGAGTGAGGGAGGGCTGCGCAGGTCACCAGCCTCACTTATCCTCCTGAGCCATCTGGGTAGGAGCTTAATAAATGCATGTTGATTTGATTTACTGTGGCTAATCCCAGAATCATTTCCTTTCACCTTTGAGAGATGATCAGAAGAACACAGTCACATACTGAGCTAGTGTCACACATCTGTGCTCCCAGATACTTGGACAGGTATATATCCACAATCTTTCAGGGAATGCTGGAGACAGCTCTAACCAGCTCTGGCGAGTCAATTGTTAAAAATTTTCAATGTGAAAATTTAATTTCAGTTTCTTAAATTTAACAAATTAAATTTAATCTCAGTTAAATTTTATACCCTGGAAATCAGCAAATGCCACAGATCAAGGCTTGATTAATTGTTTTTTACATCTGTCTAGACTTCAGGAAGTATGGAGAAAATATTAATAATTATGATTAAAAATTTGTCATTAGTATCTCCCCCTAAAGAGCTGGTTGTTAAACAATATCAGCACAGCCTTGCTTTTTAGACCTATCATCCTATCAGTGGCCTAGGACCCCACTCCTAGAGTCCTGGGTCTTCTTAGCAGCTAACTAAACATGTGACCTTGGGCAAGTTACTAAACCTCTCTGGGACTCATTTCCTCATTTGTAAAATGACGAAGTTGGGCTAGATAAGCTTTAAGATCTTTTCTGGTTCTGAGAATCTTTACAGTAAATCTTACTTTAAATCCACGAATCAATTAAAGTTTAGTTGCAGATAATCCACTCATAGAAAATTGATGGTGTATTGCATTAAAGGTTTTCTTTCCTTGCTTCAGGATTCCTAGCAATTCTTATGATATCTGTCAAGGGGATACCAACATATATATGATTTAGGGACTATCTCCTTCCCTGGGGCCCCCTGTACTCCCTCTCTTCCATTAATTCTTACATACCACATATTCCCCCAATTCTCTCCATCCCTTTACCAAATGCTTGCCCTCTGGTCATTTGTTTTGTCTGATTGATACAGGTAGTAATGGTTTTCCCTGATATTGTGTAGAGGGGACAATCTTGCCGATTCCAGCAGAGGAACCCCTGAGGGCCAGAGCAGACAGTCACTCAGGGGCATTGGGGCTCCAGTGACAATTGGCTACTCTCCATGGAGCCTTCCTCATTCCCAAGAGAGGGTGACTTGGAGACTGTAAACTCATATACATAAGACATCTGTGCTCACCAAAGAGGCTTGGGGGCAGCAAAAGCCCACATGGAGCCACTCACTCAAGCCAGTGAGCATTTGGTCATCACCCAGTCATTGCTGATTGGTTCTGGGACTTTCCCATCTCCAAGACCTGAGAGCAGGCCCAGGAGAGCTTCAGTGAAATTTAGAGCTCCCCATACCTGGAAGCAGCTGACTCTTGCTGCCTCCCTTTCTGGCTTTGTCTCTCCAGAGGTGTCCAGGCTCAACTGAGTAGAACCTGGGGGGAGGGTGTTTGGGAAGCTCAGTAACAGGGCAGTAGTAGGTAACCTTTGACAGTTGACCTTAGTCTTATTCTCGTTCTTAGAATGAATCTTTACACCCTCTGAAGCTCAGTTTTCCCATTTGTATAATGGGAACAACATTATGAACTCTCTGGGATAACGAGCTCTGGAGAAATGGCCTTAGGAGCCTTACAAAAAAAAATCCAGCCTTTAAATGCTGACTAATAATCAAGCTCTCACAAGTAGCCTCTACATAATAACCCTTTACACTAATATGGGGCTTAACACCTGAGACAGAACTTTCACAGGCATTAGTTCACTTAGACCTCATAATAAGACTATGGAATGTGTTTATCTTCAGTTTTCAGGTGAGGAAGTTGAGGCCCAGAGGCCAAGTGACTGCCCAAGGTCACACTGGCAATTCACAGCAGAGCCAGGACTGGACCTCAAGCTCCTGATTCCCAATGCTTTTACCATACATAACCTCCCTTCTCCCCAAGACAGTGGAAACATGTGCTGTTCAGGAACCTGCTTGGCTTAAATGTCCCTATGAGAAAAGTGCCTGAGTTCTGAAAGCAGAGGATCTTCACTTTTTAATTTAATTAATTTTTTCATCATAGACTCTTTGGCAATCCAGTGAAGCCTATGGACTCCTTAGAATTAAATGTTAATTTATTAATGTTAAATTCATAAAATAAAATACATAGGATTACAAAAGAGATCAATTATACTGAAATACAATTATCAATTTTTAAAAAAATAAATTTATAGACTGGATTAAGTACTCCTAGTAATTAATACTTCTCAGTGGTTTGGCCTCCCAGTTACGTTCTCAGCCTGCACTAGAGATCTTGTCTTACCCTGTTCTCCACCAGGTGTAAGAGAAATGTCGTGGTTCCTCAACTTAAAATACATGTATGTATACATGTATTTGTATATGTGTGTTTATGTATGTATTCTTGTGACTTTTCCTAATGGTTAAAGTTGAGATCATCATAGCCACAGCAATTTGGGGTTCTGCATTTGCCATCTGTTCCCTAGAGACGCACTGACTTCCTGGGTCTGTGGATTTCCTCATTTTCCTCCTACTTGGAGCTTCAGGACAGATGCATTCCAAGGAATTGTGCGCAAGTAGCCCTTGGAGATGACTGACCAACTGGTCTAGCAGGGAGGCCTTATCCTGAAGGTCTGAGTGGAGATAAAGTGAATATGTGAGAGCCAATAGCACCAGCTTTACTCCCACTATCCCTCTGTCACCTTTGGTTAGAGAGTTATCCTTCCCCAGCCAGCGGGAAGGAGGAGGTCTGGGAATTTTCAGTTTCATATTATTTCACAAAGATATGAGCTCACAAGCCCACCCCAAGAACAGTGAAGTTCAGACTAGCTTCAGGAACAGGCATTTTGTTTGAAAATGTGAAACAAGTCTCAGCCTGTGCTTCCCTATAATTGTGGCATTCACAGATACATGTGAAATTTGATCCACAAATATTTTCTCAGGGTGTCACTGCATCCCAAATCAACGGACAGATGTCATGAGAATTAAAGAGGGCATTAGTGCCGCAATCACTGGACAGAGGGGTGGGGGTGGGCAGGGTAAATCTCTGACAGTCTGGCCCTGGCCTTTCATGGTAGAATCATATCACAGAGAAATACAACCGAGAACAACCAGAGATGGTAGCCACGGCCCTAGGTGGGCAGTGGCTTTTTCTCTCTCAATCAAGGCTAGAGACCAAATTAATGAGCAAGGATTTGTTGAATACCTACTACGTGCCAGAAACCTAAGTCAGGGCTTAGTCTTGAGCCAGGGACTCAAGAAATTGACAGTCTAGTTAGATTTTAAAATGTGCCTTCTGGGATGCCAATTATAGGTGCTAAGGAATTAAGCCTCCCAGGTCACTATTAACAAGGGCCTTTGGACACTGTATCTTTGCTGTTATTTTATTTTTTCATTTCTTAAAGGAGAAACTAATGTTCTTTTGCAGTTGCTTTACCAATTACAGAACAATTTACTAACTTCAAGTTCAACTTGAATTTTGAGGGTGAGTTTCTCTGTGTTTTTTGTTTTTTTAATTTTCTTACAGGTCTTGGGACACCCCAGCCTGCCTGGATCAAGAATTACACCTTGGTGGTCAGGAATATTAATAGTGGCAGGCTGTGTATTTGTCATCAGAAGAAGACCCCCCTCACACATCCCTACCCCAGCACCAGGGTAATGCCCATGCCTCCTCAATGATGTATTTGTTATGTGGTCATTGACCCAATCAATTGACCCTCTTACACACCGGTGTTTATTAGCCATTGTACACATATTTCACCCCTCCCTAGCTGACACATAATCTGTTCCTTGCTGGCTCTGACAAATGAACATTTCTCTGTAGACTCTTAAATGAGTATGTGTCACAACCATGTCACTGATTAATTTTTTTTTACCATCAGGCACAACGATGCATAGAAATGTAACTTATATTCATTTCCCGGCTTGAGCCCAGCTGTCTAAAAAATTCCACTGGCAGTTACTGCTGACAGACAGCTATCCCAGCACCTCGCCTGGCCTGATGTGTGGATATGCAAGTGCCAGCTTGTTAATTACTGGGTTTCTCTTCCGGCCTAGCTGCAGTGCAACCAGCCACAAGGACCTTTAATCACTTTCACTTCTGGTCTTCGAATAGCCGTGGTCCAGAAGTCCCTGGTGCTTCAGCGCTAACTCTGGACTGACCACATGCAAGTTCTCCTTTCCAGCATTTTCTTTTTCTTGTTCCCAGCTTGGAGATAATCATGGGTCTCCGACAAAGCTCTACTAGCATTTCTTATGCCTGGGGCAAACACCACTACCACCACCACCCAAAAAAAAAAAAAGTTCCCCAGGCAACAATTCTCAAGTGAACTTTTTAAGATAAATTCAGTTGTGAGATAGAGTATGCTTGGCACCCTTCCTCCTCCTAGTGCAGGGAAAGCACCAGGAGAGGGAACAGGGCAGGGCTAGCTAGGCCTAGGAGATGCTTACCTAGGATATGGCTCCACGGGCCAGGTGGGAGTCGGGGGAAGAACCCACCATCTGGTAGCTTTCTTTTTTAACTATTTATTCTTGCTAACAAGGTACTGAGCTCAGTTAAGGAGCTTAAGGGCTGTCATTGCCTTCTAAGTTTTGGTGCCCTGAGGCAAAGCCCCAATCACCCCCCCACCCAAGTTACCACTTGGATTTCAGATGCTACAGTATAAGACTCATCCCTATCTTAAACACTTTAACCTTTTCCTGCTCCTCTCTGCCAATACCTCTTTTCTCAGAGATCTCTTTTCTGATCCCAGTATCTTCCTGTTACACTTCTATCTTCTTCTTCCTTCTCCCCCTACCTACTTATCCAAATAAATCGCCTGACTTCCCCCATAACACTTTCTCTCCCTCCCTTTCTCTCCTATACTTTCTCTTCAGATTTACCTCTTCCAAGGAGCTTCCTGGAGCCACCTTGGATTTGATAGCCAAGTCAGCATTCCTACAACCTCGCTCACCTCTGTCCATCTGTCTTTCTTCCTCTCCACCCTACTCACTAAAAACAAAAGAAAAACAAATCTATTGCAGGCCTAGATAGTCTTCCTCCACCTGTGTTTCCTCTGTCACTATTGTGAGCTGAATATGTGGCATCTCTCCTGTTTAATGAAGATTAACTCAACCTATTACTGTATGGATTTATCCCAGGCATTTACTTGCCCAATAAGGTGACAGTCATGTCACCAAAGTCAGACCCTTTGACCCCCTGGTAGTCTGAGCAGAGTTATAGGTGGCCTCAGAGACCCCCCTGAATCTGTTATGTCTGTGTTCCTTGTCACTATAATTATTTGTGTATAAGCTCCACAAAGGCAGAGACTATGTCATCCAAGTTTTCTTCCTCTCCCACTTCCCAACCCAGTGCTCCATGTACATAGTAGGCACTTAGTTAAAGACATAATGAATTGAATCATTGTATTAGACAAAACAACTGGCTTATTAACATGGTTGCTGATGGACCTCTCAGAAATTCAGAGAAAGATAATTCAGACCATATCTCACATGGACTCTTGGGATACAATCATGGCAGCTCTTGACATGGTCTTATGTCACAGCAACTTAGACACACACATTTGGACTTCCTAGCTTCCTTCAAGGCTCAGCTCATAGACTATCTCTGGCCATACATCTTTTCTAATCTCCTTTATTGTTAGCGTTTGTTCTCTTGTCTTCCAATGATGATGAATCTACTTCCCTGTTTATGGGTTAATCTCCCCAACAAAATGTAAACCCCTTGAGGTCAGGAGTTCTTTCTTTCATTTTGTGTGTGTGTGTGTGTGTGTGTGTGTGTGTGTGTGTGTGTGTGTGTGTGTTGGCATCCTCAGCTCCTAATTCAGTGTTTTGTATATAGTAAGTGCTAAATAATTGTTTGGTTGGCAGGATTGTCCAGCTGTCACACCCAATCATACATAAGGACATAGAACAAAAGGCAAACGAACCTTTTAAAAGTGCCTTCTATGAGGAGCGAGTATGCTGAGCCCTGGGGGTACTAAAATGGGAAGTGATAACAATCCCTCCTCTTAAGGTGGGCACAATCCCATGAGAAATGAGAAGTATACAAATAACTATAATGCAGGTGAGAATGAAATAAGGACCCTGGAGCAGCCTACCAGAGAGACATGAATATTTTGGGCAAATAAAAATTCCCTTTATCTGGGAATGGAGGAGGAATCAAGGAAGGCCTCCTAGAGGAGGTAGCTCCTGAGTCTTGAAGGAAGAAAAAGATTTCACCAGGCTGAGAAGTGGGTAGATTCTGGGTAGAGGATTAGTTGAAGAAACTGTGCCATCTCCATCAGACATCTATCTGTCTAGCTGCAAGCAGCCCTTCCAATCTAAGGGGTGACCATTGCATCATTGTCCATGCCAGTCAGTCAGAGAAATGGCTGTGACATCCCCCATACATTTCTTTGTGAAATGTGGAGCTCACAGCCCCGGAAATCAGGACAAAAGCACCACCCACAGCTCTGGTCCTGATGAGTCAGATTCTGCCTCCCACAGGCTCCTCTTGTGTGTGTGTTTCTGAAAGCAAGTGTGAGTGTACAGTCTTCTGAATGTCTGTGTGTATATGTGTCTTTCCAAACATGTGAGTATCTTTGGGTGTGCATATCCATGTACCTGTCATCCTGATGCCATGTCTCTAGGTTCTGGTTCCTTAAAAATATGGTGTGCCCTACATTTTTGTAGAGGACTGACTGACTCCCTGGCATTACTGGAATGGGAGAGAGGAGGAGATAAAAAGGGAAAAGCAACCAAGAGGTTCCTTATACTATCAGAGCACAAATCTAGGGATAGAAGGGAAGTTGTGGGCACCTCATCCAACTCTCTCATTTTCCAGATGAGAAAACTGAGACTCAGTGAGATTCAAGGTCAAATAGAAAGCAAGCGGCAGAACCAGGATTTAAAGCCAGGTCCACTAACCGAATATGACTCTTTCTGCTTTAACAGGATCTACTTGGGGCAATGCATTCATCCTTTTCCAGAGAGAACTCCAGGTCATATGGAGAGAGCAGACGGGACACCCCAGGCTCTGCGACATGAGGGGCAGGTGATACAGGCAGAAAAGTGAGGGAGAGGAAAGGGGTGCGGGGCAGCTGCCTTCTCAGAACAGGTGTCAGTGAACTCCTGACAGCCACTTAGAACCTCATCGAACAGCCTCCTTTGCGTGCTCATTTGCATTGATTTACATATATTTGCATCCCCCAAATCAATAGAGACGGACTTAATGGTTCCTGCATTAGAGCTGTTGGCAGAGGCTAGAAGGAAGGTCTCCTCTGAGAGAAAAGGGGGTGAACATGAGGGATGTTGGGGAGGGAGGTTGGGGAAAGGAATGGAGGGAGAAGGATGAAGTAAGTCCCAAGGGTATCTATTTGTTGCGAGGTGCAAATTCTGGGGCTCAAGGTGAAAAAGGAAGAGGAAATTATGCTCCCCTCCCAATAACCCTAGGCAATCAATCAATCATCAAGTATTTATTAAGCACCTACTTTGTGCCAGGCACAAAGTGCTATGCCTCAGGGTTACAAATATAACAAATGAAACCATCTCTATTTGCAAAGAACATACATTGTAACAAGGGAGACAAGGGAAATAGATAGATTATAAGTAAAAACAGAATAAATGTGGAGAATAGATTAAAAGGCTTCACATAGGAGGTCAGAATTGGGTCTTGAGGAAAGAGAAGGATTCTATGAGGTGGGAATGAGAAGGAAGTGCATTGTGGGCATAGAGAATAGCCAGTATAAAGTCATGGAGAGGAGAGATGGGAGAGGGGGTTCCAGTATCCCTTGGAGTCAAAACTGCTGCCTGGGTGATCCCTGTTTCCAAAGGCACAAGGATGGGAGAGAAATTACTGTGGGGAGGGGGGGAGAGTGGGAGCGGAAAGCAGCTGAGAGAGAAAGTACCACATGGAGAGGACAGGAAGGGAGGAAAGAAGAAGGGGAGAGGGAGGGATACAAGTCAGAAGTGGATGGAAGGGAGGGATGCACAGGGAAGAGCCAGGTTGGGACAGAAATCAGAGACATTTGAGTCATCTGGCCTAAGGCAGGGTTAGATAGAGAGGCTGGGGGAAATGGGGTGGAGTAGGAACCAAGACTAGAGTCAATATATTTTTTCCCCAACTGAAATGCTAGATTGGGTGCTGTATTGTGTCATCCATTTTCAGGCTCATTTAGCAGTTGGACCTTGTCTCTTTTTATGTTACACCACCATCTAGTGGATCCGTGGAGGAAAGCAGCAATTCCACCCTAACATTCTTAATCTTTATTCCCTCCCTCCCAATTTCCCTTAACTTTTCTGCAAACCCTGTCCACTGTGATTGGAGGAGTTTGATCTGAAGAGCCAACACTAGGAATCTTTGCTTGGGATGGGGAGTGGGGGCATAGTAAAGGCAGGGATGTGCTGGTAAATGATTAGCAACTAGCTCTTGAGAGAAGGTGGAGAGAGGACATATGTTCCATACATTCTTAAATTCAGTCTTCATTATTAATATTTTCTCCATCACTTCCTTAAATCTACACCATCAACAAAACAATAAACGAAGTCTTGCTTCTTTGTTTTTGTCTATTTTCAAGGTATAAATTCCCACACTGAAAAGTTCATTGGCTTGACAACTGGATAGTGATCACAAAGTAGAGCTTGGAGCACATAAGACACCCTCAGTTTGTTGGGTTGGGGAGCACACTGTGGTAGGAAGGCCACGACTCCAGGATATCATAAGGCTATCTGGGTATCTGGAGGCTGATACCCACCAACCTCCACCCCAAGGAAATGGGTCATTTTGGTAGCTTCCTGTTTTTGCTAATTATTCTTGTTAACTAGATGATAAGGTCCTTTTTTTAGTTACATTTTAGCATCCAAGAAAACTGAGAGTGTCATGGTAACCCTCATATCAAACTGAGAAATATTTTGGAGGAGGGGACTAGAAGGGGACTTGAAGTCACTTCTGCCTCTACCCCCAACCCCCATAAAAAAAAAAAAGCTCTTGAAAGTATCATGTTAGATCTGGAAGGATCCTTGGGTGTTATCTGGTTCAAGTATTCCATTTTATAGAGGAGGAAATTGAGGTCTCAAAGTGGGGAAGTCGCTTACTCAAGGACAAAGCAAGGCCCATTCATCCTTTACTGAAACTGAGGCAAAGATGAAACAGCTTCTAAAGGAGCCAGAGTGCTCAGAGACTTCCAGACCGTGAGAGCTGAAGGGCCCTTAGAGACCACTGTGAAGAAACAGAAACAGAAACCCATAGATAGTGGCAAGGCAGGACTCCAACCCTACTCTCCCGGCTCATGGGCCAAAGCCTTTTCAGTCAAGTTGCTGAAATCTAGCCTCCCTCAGGGAAATCAGAATCCTGGTCCTTTTCAGAGTAGCAACCCTTGTTCTCATGATTCAAGAGAAGGAGCTGAGAAAAAAGAAGGCCTCTTGGTCTTTCCGGAACAATCCTGGACCCGTTTCCTCCCTCTCTCTTTAGGCTTGGTTTTGTAAGAAAGTCTGAGGTAAAGCTTTAGGATGGGAAACACAGACTCCCAAGGAAGGCATAACCCTCCAGCAGGGGCTCAGCAGCTACTTCTCCCCTTCTACCTTGCTTGAGGAGATCCAGATATCGCCTGTCTCCTGGGATGGATTACACTGAGAGACAACCAAGTCCAAGTGTTTCCCCCTGGCCAGGTCCCGTTAAGGGTCTGAGAGTCTTGAAATATCTCCCTTTCTGCTTCCAGGGTGGTAGGGCACACTTTCAACCAGACCCTCTGGCCCATCCCCTGAGGGAAAGTTTGAGAAGCTAGGGATGGCAAAATTTAGAGAAAAAAAATAGGTCCCTTGCTCAAGGAATTCATGGCTGCCCATTACCCTTAGGAGAAAATACAAACCTCTTTGTCTGGCACTTAAAGTCTGTCAAAATCTGCTTGGCACCAATATTTCTAGACTGAGTCAACCCTCAAACATTCCCCACTAGTCTGCTCAATGCTCCTTGTACAGAACGTTCCATTTCCTGTCTCTACAGCTTTGTCCAGGCTCTTCCCCATGACTGGAATGTGCTCCTCTTCACCTGCATCCAGAACAATCCTTAGCTTTTCTCAAAGTATCACTCAGGTGCCACCTCCTCCACAAGGCATTTCCAGATCTCCCTCCCCCCTCTTTTGTTCATGTTCTCTCCCTCTCGAAATTACTTTGTATTTCCTTATCTACATGCATAGTTTCCCCCAGTAGATTATAAGCTTCTTGAGTTCAGAGACAGTTTTGTTTTTGTCTAAAGTTTTTATCACTGGCATACAGCACAGTGCCTGATACCTAACAGACTATTAATAAATGCTTGGTGAATTGAATTGATAAGGGATGAAGAGGCATCTCCCAGAAGACATAATTCTCCAGCCTAAAACACTGTCTCCTATCCTCAGCTTTGCCCTGTCTGAAGGGTTTTCTCTTCGTGGTTTGCCCTTCATGGGTGGAGGGTGCAATGACTTCCTAGTCCATCACTGTTCCCCAGTCTGATTGGCAGTGCCTGAAAGACTCCCATTGTCATTAGCTTGATGACCAGGGATGGATCTCACTCCCCAAGTTCCTCTAGCCTGTCTCCCACTCGCCCCTTGGGTGAGGGGGAGCCTCAAGGCCACATGTGGCCCTCTAGGTCCTCAAGTGTGGCCCTTTGAATCCAAACTTCACAGAACAAATCCCCTTAATAAAAGGATTTGTTTTGTAAAACTTGGACTCAGTCAAAAGGCTGCACCCAAGGAAGGCCACATGTGACCTCTAGGCTGGAGATTCCCCACCCCTGGCTGCTGATTCTCCAAATGGTGTCTGCTCGTTTCACTACCGTCAGTTCCAGGTGGACAAAGCTCTGCCCCTGCCTCACCACCTGGTTCTGCCTTCTTCCATAAAAGAATGCAAGGCTTTCAGTAGACTTTCATTTTACATACTGGGCCAAGATAGCAGTTACCTTACCCTAGTTACTGCTCTGGGATTGGCCTAGGGATGGGATTGGGGGCCAGGAACCACTAGGTCTATGATCACTAAAATAAGATTAAATTCTACAAACATTTATTAAATTCCTACTAGGTACAAGACACTGTGCTCCCTACCCTTGAGGAGCTTATAATCTAGGAGCAGAGGAATATGACATATAAAACAGAGAGAGAAAAGAAAATATATACTTTTGAGGAACTGCTTTTTTTAGCCTCAAGGCATAGATTAGAGAAAGACCCAAGATTGAGGTTTTATAGAAAACTGGTGCCTGGGAGGCTAGTACAAGCATTAGATGTATTTATTAATATGCAAGCAGGCAAAAATGAAAGCAGACATGCACACTGTATGGTAACACCCACAAACACTGACTGAGTCACAGAGGGCCAGGGTCACTCATGAGAAGGAGAATTTGCAATGACAAGATTTTAGTGGAAATATATGCTTAGTGTTCTAGGCACAGGGCTGGGGATGGGTTGGGGCAAGTGGGGAGGGTTGGAACCTGCCACCTTTAGGCCACTTGTGGCCCTCTAGTCCTCAAGTGCGATGCTTTGACTGAATCCAAACTTCACAGAACAATCCCTAGGAAAATTTCCACAGGTTCCCCACCCCTGGGTTGGGGAACTTTAAAAGTGTCTTGAAGTAAAGGGTCAGCACCAGGTATAGGAGGTGGCATTTCTTGATCAGACCCAGATGAGGGTGGGGGTGAAATTCTCCAGAGTCACTTGTCAATATCAGACTTAGATGGAGGAGTTTTCTAATCAGGATCAGATATTGGAAAGGGATTGAGTTGGTAATGGGGTTCCACGAGTGGGTGTCTGCACAGCTGATACAGAAGCCTCATCTAATCAGGATCTGAGGTTATTCACAGGATCAGAATGAGTCAAGGCAATGGAAAAGTACAGATTATTTGTCATTGCCTACATGTTTATGGTCATTAGGACCACTTAGCCTAAGTGACTCCATATTAAAATTCTCTCACTTATCACTACAATATCAAAGAGTATATATGTTTGTCAAAAATCACAGTTATCATGAACTTGAAGCTTGAAGGGCTTGAAGCCAACTTTCCTTACCCACCCACTCCCACAATTCCCTCAAAGGGGACCTAAGGATTATCTAGTCAAAGATGTAGATAACAAGATATATTGAAGAGGACGTGAAGACTAACAACCAGAAGTATCAGGAAAATCTTCACAGAGGAGATAGAATCTGAACTGAGCTTAGAAAGGAGCTAAGAGATCCAAGAGATGGAGGTGAGAAGAAGCAGGAGTATTTCATGCTTGGGGACAGCCTATGCAAAGGCTAAGATATATGAGCTAGAATATAACATGTAGTGATGCCTATGGTGCTGAACTTGGAGGCAGTAAGACCTGGGATCAAATCATGACTCAGATACTTAGTAGCTATATGACCATAGTCAGATGACTTACTTTACCTCTCTGGGTCTCAGTTTCCTTATTTGTCAAATGAAGAGATTAGACTTCCAAATCCCTCCTAATGCTATGCTATCATCTTACGAATGAATGTTAAACTGGGAAAGTACAAGTAGGATGACTTGGCTGGAATATAGAGTGTAAAATGGAGTAATATTTAATGTCTACAGAAAGGTAGTCTAACCAGGTTGGGAAGGGCTTGAAATGCCAAGTTAGAGTTTGTATTTCATCCTAGGGGAAATTGGGAATCACTGTATTTTTGATCAGGGAAGTGACATGGTCAGGTCAGTTATTTAAGCAGTAGATTTTGGCAGTCATGTGGAACATGCATTTGAAGTGAGAAGAGACTGGATACGTGGAGACTAAAGTTAGGAAACTATTACAACCATGTAGGGAGGGTCTGAACTACGTGGTGGCAGTTTGAGTGGCAATAAAGGAATTTATACAACATAATTTGTGGTAGCAGAATTCACAAGATGTAGCCACTAACTGTATATGGGGAGAGGGGTGGTGAGGGAGAGGGAAAGATGGAAGATGACTCTAAGGTTGAGGTTGTGAACTCAATTCACTTGAAGGATAGTGATGACCTCAGTAGAAATAGAGAAGTTTGGAGAATGGTCAGATTTAGAAAAGATAATGAGTTCTATTTTGTCGAGAGTTTTCACTGTTTTCTCCATATCAGAAAAATGAACCCACCCCTAGACTGGTTCTTAACCCTCTTTTACAGGTTTCCTCTTCCTCTCTCTGCTTCTAGACAGTACAAATGGAAAAATGTCTTCCATAATTGGTTCGGTTCAGACAGGTCATCCAGGATGGGCCTTTCTCAGGACACTGGGGGTATATGCCTAGATGGTGTTCCAATCTGATCTTCATCTTTCTCATTTAGTATGCTACCAATAGAGTAGTGCCACCGTGGTGAAAGGGGCCTGGGTCTATGATTTCTCAGAATCAACAATTGTTTACAAAGAGCCAAGAGATGCTAATTTTTAGAAGGACCTCTTCCTAGTAATCTCATTTTTTAATTGATTTCCCTCAGACTCTGTTGAAGTTCCTACAGTGAGCAAGAAATGTGTGTCTCTGGGCACATAGACACACCCTCATTCCAGTTCAACTCAGCACACTTGAAGTATCCTTTTCAATATTCCCATTCCCTATCCCCAATGCTTCACTTTGGTATTGAATCACTGGATGCTTTGAAAAATGCTAGGACGGAGGGAGAGGCAGTCCTCCCCCTTGATCTCTTTCCAGTTTCAGCTCAATTGAAGCCAGGGAACTCTTTCCATAGAGGCAGTAAAAGAAGGACTTGGGTCTCAGAGGCATTAGATGCTCCTCAGGGACTCTCAAAGACAATAGGTAACAAAACCAAAAGTGATATCCTGGTGAAAGATAGGAAGTCAGAAAATGAGACCAGAAAAAGGACCTTGGACTTGATGAGGGTGAGGAGAGTTACTACTTCCCTGTGAGTCATGAGTTCAAGAGACAGGATGGAAGGTATTATGGACCAGGAGAATCCCAGAGTGCTTTCCTTTCCAGCTTTTGTGGAATGGTGGGTATGTACAGAGCTGGAAAAGTCATGGGGGCATAGGCAACCAGACAAACAATCTTAGACTAAGATAACCAAACAGCTGGCCCTTTCAAATATGGAAGCAGAGAAGACTTGAATGTGATGCTCTTGTGATGCTTGATGCTAATTTGATGCTCTTTTCCCTGCCAGGACTCTGTATGTGACTCTAGGAGGATCCAGCTGCTGATGAATGGGAAAAGACATCTCTTCCATCTCCAAGCCCTTGGAAAAGCAATTTCTTCAAGAGAGAAATGTGGAATTAAAGAGAATGGTAGAAGAAAGAGGCACTGTAGCAGGAGAGAACTTCTAGGAAGAATTTAGGTTTAGGGAGTAAGTTCTACCAGCCATTGTCTCATGAGTAATTCTGAAATCTCCATGCAGCTACCTGTGTAAAGGGATCTGGGAATAATTCAAAAGAGAAATGAAATTGATAAAAGCAGCAAGTAGGAAAAACATAGGTCAAAAATTAGAGCTGTTAACACAGAGCAATTTAGAAAAAAAAAATTGAATCCACAAAGGAGAATCTCTCTAAAGAAATGAAAAAAAGATGAACAGATTTAGAACACAAAAATACTCAAGTAGAAGAAAATTCAGCACTAAACAATCAAAAGACAAAGAATATATGAATTCTATTTAAGTAAAAATGAAGATAAGATGGGCATAGACAATTTAGGGCTCATAGATCCCCCAGAAGAATAAGTTAGACAAACAAACAAAAAGCAAATACCATAATGCAAGAAATACTAAAAAGAAGATTATTTGGAACTTCTGAATGAAGAAAATGAAGCTATGATCGAGAAAATCTACAGACACTGCCAGAAAAAAAAAACACTCTTCAAACTCTATAATATATATTATAATATGTATTGGTTAAATTTTTCTGTTTCCATAGCAAACAACAAATTTTGCAAATGAACAAGAAAATGGCCTTCAAATGTGAAGAGGATCTAGGCAAGGGTGACTGTACAATTGAGGAAGAAAGAAGCATGAGATCTTGTTCACAAAATATCAAGAGTAGCCAAGCTCATCCTACTTATCGCTCCCAGGGTCCCTAGGGTAAGAAAATAACTTTGCTGGTCATGAACTGAAGGGTCTTAGCAAGAGCAATGTCTGGAGTCAAGGGCTGTGTTCCAGATAGGGGTGCTAGGCACTTTGTCCTTGAAACCTCTAGGGGACCTTGTCTCTGGGTGGGAATATCATTTATGACTTAGAGTCTAAGTCATGGTCTAAGTCTATGGGGCCTTTCAAATACAGTGCATGAAGGGTGGCATAGCCATTGCTTCAAGGTTGATATTATTGTCTGGAATCAAGGATAAGAGCATTACAACACCAAGCAAGTGGTTAAGGTCAGAGCTTGACTCCTTACGCCCCCTTCCATGCCTATCCTTACTTAAACCAGCCCTCTGGAAAATCATAAAGGATATGACAAGACATGAGCGACTCCAAGCCCCCAACTGCTGACTCCCACTTAGAGGCACTGACATGTGTGATAATATCCCATCGAGATTCCCCATCATTGCCCTAATTTCTCAACTCAATATTTCAATCATCTGATCAAATCCCCTCTCTCTCTAACCCAAAGGATTCTCAGTTCCCCAAGGTCCCTGCCTTTAGCCTCACTATCTCTCCCAGGCTATTGAGCAGATTCTGTGCCTAAGAAAGTTATCAGACCAAATACTTAGCAGCTCTAGAGGGGCTTAAGGTAGGATAGGCAAAGTGAGCAGGAAGAAAATTTAATTATCAGTATCATTCCTCACATCCACATATTCACACCTGACCTCATTATCTTTGATCCCTCCCCACCAGGCCTCCCCTCTTCTTAATTTTCCTCTTATTGTAGAGGGTACCACCATCTTGCCAGTGAGCCAGGTTTGCAACCTAGCTGTCACCCTGGATTCCTCATTCTCTTTCAGCCCCATATCCAATGTTTCCAAATTCTATGGATTCTACCTTCTCTCCTCTAACAATGCCCCACCCTGGTGCAGACTCTTATCACCTCACCTCTTCCCTACTGCAGTAGTGGTCTCCCTACCTCAAGGCTCTCCCAACTCCAGTTCATTCTTCACTCGGCTGTCAGAATGATCTTCCCAAAGCTCAGGTTTTATATGTAAGGCTCCAGCCCTCCATTGAAAGGATCTGGGTGAAGGTGACTGTACAATTGGGGAAGAAAGACGCATGAGCTCCTGTTCATAAAACGTCAAGAGTAGCCAAGCTCATCCTACTTACCACTCCCAGGATCCTTAGTGTTGGGAGGCTTAGGCCCTGACATTACCCTTCTTCCTGGGTGGAACGGGGTCCAGAGGATTATATCCCCTTTCCATAGAAGCAAAGTCCCTGAAGGACCCTTTCTCTAGGGTCATATCACTTATTGCTAGCTGCCTACATCCAGCTATTCACTGACAGATGGTACATGCCTGCTTCTTACTTAAGGAATAAAATTCCAGGACCCAGAGTCTTCTTCTCTTTCCCTTCCCAGGATATCCCAGGGAGAGGAATGGCATTTCATTTTGCTGTTTCTCCTCTTCTTCCTTTTCCCCAGATTGCTGCCACAGCCCTCTAAAGAACACTTTGTGGTTCCAAGATCCTGACTGCCCCTGGACAGTGATAAAAGCATCTTCAGCTGCAGTGTTAAGCATCAAGTGATAAAGGGCTGGGGAGGTAGGGAGAAGAAGCAATGGACTTTGGGGAGCAATTCTTGGTGTTTGAGGAAAATTGCTCTCAGTCCCAGTAAAGGGATAGGAGAGAGTAGCTCATGGGTATTCGATTTCAAGTTGTCCTCCTCACCACAGAAGCTTCTCCAAGAAAGAACTTTGTCCCTGCAGATTGCTTATTTTATCAAGGTCAATAGGAGCAAAGGCTCCACATGTCCCTATTTGCACAAGAAAGACTGGAGGTCATGAGGAATGGGAGGGCAGAATAAGACCGTGGAGCATCAGTGCAGACTGGTATGCAGGCCAAAGGAATCGATGGAGCAACCAGGAGTATTGTGGCAATGGAGAGACTATATAAAGGATGGTGGGGAATGCCAACACAAGGGAACCAGAGTACCACGATGATGAGTCTACTAGGAGTGATGACAGGAATCTAACTAAATGAAAGGGAGTAATAGACTGATTAGGTATAGCTAAATGAAGAGATGGTGGGGGTACATAACAAGACAAAAGGTGTGATGGGGTCATAAAGTGTAGTAGGTATATCTGGATGACAGGATACAATGAGGTGACAGTATGATGGCTGTCTGTGATAGAAGCTTGATACTTAAGTAGGTGGTGAATAGAGCATCCTAATTTTTAACTCCTAAGGTGAGTAGGGTTAGAGCAATAGCCAGATTTACAAGGAGCCCACAGCATAAAACTATAGGCCGGAGGCCAGAGAAGGCAGGAAAATCCCCTCTCCTGTCACTGGATATTATTTGACCCCTTTCCCTATTGGCTAATTTTTATTCCTTCTATTCAGAACAACAGATGTGATTGTTCTTAAAAGCCATTAGCTCAGCTGGCCCTCCAGACACCACATCTTCCCCTGGGAGAGGCAGGGATGAGGGAGCCAGAAAAGACCAGGCTTGGGATTTGGCTATTATTGGCTTCAGCCCTTACTTCCTGGGGCCCTTTATCATAGTTGAGTCAGCTTGGAGCTGTGGTGGCTCCCTGGACAATACTGATGAAAGTAGCCTGGTAGAGGCATAATTTTGCCATGGCAGTGACCCCCAGGAGGAGCCCCTCCCCTGCCACAAATTTCCTTCTGACAACCCTGCTTACCCCTCCCATCATTGACAGACCTGAGTTTCTCATCCCTAGCTAATCTTAGAGATTTGTCTCCAACTAAAACACTTTTCTTTATTTGGAACAACTCAGGTAATCCTCCTAACTCCTGAACTGTAACGATTTCAGAATTTCCAACCGTGATGGAGCCTTCACTCTAGTGATACCCAACCTTCCCCCTCCCCCCAGCACATAGCATAGGAAATTATAATTGAGCCCCCACCCACTAACCCATCCCTAGCTAAACACCCTGGAAGGTCTACTCATTTGGTAAGAGAAAGAGAAAACTTTCATGATGAGATACTCTTGATTCCCAATCTCCTATCTCAGACCAAGTTGTTCAAGGAAGGTTGAAAGAAGGCAGTGTTGACCCTTTTACCTTTTCCTCCCCTTATCTCTTAGGGAAAAACCCTAGAGTATGGGATTTGGTTTGGAGTCAGGGTAGGCAGTCCATAGGCTCATACTGCTCCATTTTGCCATCCTCAGCTTAGGCAGTCTTTTCTGCTCTTGTCCCTCTCACTGCCTTGTTTTCTGGCCTTGACTTTGATTCTTTCTGTCTCTTTTTCCTAACTCTCACTTTCTCTGTCCCTGACCTTGGGAGAAGTGGGGAAATTGGGTTGGAGGAGGACAAGGCATTTAATAGTTTCATTCCTTTCTATGTTGCATGTTGATTGGTGTGTGATTCCCATATCTCAATGACCGTTTTCAGTCTTAGTAGCTTCTGGGTTTGTGTACATAGGAAAGGCGTGGGACAGAGGTGGGGTGTGTGTCTGTGAAACTATGAGTGAAGGAGAAGTCTTTAATCTTGGTCTTTGAGGCTTCACATGGAACTTGAAGTGTTAAGCTTGGGTTCAAATACCCCTCCCCTTCCCATCTCCAAGAGCACTGCTTTCCAAGCAGAGAAGGAAATAAAAGGGAAAGAGAGATACACAGAGAATGAGACAATCAGAAAGAGATAGAAAAGACATTTACAGAAATAGACAGAGATAGAGATGGAGTTGAAGTCTCTGATAAGTCTTCTGTGGAAGGAAGTTAGGTTTGCTCTCATTGCAGAGGTTCCCTCTTCATGGCTCCACCCTGATCCCCTAGGCCTCTTCTTCAAGCCCCTGCCTTGGCCCCAGCATTCTGCAGAAATAAACCTTGGCCTGATCCTGCAGCACCCTCCACACTGTGCCTGTCTTCACAACTATAAAAAGGTAGATCACTCCTTTCTCTACCTCCATTTGGGGATGGAGGAAGGAAGAGGAGGCTTTCTGGTAAATAACCATAAGTTCCCATCTATTGAAATATACTGATCTTCTTGAGGCCCTGTGTTCTGTTTTGTACACACCAGGGGAGGAGGCTCTACCAGACTAAACATGGAGACCTCTCCTCAGTGACTTCAGTTTTCAATTCTAGGCCTCCAAAGGAGGGGAGTTAGCACGGTTTCCATGGTCAGTTAAAAAGAGGCTCCCACATTTCCCACTTCTTCCCCAGAGTCAGGGCCTCCCCATGGTTCCTCTGTTTGGATGATGTACAAACTTACATTTCCCATTATAAGCCAAGAAAGTCACCATTAGCCCTTCCCCACCTCCACTTCATATAGAAAAGTGACTGAGAACACGAGGATTCCATGCAGGAACTCTTGGGAAAGAAGAGCCCTTTCTCATTCTAGTACAATGGGAACAGAACTAGTTCTGGAGTCAAAGAGCCTGGATTCAAATTCTGTCTCAGATTTTTACTATCACATAATTTTTCTGGACCTCAGTTTTGGCATCTGTAAAATAACAGGAATTAGACTAGATGGCTTCAGAAATTTCTTCCAGCTGTAGAGCTCTAATCCTAAAATCAGGCTTCCACTCTAGGATGAGAGTATAAGGGGCACAGAGAAGAAAGGGGAATCTTCCAGGGAAGCTGGGCATCAGGGTTGTTTTCAGAGTTTGCTCAGCAATCCACAATCCACCCTTAGGGAAGCACCAGTGGATGGCGAGGGGGTGAGAGTTTGTGGGAATGATGCCAGGGTAGTTTCCATGAAGAGGTGATGAAGTGGGTAGGAAATGGAAGCAATGAGCCAGTGTCTGATCTCAGGAGTGTTCCCTGCATCCTTCCAGGTAACGCAGTGACTCAAGGATCCCTAGCTCTGAGGGAAGGATCAGCGAAGAGCAGAAGAACTTCCGGGCCTGCGTTGGGCCCCCCCATTTCTTGTTAACCAAATCCTCCATAGACAGAGGTGTCCCAAGGAGACCTGGGTCAGGGGAAAGAAGCCCCCTCCAACAACAACATCTTGTTTGAGGAGGAATATTGTGAGTCTCCGACTCTCTCTCTTAGGTGTCACATAGTGGGACCCAGGCGGCAGGGCGGGGTGAAGCTGGGGGGAGTTAAACTCAGGGGGTTGGGTAACGGTTCTGCAACCTCTTCTCCCTCCGAGTGCTTGCACAAGGGGCGCCTGCGGAAGGCGGAGAGGAGAGCCCAGCGGGGCGGGGACAGCGCAGGTGGTGGGAGGGCTGGGGCGGGCAGAAGTACTGGGAACTCGAGCTTGGGGCTTCAAGACGCAGGCTGCAACATCGCGGTGTGAATGGAGCTGAGCGGATTGCCGCCGATTGTGGTGAGGACCTGTTGCCTCTACCTTTCGCCCCGGATCTCTCTCTGTCTCTCCCCCTCCCCGACCATCTTAGCCCTCTTTCATGGGCTCCTTTTTTCTAAGATCTTAAAGCGTGATCTCACGAACGAGGTGCCCCTCTCCGCTTCTTGCAAGTTCTTCTCTCCCGCCCCCCGACAGTTGACCCGCCCCTCCTTTCTCAAGACCGGACTCTGCCCTCTCCTCACCCTTTCCCATGCCTCTGTTTTCCCTGCCCCGCCCTCCCCCCACCATTGGCAGTCTTGCCCCCATTCTGACCACTTGGTTTCCAGTCTTGTGCCAAGCAAGGGACTGAGTCACAAGGGAGAGGGAGAGCTTGAGTCAGTGTCCAGCAGTCTCGACTGGAAATGGTTACCCATGGCATGGGGACAAAAGTTGGGTAGAGGAGAATCGAGACAAAGGGAGGAATAGGGACGGGACAAAACCGAGAGATAAAGCCTGGGTATTTCACGGAGGTCACAGGCATGAAGGAATTTCACTTTGAGTGTGGGACTAGGATGTGCCAAATGGGATGAGGGGAGAGATCCCACGGATTCCTACACAGAGAGGGTAATGGAACTGACAAAGTCAACCCCACCTGCATCCACCACTTTCTTTCTCTCTGTGGCCCAGCCCTGACATGTCCGAGTTCTCTGCCCAGCCTGGCCGGGGCAGGATGTGGGGGCGGCTCTTTGGTGAAGGGACAGGAAGGAAGTCTGAGTGGAGACAATAGGTGGAAGGGGAGGAGGAACTGGAAACTGGACAGCAGTGTTTTGGGTTAGAGCTGCAGAGACCTGTGGGAATGATCTCTTCCATTCCTGCCTCCTCCTGATTGAAACTAGGCTGATCACTCCCGGTTCTACCCCGCCCTGATTAGGCTGACCCTTCCCCTTCCTCTCCCTGGTTCCAGGCTGCTGCTCTTGGACCAGCTACCTCATCTCCTGGCCCTCAGTGACCTCAGCCCCCTCCTGTGACCTTGCTCCCTTTCCTCACTCCACAGTGGCTTTCTAGGGTCCTAGGGATCTGCTTTCTGAGTGACTCTGTGTGGTGTAATGGAAAGAATACTGAAATGTGAGTCAAAGAAACCTGGGTTCTGGCTCTGGATCTGTTGTGTATGTGATCTTGGGCAAGTCACTTAATCTCTTTGGGTCTTCCTTTCTTCATTTGTAAAGCAAAGGGTTTGGGCAAGATCTCTGAAGTCCCTTCAAACTTTGACAGTCTATAAATTCTGTGTCTCCACATTCCGTGTGTCTATATCCCTGTAACTTTGCCTGATTGTGGCTGGGGAAGGCTTGTGAGATTTGGATTAGGTCTCTTCTACCCCAAAACTGAGAAAGGTATATGAAGCTTAGCTTGAACCCTGTCCACCATCCCCATCTCCACCCTCCCTTTTCCAGGCAATGGCCTGAACCCTCATGGAGTCACTCAGGGACCTGGACATTGAGGTCTGGCTGGCAGAAGTACATCTGGAACGGTACGCAGATACATTCCGGAGGCACGGTGTTTCAACTGCGGCTGCTGCCCAAAGCCTGAGTCACGAGGAACTTCGTCGAATGGGCATCTGGGCCACAGGTCATCGCAAACGCATTCTTCGCCTGCTTCAGGGAGGCGCTGTGGAGGTCCCTACAGACATCCCACTGGACACTACCATGGATCAACCCCCAAGCCCAGATCCTCAAGTGCTGCCCACCAAACCAGTGCCCAAACCAAGGACTGTGTTTACTTTTTTCGGCACCAACCCTGCTGAATCAGTCCCACCTCCCTCGTTGAACCCTCCTACAGAGACACCTCCAGTGACTCAGGGAGAAGATACCAGCCTAACAGTCCAAGATGAAGGGAGCATAGTCCTCAGGGGTTCAGAGAAGCCAGTGAACCAAGAGCCTTCCCCAAGCACCCCTCGGTCCCCCTTTTCCCCCTCCCTCCCTTCGGATCAGCCTCCCATCTTGGACAGGATAACCATGATGCCCAATGATATCTACTTTGGGCTAGACTTTGGAAGGGAAGCACAACCAGAGGCTCAGGAAACGTGAGTGGGCTAGCAATCATTGGGGAAGATCTGGGATTCAGTAAGGGAGGGAGAAATAAGGGGGAAGGGGAGAAGGTAAAGTACTTTCTCTTTCTTCTCTCCCTTTTTCCTCCCTGTGTTATAAGTTCTCTTCTTTCCCCAGGACTACAAACTGCTCCCTGATAGATCCTCCTGCTCCCATCCCCACTTCCAGAGCCACAGGAGGCACAGGTCAGCAGAGGATCGCAAGGAGGGGGAGGGGAGGAGATGGTAGGATTATTAGAAGTGGGGACTCACCGTAGGCATCTTACCATTTGATTTGTCTCCCCATCCCTATTTCACTAAATTCCAGTGCATATCATGGACCCCAGCAGCCTGTACTATGGTGTTCAGCCTGTTTCAGTCCCTGGGACTCCCAAAGGAAGGAAGACAAGAGGTGTCAGTCAGTCAGCTGGTGAACCCAGGTAGATGCTTTGGGGAGGATCACAAAAGGTAAGATAAAGAGGAGACCCAGAGAGGAAGGTTATGGAGAGATGTAGAGGGATCATAAAGGAGAAAATTTTAGAACAGGCAGTGATGGAGAGAAATATAGCAGTCATGAGAAGAGATGGTGTAAGTTGAGTCAACTGGTTCACATCTCTCCTCTACTTTCTCTAGGCCAAGCAGCCATGAACCAGAGGCGGGAGAGGATTGTGGCTATGCCAGTCTGGAGCTGCCTGGGGATTCCACCCATTTGATGCCCATTGTGGACTCCGAAGAGCCAGGCGATGATCTTATCTCCCCCTATGCCAGCTTCACCTCACTAACTGATCCCCCCACACCCCTGCTCAGTGGATGGTTGGACAAGCTCTCGCCTCAGGGGTGTGATTGGAAGGGGGTGATGTGGGGGACTTTGGAAAGAAAAAAAACAGGGAGGATTGTGAGAAGGGGAGGGAAGCCATAGGAAGAATGAAGTAGGAAGAGTGGATGGAAGGTGATGATGTTAATAAAATGACTTCGGAAGGAGGCAGTCTATTTTTTTAACCCTAAAAGACCCTCCTCTTCCCTTTCATTAGAGAGAACCTTCCTGCTGCCTACCTTGAGCCCTGGAAGACTGATTCTTCCCTTCTGTCTTCCCCTAGGAATTATGTCTTTCAAAGGCGCTTTGTCAGGTTCAGTGGAAAGAAGCTGATGTATTATGGAAGTGACAAGGTGGGTTTGATTGTCTCTGGAGGGCGGGGATAGAGTACAAGGAGGCTAGGAAGGTCAACGAGGAATGCTAGGTTATTAAGGGATCTAAAATTTGAGAGGGAATCAGAGGAAGGTCTTAAGGGGAAATAGGGTGAGAAGAGGAGTCTTCCTGGGGTGGCAACACCAACATGCTATAGTTGTTGACTGTGGGTTAATGTTGGTCTCTCCCCAGGACATCTTTCCCAAGGGAGTTATCCCACTGACTGTCATTGAGATGGTCCGAAGCTGCAAGGATTGCAAGTTCCAAATCATCACTAGCCAAAGAGTGTTTGTGTTTCGAGCTGAGAGCGAAGGTGAGAGGAGGGGCAGCCTGGGGTTGGTGGTCAACAGACTCACTGCCATCCAAGTCCCTTCAATACAAAAAGTATTTATTAAAGATATGCCATGTGCAAGGTGAGAGTCAGCATGGCAGAGTGGAAGGCTGGCCTTATCATGAGAAGACCTGGGTGCAAGTCCTGCCTCTAACAGGCTTTGTGATCATGAGCAAGTGATGAACCTCCCAGTGCTCTAGGAAATCCTCTGACTAGGAGTTGCAGATGATTGTTGACTTTCATCTGTGGAGAGCATTTCCACACCAAGAGTTCCACACATTTATGAAATCCCAGGTCTGACAAAAAAAAAAAAGACTGACTCCACAGTGCTAGGTATTTATGATACAAAGACAAAAATGAAAAACAGCCTTCGACTTCAAAGAACGTAGGTCCTACTGATCATTATGGCATGTAAACGTAAGTAAATACAAGAGAGTATGAGAAAGGAAGCAACAATAACAAGAAATGGTATCAGGAAGTGCGCTCAATGGCCTGAGAATTGATGGGAGATAGGATTTCCAAGGGGGGAGGTGAGAAGAGACAGCATTCCAGGCAATGAAGACCGCCTGGCCAAAGGAACGGATGGCAATGGGAAATGGTATGTCAAATGAGGGGAACAAGAACATAGGACACTTTGGATAGGAACTAGAGTATGTGACGCAGAATAACACAAACTAAATCTGGAAAGGTAATTTGGAACCAGATTGTAAAGGACTTTCAATGAGAAAATGAGGAGTTTGTATTTTATTCTAGAGGTGATAGGGAGCTATTGGAAATTCTTGAGCTGAGAAGTGACATAATTGAAATTATGTCTGAGAAATATTTTGGCAACTGTATGGAGGATGGATTGAAAAGGTTAGAAACAGAGCAGGAAGGAGATTCTTGCAATAGTCTTGCTCAGTGGAGATAAGGAATGGAACTAGGGTGGTGGCAGTTTGAATGAAGGGCAGAGATACAAAAGATATTGTGATAGTAGAATTGCCAAGATGTGGCCACTGACTATGTGTGGGCAGGGAACTGATGAGGAAGAGGGAAAGGTTAAGGATAAGTCTGAGGTTGAGGTTATGAACCACAGTGACTGAAAGGGTGGTAAGAAACTCAACAGAAGCAGAAAAATTTGGGGGAGGAACAAGTATAGAAAGAAACAATGAATTTTATTTTGGCCATGTTGAGTTTGAGGTGCCTTGGAACTCTCAGCTGGAAATGTCCATACATTGCTTCAAAGTACCCTCTCAGAGGGCAGTCCCATCAGTTACAAACCCAGTTCTACTGTTCTACTGGACATTATCTGCATACTCCTCACCCTGTTATTCAGCTTCTCCAATACTCATCCCCATTTGTCTTCAGTTCAGAGGGACAACTGGTGCTCCACGCTGCAGTCTCTACTAAAGGAGCAACGGCTTCTAGGCAACCCTCGGCCTCCTCATCCACCACGGCCCCTCCGCACGGGGACCCTAGAGCTTCGGGGACACAAAGCAAAAGTATTTGCAGCTCTGAGTCCTGGGGAGCTGGGACTGTACAAGAGTGAACAGGTAAAGGGGTAAGATGTAGCATAAGGGATGGGGTGGAACCCCAGGTGGTACAGGCTGGATGGAGCTCTTAAGGAGGGCCCTGTCCTCTAGCTCCTCTAGCCCTGACCTCTACATGGATCCCTGATACTTTTTCCTCAACTCTCCACCACTTTAGTCCTTTTCTCTGGGCATTGGAATTTGTTTCATTGAACTTCGGGGCTGCAGTGTCCGAGAGACCAAGAATCGAAGCTTTGACCTTCTCACACCCCATCGATGTTTCAGGTGGGGAGAGAGGGTCTGCGTCTAGGATGGGACCTTCAGATAGGGGTGCAGAAGCTGGGGTTCAAGGAGTCTTTGGCCTTCTGAATAACTCAGAAATGAACCTTCTAGGTGAAAAGATTTAGAGAAACTAGTGAGAGGGGTCAGTATCATGTTAGAAGGTTATCTAAGGGGGCTTAGAATTATTAAATTAAATTGTTAAATATTTAATTCTCAGAATTAAAGGAGGGCCTCAAATGCTATATAGTCTAATCCTTGTTTGAACAAGCATCCTAAGACATGTCCAAGAGGTAATCATTCAATCTCTACTTGAAAGCTTTTTAGTGAGGGAGAGCTTTACCACTTCCACTCTTTTTGGATAGTGCTGCCTCCAGGGAGCCAGTGAAAGCAGGAAGGTCTGAGGATAGATGTGTAGGAAGGTACAAGGTGGGTCCTGATGAGCTGGCTCACATATACCCCCTAGCTTCACAGCGGAGTCAGCTTGTACTCGCCAAGTCTGGGCATCTGCACTGCAGGAGGCCATTACTGAGACTCTGTCTGACTATGAGGTGGCTGAAAAAATCTGGTCCAACCGAGCAAACCGACACTGTGCAGATTGTGGAGCTGCTCGTCCTGACTGGGCCTCAATCAACCTGGGAGTGGTCATTTGCAAGCATTGCGCAGGTGGGGAATGCTTGGCCTAGGGATAGAAAGGCTGAGAGGGTAAGGCAGAAGTAGCAAGGGGATGACTCTGGGGAGGGGAGGGCAGTAGGAACTCTATCTCCAAGGCTGGTAGTGTTCCAATCAGCCACTTTCCTATAGGACAACATCGGGCTTTGGGCTCTGGAGTGTCTAAGGTTCAGAGTCTGAAACTGGATACAAGCATCTGGAGTAATGAAATTGTGCAGGTAAAGGCACCTGGTGAAAAAATTGAAAGCAGAGGTGGTTAATGGAAGAGGCTGGGTGGCCCAAGGTGGGGGGGGGGGTCTGAAAAAACAAAAAGTACTTGGGGTATCCCAGGGAGTTTGAGATCTGAAAAGTATGGGCCCCTGATGGAACCAGTCACCATAGCCCCTTTGATCTCCTTCTCATTTATCAGCTTTTCCTCATCCTGGGCAATGATGGAGCCAACCGGTTCTGGACAAAGGGATTACCCCCAGGAGGAGGGCTGCATCCAGATGCTCCCCCTGGCCCCCGTGGGGACTTCATCTCCCGCAAATATCGACTTGGCCTCTTTCGGGCACCCCATCCTCAGTACCCTGAGCACAGTCAGCTGCTGCAGGTGAGAGGGGCAGGGAGGATGAAAGGGGTCAGTTTGGGGCTGTCCCTTAGACTCTCTGGGTTTGAGAAAGGGTGGTAGCTACAGTGGGAGGGGATTGATGGCTGCTCCCTCCTTCACCTAGGCACTGTGTACAGCTGTGATGGGACCCAACTTGTTGAAAACTATGATTCAGCTCTTCTCATGTGAGGAACCTTGTTCTGAAGGCAGTTTCTCTCATCTCCTACCCCTAGGTAATCTTTTTCTAATCTCTACCTCCAGCCCTCTTGATCAAAGCCCTTTGCCTTTCTCTAACCTTGACATGTCCTCCCCAAGCACTCCCAGGAGCTCCTCTAACTTCCCTCAGTCCTGGATCCTTCCTTTATAATCCCATTGGGTCCCTCCCTACCACAGGAAAATCTGGAATCTAAATAATGGTCAGTTTTATATTGGCTTCATCCATGCAGAGTTGAGTGGGAGGGGGTTTGCGGGACAAGTAAATGGGATTTGCCACCCTGCCAGCCCCATCTCACATTCTACCCTCCATCCCAGACTTCCTTTGGGTGGGTAGAAAACTGAAGAATCTGGGACATGCTCCCATTGTGATTGGGGCTAGGCTGATTAAGCTCACACTAGCTGTACTGATTTCCTGACCCTAATCTCCTCCCACCCCTTCCATTGTCATTTTTCAGACACATCCCCTGGTGTATACAATGAAGTCCTAGTACCCCCTGTACTAAGTGGCTTTTTGTACTGCAGCCCAGTCAGCAACAAACCTGGACCTCCACCTCACCGTCGGGGCCGGGATGGTGAGGAAGGGGAACATTGGCAGAAGAGATGAAGGGAGAGCAGATGTGGTTCTGGAAGTGGGATTAGGGCTTGTGAACACTTAATGCTGATGGAGAGGGGTCTGTACTGGGAAAGCTTATAAAGAAATGTTTAGAATGGAGGATGCTGCCCGATACATGATGCCCCACTTTTTTTGCAGCACCCCCCAGGCTGTGGTGTGTACTAGGTGCAGCCCTGGAGATGTTTTCATCAGAGACCAGCCCAGAGTCAATCAGTCTGATCCAGCCTCAGGATGTGGTGTGTCTGGGGGTAAGCCCCCCACCAGTTGATCCAGGGGACCTTGACAGGTAGCCCTCTAAGTGATTTCATAGTCTTTTCTTCCTATCCCCCCATCTTATAGTTCCTTCCTTTTCTCTATTCTTCCTGCTTCATTCTTCCAACTCTGTGCCCCTAGGTTTCCATTCTCCTTTGAACTCATTCTGACTGGCGAAAGGGTCCAATACTTTGGGACTGATGGAGCAG
Source organism: Potorous gilbertii (assembly GCA_028658325.1). NCBI lineage: Eukaryota > Metazoa > Chordata > Mammalia > Diprotodontia > Potoroidae > Potorous > Potorous gilbertii. Next base: position 395,941,986 of record CM053769.1, read on the forward strand.
ATAGTCTGGAGGCCTGGACCAGAGCAGTGGGCAAGGTGAATCAGAACTGGGAGTTCCCTTCATGATATACCATTCCTTTCCACAAATACCCTTTCCCCGCCTCCAGTATCTCATCGATCCATGTGCCTTGTGATCCCAAGCCCAGGCCTGTGTCATTCCCAGATAACATAGTTAAGTCCTACCAGCACCCCCACTGTATGGCCAGCTAAACTAATTGATATTTCTATTTCTTTCCATTTGATTTTTCTTCATATTTTCCTGTACTTTTCTGTCTCTCCCATCTTTCCTCTTTTATCTTTTTCCTCATCTCTCCGTGTTTCACCTGGTGTCTTACTCTATGTCTTCTTTCTCTGTCTCCACTTTCCCTTCACCTACAGTGGTTCTCCCCCCTAAGCTGTCACCAGCTCCTGGGCCCTGGCCTGCTGAGGCTAGGCCGTTTACGGTTGCGGTCCCCCTCTCAGACTGTAATGACCCAAGGCCTCTGGCTGTCTGCCTTTGGCCTCCTCCGAGGTGACCACCTATTCCTGTGCCCAGCGCCAGGTCCTGGCTCCCCAGCCCCTGAGGACACTGTGCACCTACGAAGACTGCAGGAGATCAGTGAGCTAGGGATGGAGGGAGGCATTGCGGGGGTGAGGAGGGAATTGAGGAAATGCCCTAATCTTTCCTTTGAGGGTCACTTAGAGGTCATAAAGGGTTTCTCCTTATTCTTCTCCCTACCCTTGTAGGTGTGGTATCTGCAAGTGACAGCCCTGATAAGAAAGACCATCTAGTCCTGGTGGAAACAGGAAGGTAAGAACTCTTGAGGGAGCAGGTCCTGTCCACCCCTCCCCCAACCCTGGCTGCCCCTCTCCAGCCCTCTGACCACATCTTGAGGCCTTGTTTCTGATGACACACTGCCTAGCTCTCTTTGCATTCTGCCTCCTCTTCAGCTCTGCATCCTGATCAGATTGAGGTATTCCTGCCCTCTGCTGGTAGATGCTACTCTAAAAATTAGCTGTCCAAAAATGGATTGTCCTGTCGTAGGAAGCAGTCACTTCCTCATTACTGAAGTTTACATTACAGTAGACATTGAATTACCATTTGTCAAGGATATCATTTGGAGAGGGACCCTTGCTCAGCATAGATGGACACCAAGACCCTTTCCCACCATGAGATCCTAAAATTCTTTGGCAACTAGGCTCAGTAGCTTCATACCACTCCAGTCATCCAGTAGCTGTTCCACTTCATCTGACTCTGATCCCAGTGTCCTTGGGTCTCAGGACCCTTTATCTACAGGGGGAGGGGCGTATAGACTTTGCTAGCTGGAGCACTGCCATTGGAGGAGCAGCTGGTGGAGGGGGTACAGCGCTGCAAGGGCAGCAGATGAGTCGAGGAGACATCCCCATCATCGTGGATGCCTGCATCAGCTTTGTCACTCAGCATGGTGAGAAGGGACAGAGGGGAGCAGGAGACAGTACAGGGAGCAGTTCTACAGAACAGAGGTGGGAAGCATCCCTAGCAAGCTGGCTCTGTTAAGTTCATCCAGTGCCATGAGGAAGAGATCACTATACAAGGGGTATGTAGAATTAAAGGTGGGTAATGGGAGGAGGATAGAAGATAATGGAGGAATGAAGACTAGCAGCTTTGAGATGTGAGACAAAATAATGGAGGGTGACTAGGCGTGATGCACTGTAATGGGTGGTGTCTGTAGGTCTACGTTTGGAGGGTGTCTATAGGAAGGGGGGTGCTCGGGCACGAAGTCTCCGGCTCCTGGCTGAGTTCCGGCAGGATGCACGGTCAGTGAAGCTCCGACCAGGAGAGCACTTTGTGGAAGATGTAACGGACACACTCAAACGCTTCTTCCGGGAGCTGGATGATCCTGTTACCTCTGCACGCTTGTTACCCCGATGGAGGGAGGCTGCAGGTAACTCCAAAGATCTCCTAGAATTTGCCACAAGCAATTCGAACCCTTCCAGGTTCCTCCCTCTTCTCATTAATTCTTCAACTTTTCCATCTGGAGGTGGGGGTGAGGAGGCCACCCAAGTATATAATAACTAGGAAGTGAACCTTAGTCATCCTTAGTTATATCTGAACCCGGTATAGAGGAGTTTATGCTCTGGAGTGACCCTAACCTCACCTTTACCTTATCTAAGCCCCTGCCTCTAACCCTACCCTATGTTTTCCAACCATTACCCTTCCCAATTCTTATCCTATTCCTGTTTTCAGAGCTACCCCAGAAGTCTCAGCGGCTAGAGCAGTATAAGGAGGTGATTGGATGCCTGCCCAAGGTCAACCACAGGACACTGTCCACCCTCATTGGTCACCTCTACCGGTCAGTCTAGCCCAGAGGCTGCCAAACTTATTTAGCCTACTGCCCCCTTTTTAAAAAACATTACTTAGTGCATTCCCACCCCGGAAATCTACTTTCGTTAATCCTTTAATAGTTGTTTTTTGGAAATTTGTATCATTTAAAAAAATACATAATTAAAAAAAAAAAAGATGCATCTTAAATTTAACAATTTATTGTAAATTTATGTTTTTTTTCCTACATTGAAATTTTGATGATGCAACCATAGAGCATCATATTGTAAACAAGTCGTTACAAACACATATTCCTGCATGCTGGACTTTCAGACATGCTCATCTGTCAATACTTGCTTGTTAAGACCTGTTGGGGTACTTGACCCCTGATTGGTTATAACTTTCATTTTGTGTGTGTTTATTTGGAAAATAATGTAATCACTATGACTTTAACTCTGTTACATGAAAAGATGAAAAATGTACAAATGGTTTTTCAAAATTTTCTTCTTTTTTTCTTTATGCTTCTACTGCTCCCCCTTATTTTTATTCAATGCCCCCCAATTGTACCTGAGGCTCCTACTCCCCAGGGGGCAGCATCCCCCGTTTTGGGAACCTATAGTAGCCCAATCTCTTAAACTGACCTTGCAATGTTTTTAACTCATTGCCTGTAATGGTCTCCTTAAAAACTCTGGCCATTGACTTCAGTCCACAATTGGACCACGTTAGTGGCCACATTGCATGACTCTCATGCCTCTTTCTCAGGGTGCAGAAATGTGCATCTCTGAACCAGATGTGTACTCGGAACCTGGCTCTGTTATTTGCACCAAGTGTGTTCCAGACCGATGGGCGAGGGGAGCATGAGGTTCGGGTATTGCAGGAACTTATCGACAACTATGTATCTGTCTTTGATGTAAGATCCTTCCCAACTCTAGTGATTCTTTAATTTACTGATATTGCACATCCTTAGTCTCAATGCCTTTCAATCTTTCCCTCCTTCAGCAGCCCTCGACATCAACAGCCAGAATTCCCCTATATCAGTGTATATCTCTTCCTCCCTGAGGCCTGTAACCTTTCCTCCCAAGACCTTACTTCTGTGATCATGCTGTTGTGACTGTGTCACTCTGGCCTTGTTTCTTTTTCTATTTATATGATGCTTTTTTGTTTTTGTGTCATACATATTTCCAGATACTTCTCCTTTCCCCCATCCTACCTCAAAGGCCTTTTATTGTGACAAAAAAAAAAGCAGTTATGAAAAATCAAATTGCAAAGTAACTACTTCTGACAGTGTATACATTTTCAACCTGTAGTTCTCCACCCTTAAATGAAAGGAAGGATGTATATTTCATCTTTTTTGAGAGTTTCCTCATTTCTGCCACTCTCACCCCACTGACTCTCAGCTGCTGACCTCTGACCCTCCTCATCCTACATAATAAGCACATTCTGGTTTTCTCCAGGACTTCGAGGTAGAAAGGTAGGCAGCTAGGTGGTAGAATGAGTAGAACCCTGGACCAAGAGTCAGGAAGACCTGAGTTCAAATGTAGCCACAGATACAAGCTGAGTGATTCTGGGCAAGTCACTTAACCTCTGTCTGCCTCAGGTTCCTCAGCTGTAAAATGGGGATAATAGTAAGGTCTCCCATCCAGGGTTGTTGTGAGGATCCAATGAGATAACATTTGTGAAGTACTTTGTAAACTTGAAGTGCTATATAAATGCTAGCTATTATTACTATTCTACCACCCAGAAACTTTCTTTATTAGGTTTCTTTAAGCTCCCATAGTTCCCCAGTACTTCCCAGTGTCTTTTACTCTCCCACAGATCGACTCAGATCAAGTGGCTCAGATTGACCTGGAAGTCAGTCTCATAACTACCTGGAAGGATGTACAGGTAAATCATTGGGGAGCATCAAGAGAAGATGCTGACTCTGGCTAAATCAGGAGATTCCTCCAAAATTTCCCTCTGGCTCCCTTCCCTACTTTCCTAGAATCTTAAGCTGTGGAGTTCTCTCCTTCCCTCGGACCTTCTGACTCATCCCTCACCCCAGTCATTTATCCCTCTCTCACCCTCCAATCTATAAAGGCTTAAAAGATTCCAAATGATATATCCAACTAATCCTGGTCCTAGTCCCAAGATAAGGAAGGGCCAGGAGGGAACTAAAGCAATGTGGCTTAAGCATGGCCAGTGATTTGAAGCAGCAAGAGTGGGCCTTGGAGCTTAACCATTTACCCACACCTTCTTCTCTACTGCTTTGACTGCTTTCATTGACTGCTTCCTTCCTGATACTTCCCCCCCACCCCACCCCAAAGTTGTCACAAGCTGGAGATATCATCATGGAAGTTTACTTGGAACAGCAGCTACCAGACAACTGTGTCACCCTGAAGGTCAGTCTTGGGAGGACTAGAAAGGAAACAAGAGGATGGAGAAGGGTGAATGGAGACTGAGAACTGCAGCCCTGGCCCCTGCTATCTTTCTCTGACCTCAGGTTTCCCCAACACTGACTGCTGAGGAGCTGACAAATCAGGTACTAGAGATGAGGGGAGCAACAGCTGGTACGGACCTGTGGTTGACATTTGAGATCCGAGAGCATGGCGAGCTTGGTGAGTTGGGCTCTGAAGAGAACTGGTTGTAGGTGCGAGTGCATTCTAGGTTATTGGCTCCTGTAACCTCTCTCTATGCCTCACCTTGCAGAACGGCCTCTGCACCCAAAGGAACGGGTCTTAGAACAGGCTCTGCAATGGTGCCAGCTCCCTGAACCAGGCTCTGCTTCCCTGTTGCTGCGCAGGGTCTCTCTAGCCCAGGCCAGCTGCCTCTTCACAGGTGAGGCCAGCCCCCTTAATCTTGTTTCCCCCAATACTACTTGTGGCCTCTCCCTAACTAGACACAGAACACTGAACCACTTATCTTTGGATTATCCCACTCTTCCCAGTTTCCTTGGTCCATCACTTGCCCATCTATGCCCAGGTGTGCGTCGGGAGAGTCCCCGAGTGGGCCTGCTTCGGTGCCGGGAAGAGCCCCCCAAGTTGCTAGGAAGTCGTTTTCAGGAAAGGTTCTTCCTACTTCGGGGACGGTGCTTATTGCTGCTCAAGGAGAAAAGGGTGAGTACCCCAGGATATGTCATCTTCAGATTCTCACAGCCCCATCCCAGTGATGATCCTCCATATGCCCCTAAGATGATTCTGCAGATGATTTCCCTACCTTACCTTTACCATCCCAGAGGTCCTAGGACTGTGGACACAGAACTGGTAAGGTCACCTTGGCCAGAGAGGAGGTAAACTTAGTTACTGGTCATTTGTCATCCTCATGACCTTGCTGGCCCTGATTTCTCATTGACTGAATGACCTCCCTGACCTTGTCTCCAGAGTTCTAAGCCAGAGCGAGAATGGTCTTTGGATGGTGCAAAAGTTTACCTAGGAATACGCCGAAAGCTAAAGCCGCCAACACCGTGAGTCACCTGAAGCCTTTGTCTTCTCTCTTGTTCCTACATTTTCACACCTCACTTTATCCCTCTTCTTTTTCCTTAACATTGCTCTCCCTTGGTTCCTAGATGGGGGTTTACACTGATCCTGGAGAAGCTGCAGCTGTGAGTATCACCATCTCTTCCAAGATTTTTTCCCATTTTTTTCCTCTTGCTCTATCTGCTCCCCTCCCCTTCTCTCTTTTCCCCTTTGGCTCTCTTCATTACCTCCTTCACTATAGACTGATAGAGGGTAAAAATATCTGGCCACTGGGGCCTACCCCAGCTCATTGTCTATGTTCAGCCACTTTCACTCTCTCTTTTTTTCTCTGACTACTCTTCAGCTACTTGTCCTGCACAGATGAGGAGGAGATGTGGGACTGGACAACTAGCATCCTTAAAGCCCAGGTAAATAAGAAGCTGAGGTGAGGAGGAAAGCTTGTGTGCCCCATACTACTCCTCACACACTCCTTTGAACTGGCTCATACCCATTAATACCTCCCATGTCCCTGCCCAGCACGATGATCTGCAATCTGTGGTCCTGCGACGACATTCCTCTTCCGACCTAGCCCGACAGAAATTTGGCACAATGCCCTTGTTACCTATTCGAGGTGATGACAGTGGTGCTACACTGCTCTCTGCCAACCAGACACTGGTATGACCCTTCCCAGTCCCTCCCTAACCCAGCCCCTCTACCCCAGACACAGTCTCATTCCCCTGCCCTTGTTCCTTTGTGGCCAAGCTTTGCAAGCTCAAGGTTGGGGTCATCCAGTTCACACAGGGCCAGGGTTAGGGCAGCATCTCACCCTCCAGTGAAGTCCATCATCCTCCATGCCCACGCCCTGCTCAGTGTCTCATTGTTCCTATTCCCCTTTGCTCTGCTCTCTGCCTGTTGTTGCTCACTGTGTCTTTCCCACCCCTACTGCCCATGCCCAGCGCCGACTGCACAACCGGAGGACACTATCCATGTTTTTTGTGAGTACTGTGCCCCCTTTCCCCAGTGCCATGTGCCCTCTTGTGTTTCTCTGTGCCCACCCCTGACCAGGGGATTGCTATGTGCTCCTGATGTGCTGAACATTGGTTTATTGGTTTCTCTGTGAAGCTGGGGGTATGGTTCCATGGCAGGTGGGGCAGCTGCTGGGACATTAGACCATGGGAACAGAGGGGAGGGACCCTTGGGGGATAAGAGATATTCCTGGAACCCTAATACTCTCCCTACTCCACATCCAGCCCCTGAAGCTGTCTCAAGATTCTGTGGAAGAACAAGAAGAAGAGGCTGAGGAGCCAGTGTATGAAGAAGTAGGGGCTTTCCCTGAACTGCCCAAGGACTCTCCACTTCCACTGGACTGGACATCTCAACCAGAGGTCCCTAGGGATCCTCCCACCAGCCTGACTGCATTTCCAGAGCAAAGTCAGAGTCTCCAGAGTGACCGTCCACCCCTTTCTAAGTCAAGCTCCCTTGGACAAGAAAGGGGGCTCCCAGAGCTGCCTCCTGGTCCCCCTCGGAAAACCAGTTTTCAACATCATTTGTCTCTGGAAGATAAATTAGTACAGGAGCTAAACTCACTGATTCTGCGAAAGGGCGAGGCCTCTGCTCCCAGTCTCCCAGCCTCTCAGCCTCTCAGTCCCCCAACACGGACCCCTAACCCCATCAGCCACCCTATGCAAACTCCAGGACACTCTCCCAACTCTCCCTGTAATTCCCATTCCCCATCTGGCCAGCCCCTTACTGACCTTGAAGCCAGTAACCAACTCTAGGATGTGGAGGTAGAAGGGTCAAAGAGGACAACAAACATTTATTGAGTGTGTACTCTCTGAGAGACTAAGTTTAAGGCAGGAGATACAAAGATTAAAAAGGCCCTGCCTTCAGGGAGCTTATATTCTATGGACTCCAGGCTCTTACCTACCTACAAGCATATTCAAAGCACCTATGGGAACTCCCTGAACCACAGAGCCAGAGCAGGAGTATCCCTCCCTGTCCCTGAAAATCCAGTGTGGCGTGATATAGTGGAAAGGATGAGTCAGGAGACTTGGGTTCCATTCAGGATTCTGTCACTAACTAGTTCTGTGAGCTTGGACAAGTTCCTTCCCTCTCTGAACCTCAGTTTCCTCATCTGTAAAATAAGGGTGTTTTTCTAAGGTCCCTTCCAGGATTGACATTCTATGTGCCAAGACCTGGGAAGAACCTCTGTGCTCAGCAGACCTGATAGGTTGGGGAGGTTTCGATTCAGGCAGCCAGGCAGTGTGAGAATCCATTGAATAAACTTTGAAAACAAAATGGTTACGTTTGCCTTTGCTTCCCCTAAGAAACTGGGTCTAGTGGGTGGAGAAAACTGTCGAGAACCTCAAGCTTAAACTATATGGGACTTGGGAGAATATCAGCTTGAAGAGGGGGTCAACCACGATACCTGGAAAGGAAAGGAGAGAATTGAAGGAGTTTGAGACACACCCTGGAAAAGGGAGAGACACCCCTCCTCCACCTCCAGGGCGATCCGTATTGCCCAGTATCGTTGAGTACCGGGGAGTTCCTACCACGTACCTTTGCTTGTCTCTGTCTTCTCCCACTCCCGGGCCCCAGGCAGCTCTCCCCGGGACTGCGCTGGCTTTTCCGGTTCGGTGAGAATTTGGGGAAGTCAAATCCCGGAGCCCCCGAACCGGGGCCTAACCCAGCCCTGGATGCCCCTGTCCCCACTCTAAAGGCATCGACGTCATGCCAACCACTTCCTCTGCCTTCCTCTCTCTGCTCCCCCTTTTCCCCCGTCCAATGATGGTCGTGGTGGTGAGACTACAGTGGTTAATCTGCATATGTAAATAAATATATTTGCATAAAAGAATACATTGGCTAAAGAGACTAATTATGGGTTGAGTCAGCGGCTCAGCCGGAAATGGAAGCCAGGCGTCCCGACTCCCCAGCCTAGGGTCCTCTCCGCAGCCCCGCAGACGCCGCGTCCTCCCCGCGGCCCCCGACCTCCCCCTCTGGTCATTCACCCGCCAGGCTCCGCAGGGCTCCTCCCCGTCCTCCGCTTCCCGTCCCCGGCCTCCCGAAGTTGGCGCGGCTGAGCTCCGAGCTGGGGCTGGACAGGGGAAGAGGGGTGGTGGAAAGGGGGGCCGGGGCGGGGCTTGTCTGGAGGGGTGGGGCCTCCAGGAGTTCCGGAGTCCGAGTCGCGCTTCGGTTGGGTCTGGAACCGGAGTGGAGATGCAGCCGCCTCCGCGAAAAGTGAGTGCGCCCGGGAAGGTGGGGACGGAGCAGTCCGTCTGGCGGGCGGTGAGAAGGGGCGCCGGGGCCGGGGGTGTCAAGGACGAGGGAGGGAGCGAGGAAACGAAGACGGCCCCGCCTCCTGGGCCCCGCCCCTCGAGCCTCCCCACCCCCCACGTGGGGTCCGGTTGGAGGACTTCCAGAATGGGTTTCAGCCCCTATTGCTAGCCCATTGGAATATTTTCGCTCCCCATCCCTTCCCCCTAGGTGAAGCCGGTCCAGGAGGTAAAGCTGTGCTTCCTGGAGCAGCTGAGCATCTTACAGAGCCGGCAGCAGAGAGAGGCCGAGCTCCTGGAGGACATCAGGTAACCTCTGTCCAGGAGAAATCCAAAGGAACGCTTAGCTAGGCCTGTTGAGGGGCATCAGCCAGGCATCAACCTCCTGACACACGCCTAGAAATACCCCCAACATTACACACGTGTAGCTTCCTACAGACATGCCTTCCCACAGAGAGATCCCCCAAACCACACAGCACAGATCGTTCTACACATAGGTACCCCTAACACTAGACTGTGTTGTGGTGGAGGAGGATGGGGAATGAATAGAGGTCATGAACTATTCTACAGATCTAAGACATAACAAGAAAAGCATGTGTTCGCTATATTGTGGTAGGTGTTCTAACTATAGACCCCTTAATAAGCATCTCTACCTTAGCACACACTATAGTATATAGTCCCTCATACGCATACACAGCTCCTAGTTAGAGATATCCCTGAAAAAACCTCTCTTGGCCCAGCCAACAGCCCAAGATCATGTATACCATTTCCTCCTCTTCCACCGAGTGTGTATACATTGACCTCCCCAAATTCTCTTGACAAAAAGTATAGAAAATGCTCTTCTTCCATACAGGACAAAGTCTATTTCACACAAACTATGTCTTCTATGTCTCCACTTTCTCGACAGGAAGCAAAATGCGTTTCTCCAGGGTGCTACCTATCTCTAACTCAGCCCCATTGGGGATACTAGAGGCTAATGTTTTGGAGAAATATCAGTACAGGCCACATTAACCTCACTCCCTGATTCTATATATTCTAGTTTTCTCCTAACCTCCCAACCTTATCCCCTAGAAGTTGGGATATATGGTCACTGGCAATGGGTGTCAGGAAGTGTTGGAGGTATGGGGAAGGTAGACGAGCTAATAAACTTTCATCTCAACAGATCTTATAGTAAACAACGGGCAGCCATTGAGAGGGAATATGGACAGGTAAGAAATGGGCAGGTAAGAGGGCTGCTCCTCACATCTCTGCCATAGTACCCTGCTATCCATGCCCACTCATATCCCACCCTCACCATACATGGTATTTGTACTTCTTTTCAATTCTGTGCATCTCAAATCCATTTCCTTTCCTTTCTCAGGCTCCCCAAAGAACTACAAGCCCTGACTGTGTTTCCCTTTGCTCCGTGGGTGGGGGTGGTGATGGCAGTTGGTTTTGATATATGGGACTGTGTAAATGATGGGCTCTCCCCCCAGGCATTACAAAAATTGGCTGGGCCATTCCTGAAGAAAGAGGGACATCGGGGCTTGGAGACTGATGGCAGGTGGGGAACAGAGGAATAAGTAGAAAACTGAGACAGAGAAACTAAAGAAAGCTGGATGACCAAGATGCTAAGCAGCCTCTGGAGCTAGGGGGACAGAGTTGGGTTTGATGGAGCGGGGTTCAGGTGAACTTGGAAAGCTGAGGCTAGAGCTGATGCTGTAGCTAAGGTAGGAAGGAGGCTGACCCAGCAAGGACATGGCAGTGGGGGTGGGGAGGCTGTCAAGTGATCCCTGTGGCTAAGCTAATGGGCAGATCGATTGATGGACTGATGGGTCTGAAGGGAATCAGGGGAGGGGGCAGGGGAGAGAATCTGTTTCACTTATTGGGGGAAGGTGTTATATACACAAAACCTTATTTCTCTTGTATTTTAAGGATTACACAGCTCTAGTATGCCTCCCCAACCCAACTCTGACCTAGGTTGTTGTTTTTTGGGGGGGAATGGGGCAGGACCGTGTTTAACGCCTGGCGATGCCTGCTGGAGGGCACCATGACTGGGGGCCAGACTCGGATTCTGGCCGCTGACCGATACAGAGACTTGGCTGGGGGCACAGGGAGAAGTGCCAAGGAGCAGCTCCTCAGGAAGGTGTGGGGAGTGGCTTTGGGAGGGTACACTGAAGAGAGAGGACTAAAGCGGGGAGGAAGTTCTGCAAAAGGTGGGGGGAATCTGACCTGAGGGAGGAGTAAGGTGGATGTGATGATGCCTGTGTATTTGGGAGGGTGCCCATGTCCTGGAGGTACCCCCAGGGTGCTGAGCAGTTGCAGCGGGCCCAAGCTGAGGTATTGGAGTCTGTGAGGGAGCTGACCCGAAGCCGGAAGCTATACGGACAGCGGGAGAGAGTGTGGAGCCTCGTTCAGGAAAAGGCAGCTGATGTCCAGGCCAGGTGGGGGCTCTGGGGAAATGGAAGTCCTGGGAGGGGGGCACTGGAAGACTGAGGGTGGGGGAAGCCCCAGAGCAGGGCTAGCATGGAACAGTGAGAGAGGTATATGATCTAGTATAAGGTACTATGGATTTGGAGTCAGGAGATTTTGGTTAAAATGTGAGTTCTGGTATTTGTTAGCTGTGGGACCATGGGGGAGTTACTTCACCTTTGTAAACCTCATTTGCCACGTCTGTAAATGGGAATAATGATATTTGCTTTTTCTACCTCACAGGGGAATGAAGGAAACACTGTAAATCTTAAAGCATTATAGAAATGGGAGTTATTTTATTATTATTAATTATTATTATTAATGATATCTCTAGGGTAATGGGGGGAAGAGAAAAAAGAAATTTGCATGATAACTTTATTATATATTTAAAAGGAATGGCAAGTTGTTTATAACAGATTTGCAGTTTCTTGTGCAATCCTCTTTTTTGTTATACTGTGTCACAGAAATGCTTGTTTTATTCCATAAATTAAAAATAAAATGTCAATAAACATAACATATCACAGTATAACATAATATAACATAACATGATTAATACAATGAGTTTCTCATTTACTTTTCCTTTATCTGCCTTAAACCAGGCTGAATCGAAGTGACCATGGTTTGTTTCATACTCGGACCAGCCTTCAGAAACTCAGCCTCAAGGTCAGATGTAGGGACTGGGATCCAGGGGAGATGACAAATGATTAGAAGATATGACTGGGAAGTGATGAGCTGTTCTCCAGTTCTGGGCTAAACTAAGAAGAGGCTAGGGCCTATGGAAAGTACAGTGAGGGCTTCAGGGTCCCCTGTTCCTTGTGCTTATCTCTTCTTTTGCCCCTTCAGTTATCAGCCCAATCAGCCCAGTACTCCCAGCAATTGAGCGCTGCCCGGAATGAATATCTGCTTAGCTTGGCAAGCACCAATGCCCACCTTGGACATTATTACCAAGAGGAGCTGCCTGCACTGCTCAAGGTAAGTCAGGCCCTATACCCATACCTTTGTCCCCGTGACATCAGTGCTATTATTCTAGCTGCCGCCTGCCAGAGGCCAAGCAGGCCACTCTTCCCTCTCTGCTCCCTCAAGCCTGGGCATGGGAGATAAAGGTCAAGGCTTTGTCTTATGCCCAAGTGTCTTGGGCTCTCCTCCAGGGCTTGGTTGGGGACCTGTCTGAGCAGCTGGGGGATCCCCTGGCCCTGTTGAGTCGCACAGAACTGGAAGCTGCACAGCAGGAGCTGGAATTGGCCCAGCGAAGGGGGCAGGTGGTCGCTCAGGTCAGTTCTCTCTCCATCCTTGTTTCAATACCAAAACTTGACTTTAACTAGACCTTCCCATTAACATAGAACCTCATTGTCAAACCCCAAAGTCCCTCCCCCATGATGCAGATCTCTCTGCTTACCTCCAACCTAGATCTTCCCTTCTTATTCCCAACAAATTCCCCAGAGTAGGTTTTTTCTCACATGGATTGTTTTTGCTTGATCTCAACACACAAAACCTTCTCTCCATTTGCCCCCACAATGCGTCCTTTCTCCCCCCTCATCCTCCCCAGCAGTGGCCTAGCTAGCTCCTCCTTAGGAGTAACTGTCTCCATTCTTACTTGCCCCCAGGTAAACTGGGAACAAGAGTTACTGCGCTTTCTCCAAGAGCCTGGAGTGTTCTCCCCAACACCACTACAGCAGTTTCAGCCAATGGGGTCTGACCAGGTGAGATCCTCTTCCATCTCTCTTCCTTAGACAGCCTCAGGACAAATGTCCTTGTAATACCTTGGGGTATCCTCTGTTACACTGGAACTAGCCCAAATGCTGTATGCCTAGGGGATGGGGTTTTCAAGGTCACTATCTCTTCCAAGCTTTGGTTCTCCTTCTCACTAAGGGTATCATCCCATCTCTTCCAAATGGTATCCATTTCGGCTTCCCTATATGTAGATGTCTGTCCCTGTAAGTGCATATTGGTGTCTGTGTCCTTTGAATTCAATTCAATAAACATTTACTAAGTGTGTACTGAGTACAAGACACTGTTCTAGGTCCTGGAGATACAGTGACAAAAATGAAATGTCCTCTGCCCTCAAGCAGCTTCTGTTCTACTGGAATAAGACATTTATGTAGGCTTTTAAGATTTATAAGGTTCTTTACCCACCTTATCATGTTTTATCTTCCTAAGAACCTTATGTGTTTAAGTTATACATGTGTGTCTATATTGTGGGTTTCCTTATCCCTGATATATTCTCATTTCTGTACCTTTGCCCCTAGAGAAATACAGACAGACAGAGACAAAGACATAGAGACAGAGGGGCACACAGAGAAAGAGAGAGAAACAGACAGAGAGACATACAGAAAGAGACAGACAGACATAAAGATAGAGACAGACAGAGATAAAGATAGAGGCACAGAGAGACAGAGAGACAAAGAGACACACAGAAAGAAACAGAGAGACAGACAGAGAGATACACAGAGACAAAGAGACACATAGAAAGAGACAAAAACACGCATAGAGACAGACACAGAGATAGACAGACAGAGACAAAGACACAGAGACAGAGGGACACATAGAGAAAGAGAGGCACACAGAGACGTACACAGAGAGACAGAGATAAAGACCGACAAAGGCACACAAAGACAGAGGGACACACAGAGAAGGAGAGAGACAGACAGACATAGAGATAGAGACAGACAGAGAGAGATAAGGAAAAGAGGCACACAGAGATAGAGACAGAGACACACACACAGAAAGAGAGAGACAGAGACAGAGATAGACAGAGAGATACAGAGACACACAGAGAGAGACAAAGAGATACAGAAAGAGAGAGACACAGGCAGAGACAGAGAGACAAAGGCACAGAGACAGAAAGACACAGAGAGAGACAAAAAGATACATAGAAAGACACAGAGAGACAAAGACACACATGTAGAAGGAGAGACACAGAGACAGACCAAGAAACAGAGATGGGAAAGAGAGAGAGAGAGAGAGAGAGAGAGAGGATCAAGTTGGAGGAAGTGGGGGGCCATTGTGCTTCTTCCTGACAATGACTGTCCCTGACCAGGTATGTGTGCTGGAGCTGGAAGGAGGTTCAGGGGGTATTCCAGGAGAGAGTGGCCTGAAGAAGGAAGCTCAGCACTGGGCCAATAGAGCTGCCCGAGATTATAAAGTCCAGAGTCATGGACAGCGGGTAGGTTGGGGAATGTCTGGAATGGGATGGAAAGGAAAGAAAGACCTGAAATTTGTCATGTGTATCATGGGGTGTCTCAAGCTAAAAATGTGGTTTCAATCAGGAGAACTCCCCACTCTTCCCTCCCTCCTTCTCAAACCAGGTGCTGCGACGATTAGAACTGAAAAGGCAGCAGGCCCCAGAACGGGAGACCTCAGGTGTAGAACTTCGACTTCAGGAAGTTAAAGAGAGTGTTCGTCGTGCTCAGGTGTGGGCATGACAGGTGCCAGGCTAAGGTGATGTGTGTATGTGGGGGTGCACTCCTCAGGAGTCCTGGCAAGAAGATTTGGGTTGGCTGGGACACACTTCCCTGGTAGGAGAGGGCTTAGGAGAGAGTGAAAAGCTAAGTTGTTGTGTGGTCCCTTGCTCTATCATGCACCCTCTTCCTCCTCCCTTGTCCATGTGCCAGGTGAGCCAGGTGAAGGGGGCTGCTCGGCTGGCTGTGCTGCAAGGGGCAGGATTGGATATAGAGCAGTGGCTTCGGCCGGCCATGTCCCAGGTTCAGGAGGAGTTGGAGCAGGAGAGGAGGCTCAGTGAGGCTCGGCTATCCCAGAGAGGAGAACTCTCTCCCATGGTGAGATAAGACTTTTTGTCCCCTGTACCCAAGGGAAAGCCTCTCTTCTCCTCCCACAAATGAGGACCCTTCCCTCCAGAGTGATGATCTTTTCAAAGACTCCCTCCCCTATGGTAAAACTCTACTAAATTGGAGGACAGACCATGATTTATTTCCATTGTGAAGGAAACTGATGAAGAGGTTTGGGGTTGGGCAAGCACATCTTTGATGAATGGTGAATGCAGTTCTGAGAATGAGAGACTTGTCTGTAGACTGTAGACTGTAGAAGATACCCTCTCCTTTGTTTCCTACCAGGCAGAGGATGCAGAATTGTCAGATTTTGAGGACTGTGAGGAGAGCGGGGAGCTGTTTCAAGAGCCTGCTCCTCCAACCCTCCCTACTAGGTCCCTCCCTTGCCCAGCACATGTTGTTTTTGGCTATCAGGTAGGGGCACAGTGGTTGGGGCTAGGGAGAGCCCAAGGGTGGAGGGGGGTGAGCACACCTTGAATGAGCGAGGAATGGGAAGGACAAAGGATGATCTGGACCTGAGTCCATCTCTGTGGGGCTCAGGCTGGGCGTGAGGATGAGTTGACCATCACAGAAGGGGAGTGGCTGGAGGTCGTGGAGGATGGGGATGCAGATGAATGGATCAAGGTATGTGTTGGGGCCCTAGGGAAGGAGGGTGAAGGGGCTGAGGGCCCTGGTCTCTGACTCTGAGAGGGGATGGGGAGCTTGGGAAGTATTTCTAGAAGATCCCTAAGGAGAAATGGAGCTGGAGGCCCCTTTTAAGATAGCAAGTTCCTAGGGGGAGAAGGGTTTTGATCCAGTTGGATTTCTTCCTTCTCCATTACCTTCAATGCCTCCCCACCTTTTCCATTGCGGTCAGGCTCGGAATCAGCATGGTGTGGTGGGTTATGTCCCTGAGCGGTACCTTGACTTCCCAGACCTTGCACCTCCTCAGGAAGACCACCACAATGACAACCCCCCAGGAGGAAATTCCACAGGTGAGGGTACCACCACACAGTAGGAGATCAGTGTTGTTAAGGTGGGGTATGTCATGTCCCTGTTATCCCCTTTATGGTTTCTCTGATCCTGTTCTACAGTGTGTCTGGCCCGAGCTCTGTATAGCTATGCAGGGCAGAGTGCTGAGGAGCTGAGCTTCCCAGAGGGAGCATTGATCCGGCTGCTTCCCCGTGCCCAGGGTGGTGTGGATGATGGCTTTTGGAGGGGAGAGTTTGGGGGTCAAGTTGGAGTTTTCCCTTCCCTGTTGGTGGAGGAGTTGTTGGGCCCTCCAGGACTCCTAGACTCCCCAAACCAAGAAGAGGTAAGCTGGCGTTATAGCTTAAGAGGGTGACCAGTGCTGTCTTAACGAAGGCTAGTTCAGGCCTAGGCTATAGGCATTGGTGCCTCCCCACTGGGTATAGGCATTTCATTACAACTTGTGTTACAGAGTTGAGAGGTAGTATAGGATAGAGAAATGTGGGGGAAGGTGAGAGGGAAGGTCTCCCTATCTTTCAAACCCATTCATAAAACTCCTGCCTTCTCTCCCAGGTGCTGCCATCGCCATCCCCCCCCAGCTTCTCTCCTCCAGCTCCCATCCCTACTGCTGATAGAATTGCAGGAGCTCTTTCTGAGGGTGAGTTGGGGAACCTGGGATTGAACAAAGACAGAGGACTCACAGGGAATGAATGTTTTACACCATATCAAATTTAAATTCTTCTGTCAGGCTTTCATACTCTTTAATATAGCCCTATCCCACCTATCATCTTCTATTCCATGAATCTCCCAAAAGACAGTCTGCTCAAGTTAAGACTTTAAAAAAATTGTTGCCAGTGTTGTGTCCCACACCACAACTGCCCCTACCCATGTCCCCATCACCACCTAGAATATCCTCTTTGTGCGCCTGAGCTTAACTCAACCTTACCTGAAGGCTTCTGTGAACTTAAATGATCTCCTCTCTCCCTTGAGTTTTTATATTAGCCATCATCTATACCAACTATTTAGTACTTAATTATACATTTTCTTGAATTGTATACTATTATTCCATGTTAATCTTGTTTCCCTAATTAGTTAGATACTTCTTGAGAGCCAATGTTTTAGACTCTTTCTGTGCTGATAGGGTCCAACACAGGGAGGGAAAATAGGTACTCGATAAATTACTGCTTTGATTGATTTGATGGCTTCAAGTTTGCTGACCTCTTGTTCTTTCTCCAAGACCACCCAATGGATTGCCTTGGCCCAGTAGACTTATCAACCCCTCGTCTCCGGCCGGTAAGCCCTCTTCCCTGGGGTTGGCTATGTAGGAAGATGGTTCACCTATTCTGACCTACAGCTGAGAAATATGTGGGAGGGAAGGCTAAAGGAGGTTGGTTCTGGGGGTCTTGGCACTGATTGTTGGCATTTTTCTTGTAGCTACGTCCACCCCCTCCCCCACCCACCAAAGTTCTGGAGGCTGAGAGATTGGAGCCCCTCACCTGAGCCCAATGGGGAGTCCCAGCCTCCTCCTTATCGATGCCTCCCAACTGCTGAGTGGCTGCCACCAGAGGAAGTATGTGATGACCTCTCCCCAACCTCATCTCCCCTCCTGGAAGCCAAGGCTGGGGCAGGGCCCTAAGACACCTAGGCAGTATAGATGGATCAGGTTTCTTATGTTTCCAGTTACCTTTCTGAGGTTGGGGCCACTTATGACTTGCCCCACCAACCACCTCCCTCTCCCCCCACTGCCCCTGGTGGGTTGGGGGGGAAGGGTCAGAAGTCGTGGGAACCAGTGTGCAGATCCGCTGTAATAGTCTGAGCTGATTTATTGACAGTGCAATAAAGGGGCAAGGAACCCAAGCCAGTGCTTGAGCTTTTGTGTGCTGAGAGGAGGCCTATGAGGGAGTATTGCTTCAGGTGCCCATCTTGAGCATGGGGCCTGCTCCCAAATGCCACATTCAAGCAGGGGAGCAAGTTGATGGAGGAGGAGTGAGCCTGGGGTGAATGTAGGGGTAACTGCTCACCTTTGACCTGTCTTAGGCTGGAGATGAAGTGGAGGGAAGGGATTGAGAGGCTGGGATCACTCTCTTCATTCCCAGCCTGAGATAATACAGCCCCCAGGAAGAGGGGTTGTTTTGTTTTCCTGGAGGGTAATGCTGTCTCAGAGTGAGGAGGGGGCTTCATGCTTGTCCCTCTTCCCTGCCCAGTCAGCTACTGATCCTTGCAGTAGGGAGTGAAGATAAAGCTTGGGGAAAAGGAGAGGGAAGGGGATAGTCTTCCTGCCTCCTCTAGCCTTTCTCCACCCCTCTCCCCGACTTTACCTCATGTTGCCCTTCCCTTCTCAATGCCCCTTGGAGCAGTGGTGCCCTTAACCCCTCCCTCCTTAAAATAGGCTGAAGTTTTTTGTTTTTTACCTTGGGGTGCCCGCCCTTCCCTGGAAACAAACACATTTTGGGAGGGCCAGACTCACCTCACACTCATCTTGAGCCACCTGGTGGTAACACCTGAGATAAAGAAGGAAAGGGCTACCATAAACTCTCTAACTTCATCTAATCAGAAAACTGGACCTGCTAAGCAGGGATTGTGGCTTTATCCAGTGACTCTGCCCACCCTGACTTTTCTATACACACATCTGATTGTTGCCTACCTGGAGATCTGAGGCATCCAGTTTGGCTGGCTGTCCATTAGTTTCCCTTCTGGTCAACACTGGCCTTGTGTCCCTCTCTCTGGCTGCTGCCTCCGAGTCTTCCATGGCTCCAGAGGGCCTCTCAGTCAGAGAGGGGACAAGGCTCCTTTCTCTAAGGCCCCCATTCTGTACAGGGGAACTAGATAGGATGCCAACCTCTGGCTCTGATGCTGGAAGTCTCTCTGTGGCAGGAGTTCCAGTCCCAATATGCCCTTTCCCAGAACTCTGACCGCCCCCTGGGTCCTGCCCACCACTGAAGCCCCAGCTTCTATCGATGGATGAGCCATCTCGATGTTCATGAAGCCCAAGTCTCTTCTCAATATGTGTCACCCGGAACCTGGAAGGGAGGGGAATATGCTGTGGCTCAGGATTGCTAGAGGTTCTCTGAACCCTTTCTCCCAACACTGCCCCCAGCACTCCCATTTACTGGTATTTGATAGCTTCTGAAAGCAAAGGAACCCTCAGCATATAGATGAATCTTGGAGTTCCATTCCAGCCTCCAAGAGTACTCCCTGTCTGGAAACCCTCCTCTTCCTCTACCCTTCAGGATAGGAGGGAAGTAATACTAAGTAAGGAAGCCTGGACAAATCTTCCAGCCAGGTCAACTGTCTTAGAAAGATTTACCACCTGAATGGGAGGCCCTGAACGCTGCCCCCCCTCTTCTTTGGGTGCCCCATCCACACCTGCCCACAGAGAATACTGTGGTCTCTCCTGGCCTAGTACGGCCCTTGCCCTCTTTGGATCGGCCCTGTCGGACGAGAGGTGGCCTCTTGTTTCGGCTGCAGTGGATACAAGGAGCTGATGAGCCCAGGTGAACTGTATGGTGATGAGACGGAGTCCCATCCTGGAGGCTTGGAGCACCATCAAGGCTGAAGGAATAAAGGAGAATCTTTTCCACTGTGCCCTCTGTGCATCCATTCCACACAAGCCCCCCCCACCCCAATCTTTCTATCTGCCCTATTCTTTCTCCAAACTCTGATTCACACCAAGGAATTAGTGACAACATTTTGTGACTCAAGGCTATTTAAATCCAATGAGGCTACATTGTGAAGTCAATAATTAGCTCAAAGAATGAATGATGGAATTGAGACAGTGATACTTGGATAGCCTGGTGCTCCTCAAATCATGCTGTTCAACTGATTAAGTTGTGACTTTAACAGGGGCTAACTGTTAAGGAGAAAGTGCTGTCCTGATCAGTATTTGGGGCAGTTCTCCATACTTCCAGCTCACCTGGACAGCTGTACTGTTGCCTCACCTTCACTGTCCCCAAGCATCTCTTTCAAGGCCTCAGCATTGGCTGTAAAAGACAAGTGGCAAGAAAATGTCATAGATGTAGGAATGGAGCAGGTGACTGAACAGCAGATGCCAGTGAGCACTTGCCTTCATTTTGGATGATGCATTGGACAATCCTTTCCACTGTGTCCTCATTCACATCCTCATCATCCGCTGTGGAGGGGAGGAAAGGGGTCAGCTTCAGGGAAAGTGAGACTGGGGCCAACGCAAAGTCACTGGCTTTTGGATTGTTCCTTTGAGTTTCATGACCACCTTATTTGACTTCCTGGCAGTTCTAGTGGTTCAAGATCAGTGACCACCATAGGATTATGACTCCAAAGCCATAAGGGACCTTAGAGGTCATAGAGTACAATCCCTTCATTTTTTAGATGGGAATATTGAATCACAGAAAATTGAGGTGGTGGGAGATTGCCAAAGTTTCACAAAGATATCATTCTCTTCCTCTTGCCTCCTTTTCACTTTCCCAGGGATTCTGTTTCAGCCTACTCTATAATTTCAGGAGTAATGAACCAGCAGGTTCCCACAATATTTCACAAGGGCCTGTGAGTGTGATTTTTACCTTTTAGTTACTGAACTCACTGCACTCTATCCCCCAAACTAAACTGCAAAAACTCCCTGACTTAGGTTAATGAAATATGAACTGTGAGTTATGGATAGCAGGGGAGCAAAGGGGGATGTAAGTCGCTCTGGAGGAGTCATCTTCCCACCAGGGGTAGGAGAGAGGAAGAAGAGACCTGGATAAGGTGCACTTAGGAATGTTAGTGAAGTGTGCAGGTGTGTGTGGCACATACAAGTGTGTGATGGAAGGACATACAAGGAAGAAAACGAAGGAGGCTGGTCTCTGGTGATGGGGCTCCCCCTCTTTTTCCACACTTACGTGGCTGGAGCTGGGCATCCTCGGGCTCTGAGCCTCTCGATGTCCGACAGCGATAACCCTTCTTCTTGAGTACATGGCAGATCATGAACCCCACGAGGCCCATGAGAAAGAAGACCAGCACAAGAAGGAACAGCATGTACAGCCCATGCTGGGGCTCTGGTCCTGGTTGCAATTCCGACATGCGGCCCTGGGGGGCGGGCCGAGCCGGGTCAGGGCCCCAAAGAGGGATGGAGTCAGGGGGAGGGCAGTGAATTCCATGCTTGGACCCCTATCGGGAGTCCCCCCAGGACCCTCCAGTAAATCTAGAACCCCTTCCCTTCTCAGTCCAGGCGCTGTCCAGGGAATGGGTGCTAGTCAGCCAGGCCCCGGGGCACCTGGTCAATAGGGGTTGCAAGTTATTTTCCATACTCCTAATCCAACCTCCATCCCTCTTCCCTTTGGTATTACATGCCTTCCTTCTCCCTGCATACACAAACCCTACTTTCTCCCCATCCCCATTCCTCCCAAGGACACTGTCACTGAAGACTGGACGGAGCTCTATGATGCGGTCCTGGGCATAGTCTGAGTCAGCGCTGGCCCCTCACTTCCTCCGCAGCCCCAGGCCAGGTCCCCTGAAATGCTCCTTTCCTTCAAAACCCCTCAGTTTGTCCCACCGCTCTCCAACTCCTGGCTCCTAGAGACATCCTGGACTCCCCTCCCTCTCCAGAGTGCCCCACTCGCCCAATTCCCCTGGCCCAGCTGACCTTGTGATCTCTGCACAGCCCCTGGGGATGCGGTATGTATGTTCGGCTTTGACTCCGGCAGCGTCCTAGTACCTCTCAGCCTGCCCTGGAAGCCCTTCCCGAGAGCATCCTCCTCCCCCCTTCTCCCCACCCCCCAGGCCACCTCACCCGCTCCAGCTCCGGCTCCGGGCTGCGGCTGCTGGTGCCGCGGCGGGCTGGGGGTAGAGGAGTAGGGGTATAGGAAGGCGGCGGATAGGGAAGGAGGGAAAGGGGAAACCGAATTGGGTGCCGGCGTCCTCTGGACTTTCAGGGTTGGGGATGGGAAGGGGATGGGGGGCCTCTACCGCAGCCACCTCCTAGTCCCGGCTGCTCTCTCTCCGGCTGTGCTCCCTGCGCGGGCACGGGAATAAAGGGGGCGGAGCGGCAGGTGTGTGGGACGGAGTGCGTGCGTGACACCACAGTGTTTGACACGGCTAGGTCTCCGTGTCAATGTGTCCCACTTGGGGCGTGGGTCTCTCACGCACCCTGGTCATCGTTGGGTGATATGTCCCCTTGTTCTGGTTCTTGGGTACAACCCGGGAATCTGGGAGCCCGGCAGGTCGGAAGGTGTCAATTGCCCTTCTGGCAGGGTACAGTCAGCTCCCTGCACCTTAGGACAGCCTCTCATCTCCAGCGCCCAGGTAGAAACGCGGCGGCGGGACATGAGACCCCTACCTCTCAGGGTGAATAGGAGGGGGGATGGGATATGCCCACGGACTGAACGATTAATAAACCTTTGTGGAAATAAAGGCTTGGAAAATGGGGAACTCTGAGATGCTCAGCTTCTCGGGGACCGATTGTGCACTTCAAGTTCCGCGGATACCCCGGGAACACCCTCCCTCTGGGGCTCGGCCCCACCCTCCCCGCGGTGTTCAGTCACCCCAGCCAGCAGCAGCAGCCAGCCTCGAGGGGGCGGAGCTACCGGAGTTAGGGGGCGTGGCATTTCTGGAGTGGGGCGGGGCCTTGACTTCCCCCGCCCGTGCGCTTTGGAGACCCCAGCGACCTCGGATTCCGCAAGGGGCGTGGCGTCGCGCGATGACGCAGAACGCACGGGCCTGGAGGCGGGGCTGGAGGGCGGAGGCGCGGGGCCTGGTCCCCCTGGTACTATGGCCAAGACGGTGGCCTATTTCTATGACCCGGATGTGGGGAACTTCCACTATGGTGAGAATGGGGAGGAGAACCCCCGGCAGCGAGGTGGGGAACAGGGGAGGAAGAGGGCGGGGGAGTAGGGGGCACGGGCACGAGCAGGCTCCCTCAACTCTGTCCCCCCACAACCCGGACCAAGTGGAGGATTGGGAGGTGGGGGTG
Source organism: Potorous gilbertii (assembly GCA_028658325.1). NCBI lineage: Eukaryota > Metazoa > Chordata > Mammalia > Diprotodontia > Potoroidae > Potorous > Potorous gilbertii. Next base: position 395,965,075 of record CM053769.1, read on the forward strand.
GGGGTGGGGTGGAGCGAGGTCCCTAGGACCCTGGGGAGGGAGATCCTGGTTGGGCCCTTTGGGGTGATGACTCGGAGACCCTTCTTTACCACCCCTTTCTCCAGGGGCCGGTCACCCCATGAAACCTCATCGTCTGGCCCTCACCCACAGCCTGGTGCTGCACTATGGACTCTACAAGAAGATGATTGTGAGTGTTTCTCCTCCATCCTCTCCACCACCCCACGGCTGGGGAGGGGGTGCAGTGCGGAAGGGGAGTGTGCACTTGCCCTTGGGGTGCAGGCTTAGAGGAAATGGGACAGGGAGACCCCTTCATCCCCTGAGTCATACATAGATAGTAACCTAAGGGTTGTTAACAATGGGATGTTAGAGATCTCTCTAGTGAAACGCCCTTCGTTTTGTAGATGGGAAACTGAGGCCAAGAGAAGGGAAGTTAAACAGGTTACCTATGTAGAAAGCCTGTGATTTGAACCAAGATCTTCTGACTCCAAATCCAACAGTTTTTGTTTTTTTTTTGCAATATCATACCACCTCTCATGCTGTCCCACAGTATCTTTTTCTTGTCATAGCAAGATGCCAGAACCTTAATATCCCAAGAGAATGAGAGGGTACTTTGAGTATGCGCCTGTACAAGAATTAACTCAGCCCTTCTGTCTTTCTGTTTTGGTTTGTATGGCCTTAGGAGGACTCCCTCCAAGTTGAGAGTTAAGGGGCTTGGGTTGGCTACTCATATACTTGGCACCTCTCTGTTCCCCCCTCCAAAAAATATACACCCCAGAATCTACCACAGCACACACAGAACCTTGTCTCTGTGGCTACTGGCCAAGGCATATTTCTTTGACATAGTCAGGTCATGGAAGATGAGAACTGAGACCGTTCAGACTCAGAATGGTATGCATATGCATGCCATTGATGGTCACTTGGAGGATTACTGTTAACTATAAAGTACATAGAGGGGTTTGCTTAGAATAGGGTTACTAAAATAGATTGGCTACCCTGTGGAGTACTGAGTTTGTTTTTCTAATATTTGTAGAGCTCTGTATTTTGATATAAAGGAGAAAGCACTTACCTTTAGAGAGTGTTCTATTGGAAAAGACATAATCTCCAATTTCAGAAAGCTTCCAATTAATCTGGGAAATCATAACAAAGAAAATACAATAATAATGTATTATATTTGTATATTGATTTATGCTTTTCAAAATATTTTCATGTACAATGTCACATTTGAATCCAGAGGTGATCGGACAGCAGGACTATGGAGAAGGACAGGAAGGAGTGGGGGACCGAGGAAAGGGTGACATGGGAAACATGAGAGTGTGGGTGGGGATAAATATAGCAAAATAGTCAATGACTGAACTCAGCATCTTTGCTTTAGCCTCAAATTGATCTTTTTTTCCATAGGGAGATCTCCATGCAAGAGGGAGTGTGTCTGTGTGTGGGTACTTGGGTGGGGAATATTTTGGAACCTCTGAGGTTGGGCTGAAGCAGTCAAAGTCTCCTAATTTGGAGCTAATCCTGCCAAAATTTAACATGTTTTCTTTATTCCAAGGTCTTCAAGCCATACCAAGCCTCTCAGCATGATATGTGCCGCTTCCACTCAGAGGATTATATTGACTTCCTGCAGCGGGTCAGCCCCACCAACATGCAGGGCTTTACTAAGAGTCTCAATGCCTTCAATGTGGGGGATGATTGGTGAGGGAAGGTCAAGAAACCTGTGATGTGGATCAGTGTTGGTCACTGGGGTGGGAAATTAATTATAGAGAAGAAGGAGGGAAGTTATAGGGAGAAAAAGACATAAGGTACTGTGTCAAATGTAATTGGGGACACATACAAGTATAGCTTTGAACTTGAGGAATTTATATTCAAGTTGGGGAGACCTGCCATATAGGGTAAGTAGTACAAACTCCCAGACTTTTTAGCTTGGCCTTGAGGGTTCTTCCCAGTCTTTTTTTTCCAAACTGACTCTCCAACTTTGTCTTTTGCTCCTCCCCTACATGAACTCCCAACTGATTTTCTTTTTTCCTCAATATGCCATGCAAATTCTGCTTTGCCCACATTCTTCCACCTATTTAAATTCTACCAGTTGTTTAGCCCAAGTTCCAGATCCTGCATGAAGCCTTGTGGTGGCTGCAGCCTCATTATTTCTCCGTCCTCTTATTTCCTTAGCATTTTTGGCTGCACTATTGACTCGACACTAATTATGTGCTATGTTATGCCATCTCTTCAATTGCTCTTCATTTTTCTTCGTGTGTCTTTCCCCACAGTGCCTAGAATAGTGTTGGGCAAATGTTAGGTGTGCAATAAGTAAATAACTTTCTCTGTGTGTGTGTACATACATACATACATACATATATATATATGTATGTATACATATATATATATATATTTATACACACATACTTTTTTTTTTTTTAATAAAAAGACAAATGAATGAATAGGATGGGAGGTAAAAGGAGGACGGCCTAAATTGGATTAGGTGTATTGCCTGAGAGGGTGTTCAGTTTCTTGAGAAAGGAGCCAAGGCTCTGAGTGATCCAGCCATGACCTCTGTCTTACAGTCCTGTGTTCCCAGGCCTCTTTGAGTTCTGTTCCCGTTACACGGGTGCTTCCCTGCAGGGAGCTACACAATTGAACAACAAGGTAAGCATATCCTTGTCCACCCCCATTCATCCACTGCTATGGTATCCACAACCACTGAGCTTTTGCCCCATCCTCATGTTCCCTGTGCCTTAAGTATGGGGAGGGCTATGATTTGGATGTTTGTCCTTTAGATCTGTGATATTGCCATTAACTGGGCTGGAGGACTGCACCATGCTAAGAAGTTTGAGGTGAATGTGAGGGTGATGGAGGGAACTAAGGGTGTGGTGGGCATGGGCTGCTGAGGGTGGAGGCCAAAATATGGTGAGGGATGTAGGGGTGAAGTGCTTCTTCCCGCAAAGTCACTCTCCTGCTGCAGGCCTCAGGTTTCTGCTATGTCAATGACATTGTGATCGGCATCCTGGAGCTACTGAAGTAAGGAACTTACAGGGGAGGATGGGGTGAGACAATGGGGAATGGGTTCTCTCTGTGGACTTGGAGGAAGTGGGAGTCCTTGGACTGGGCTTCTCAGTACCAAGTCTACACTTTCTCTGATACCTTTCCCTCTGGTAGACAATTTTTACCTTGAACACATTTATTTTTCCATAAGTCCCAGGCCCCAATTCCTCTCCCTCCCCACCCCAGCCCCACCGTAGGGTAAGAGGATATACCCTGTGTAGGAATGTCCTTGATAGGACAACTTCAGCTAATCTGGGAACTGAGTCTAGGTTTCAGGTGATTAGGCTCTGTGAACATAAAGGGTTCTATGTTTGGGAGCAATATGTGAATATGGAGGATTGAGGAAGAAATTCTATCTTGGCTTATCTTTGTCTGCCTCAAACTCTTTGTTTTCTTTTGCCCTAGGTATCACCCGCGGGTATTGTACATTGACATTGACATCCACCATGGGGATGGTGTCCAGGAGGCCTTTTATCTCACTGATCGAGTCATGACTGTCTCTTTCCATAAATATGGCAATTACTTCTTCCCTGGCACAGGTAGAGAGATTTGGCAGGGAAGGGTTGGGGGTGAGGGAGGAGGGGAGGATAGATTGAGGAAATGGTAGGTCAGAGATGATTAAGTACCTTTAGAAAGGGAACAGAATGGGTTGTTGGGAGCACAGAGTCTATATGTGAAGTAAAAAAATTCAGATTTGTAGTTTTTCCTCAGCAAGTTACCCCCATCCATCTTTCCAGGTGATATGTATGAAGTTGGAGCAGAAAGTGGACGCTACTACTGTCTCAATGTGCCCCTGCGGGATGGCATCGATGACCAGAGTAAAGGACTACCTCTTTGCCTAATCTCATATTATTTTTCTTCACTGTCTACTGGCTGTTTTCTTGTGCCCAGTACCTTGGTGGCAGGTTCCCTGAACTCCCTTTCCCCCTTTCCCTATGTCCAAGTCCAGTACTCCTTGGGGTGCTAGCTGTCTACCTCTTACCACTTCAGGTTACAAGCATCTCTTCCAGCCTGTCATCAATCAAGTGGTGGATTTTTACCAACCAACATGCATTGTGCTACAGGTAGCAAGCAGTTTGAATGCCCCAGTGTGTGTGTGTGTGTGGGGGGGGGGGGATGGGGGGGTGGGGAGTGGGGCAGGTTGAGTTGGGGGGGAGAGTTAGCCCTGGCCTCTGTGGAACATGGCAGGGAGGGTGGCAGTTCTGAATTTGGGGGGAGAAGTATAGGGTAGATGATCACTTATGTTGTCCCAGTCAGTTAACTCACCACAGCTGCCTTTTTTGCTTTTTGTATTTTGCTTTTTGCAGTGTGGAGCTGATTCCCTGGGTTGTGATCGGTTAGGCTGCTTCAACCTTAGCATCCGAGGTCATGGGTAAGACTTTTTTCTTTCCATACCATCCTGGACATCCTTCAGAAACATCTTGGGGTTGGGCAGAAGTGCCTTAAATTTATATACTTGTAGGTATAGGGGCAGAGTCCTGTTCTTTTCTTGTGGAGACAAAAGAACTAAAAGGGGGATATACACAGAACCAATGGGTCTGTGATCTCATTAATACAGGAATTCCCTTCAGTGATACAAATTGAAACTCATCTATGTCTGCTCATTATGTGGGGTTCTTCTTCATGTACTTTCATAAATTCCTCATAGGGAGTCCATCCAGCAGTGTTAGAGGCTTTCCTCAAATTCTTCCATTGCCTGGTGGCCAGTGGAATACATGCTCTGTCCATTAACTATCCTTCACTCTTCTTATGTAACCATGGGTTATGAGAAGAAAATGTCACAAACATCTTGGATTTTTGGTTTGATTGGAAGTGGTGGGGGCCCTTGGATGTTGAGAGATCTAAGGTAAAAGTGATTATGAAGATGGAAAAGGGATGGAGAGTTCAGCTGTTGACATTTCCTGGTTCTCAACAGGGAATGTGTTGAATATGTCAAGAGCTTTAACATCCCATTGCTGGTACTGGGTGGTGGTGGCTACACTGTTCGAAATGTTGCCCGATGCTGGTGAGTTCAGCCCCTCATCTATCTGTCCCCTCTCCTGTGAGTATCATGGGCTCATTGAGGGTTGCCTGGGCCCTACAGCCTTCTCATTCAGTTCTTTCCTTCCCCTTGTTTCAGGACATATGAGACATCACTGTTAGTAGAAGAAGCTATCAGTGAAGAGCTACCATATAGTGGTGAGACACTCTTTCTACCCCACCCCATCTTTTACAGATCTATTTCCTTGGGACCCTAGGATGACCTGGGGTGGGGATGGAAGAATAATTTGACATTTTTCAGTAGGTAGAGTTGAGTTCTTTTCTACTGTTGTTACTAACTTTTTTTCTGATACTGAATCACTGAATTGCAGGGGGACCAAAGTCCTGGCCCTTTTTCCTATAGAGTCTAAGTTAGATAGAAGTGAGACCCAGGAACCCTGGTTCCCAGCCAGTGCTGAACTTTTCTCACTCTTTGCCCTGGGGCTCTGATCTGTTTTTCTTCCACTCCCCAAACAAAGAATATTTTGAGTACTTTGCCCCAGACTTCACACTGCATCCAGATGTCAGCACACGAATTGAAAACCAGAATTCACGCCAGGTCAGTGGCCCAGAGAAATGGGAGTGGCCGTTGGGGGGTGGAAGTGGGGACAAAGAAGTGAGGGTGTAGACTTGGGTTATAGTGGACTTACTGCCCATTGGCTTGATTGGAGAGTGGTTGTTGGGGGTGGCACAGGATCAGAAGGGTTTGGCCTGAGGGTGCAGGCCAAGGAACTGAAGGAAACAACCCAGGGAAGGAAGTTCCAGGCCAGTCCTGGTAATGGAACCTAAGTTGCTTTGGTAGAAATCAGAAAATAGTCAAAGACTGTAAGAAAGAGTGCCCATCTGGTCTGTCTCTGATTAGAAAAGACTTTTGTGGAATTTATACTCCTGAGTGAGCATGGGAACGGTGACTTTGGGAATGGATGAGAAATAGCTTATGTCCCCTTATACCTTCGTTCTTGTTCTGGCTAGTACCTTGACCAGATCCGGCAGACGATCTTTGAGAATTTGAAGATGTTGAATCATGCACCCAGTGTCCAGATCCATGATGTGCCGTCTGATCTGCTCACTTATGACCGAACTGATGAAGCTGATGCTGAGGAAAGGGGCCCTGAGGAAAACTATACCAGGTATGGGGCGAGGAGAGAATAGCCATTGAGGAAGCTTTAAGAAAGACAATGGCAGGCTATTTTGCTGAGAACGGGAGTACAGCAATAGCAGGGTGGCTTTTTTCTTTTTTCTTGTTCTCGGTATTAAGGAAGAGGAGAGAGGAATATTTGGGGAACCATGACATATATTTTGTGGGAAGTACAAAAGGCTACAATAGACTTGGTGGAAGGGCTCCAAGGAGAATATTGCTGGTGAAAAGCCTGAAAGTGGCTAGAGACAGAGGAGTTGGGAATCTAGGCATTGGAGCCTACTCCAGTCACCGTTTGTTTGCTTCCTGTCCTTTTTCCTTCTGCTTTCTCTTCCCTGGCTCAGTGTTTAATAAATGCTTGTTGATTAATAGCACTGATTTCTCTCCCAACTTCCCAGGCCAGAGGCTCCCAATGAGTTCTATGATGGAGACCATGACAACGATAAGGAAAGTGATGTAGAGATTTGAAGCTTGGAGAGACTCTGTTCCACAGAGAGTTACCTCCTACTTCAAGACTGGGCAGGTGGCAAGGAGAATGACCTTCCCTCAAGTGACTTTCTCTGTCCCTGGGCCTTTGCTCTCCACTTTGTGGGGAAGAGTCCAAAGACTGCTACTGGTCCCAGAACCTGCTTACCCTTACTCCAGTCTTCTTCCCCTCAAGCCAGACGTGGTAATTGTTGGACAGATGGATGAGAGACAGTCCTAGCTCTGACTTGGGGCTACAAGGTCAGCTCCCCTAGACAGATCAGAGAGATCACATATCCCTGGGGGCCAGTCTCCTAGCTTGCCCCTGTTCTCAGACCCGTCTCTTCTTGACAAAGATATTTTCGGGACTGAGGGGTGGGTGATATTAAAGGTACCTTTTTATTCCCAGCCATACTGTACCCAGTCTGATGTACACTTTAATTTGGGAGTGGAAAGGGACCAGGGGAGGGTTGGCATTTGTTTCCTACCTTATCAGTCCCTTTTGATTTTGGAAGGAAGGAGTGGAGAGGGGTTTTGTGTCCTGCATTTTCATATTTTATGTCCATTTTACCATTGTTTTTATCCAATAAATTGAGTCAGTATTTTTCTTATCTACTGCCTTCTTCCTGTGAATTTGATATGTCTTTTAGGTACATCTTATTGGGAACATGGGGGTGGGAGGGGAGTTGAAGGTAGATGTCATTGTATCCAGGGGTGATCTGGTGTTTTTTTTCTACTTTTTTTCACTGACTCCTTGGGCCTTTCCCAGGACCGCCATACTTTATTAGCTCAAGAGAGTGGGCCTGGGCTGTCTGAGGCTAACACCAGTGGTGCGGTTGGGGTTTCCCGAGGTTGGGTTTGTGACGGGCAGGGAGCCCAGCTCTGTGGATGGGTTAGCCTACCACCCGTCCGGGACGATCGTGCTAAAGGTGGGCTTGGGAAAGCACCATTAATATCCCCTGTTCCAAAGGCCTCACTCCCCTGGCAGAAGGCTGATTTCCCGTGTGCTCCGTGACGTCTAGGTGCCACAGCCACCCCAGTGCAGGGACGCGGAGAAGCAGTCTGTGCTTCTGTCGGAGGCCCGGCAGATGGCGCTGTTCCTGGCTCCAGACCCCTCCGCTCCTCCCCACTAAATCGGGCGTAGTGGTTGAGCCCATCGGGCAGGTAGAGCGTTGGAACGATCGTCACCCCCCAGGTTCCCCGCACTGTTGGTAGGCACCGCACGGAAGTGTGCAGGCTCGGAGCTCGGGGTCAGCTCTACTAGATATTCATGAGGCGCGCGCAGCTCCGCATACTAATGAGCTCGGGGAAGGCGGGGGCCTGAGAGGCGCTGGGCGGCGGCGCGCGGGCGGGCGGCGAGGAGGCAGCGGGCGGCGGGCGGGCGCGCACCGAGCGGAGCGGAGGGAGCGGCGGCGGGGGGCGGCGTGCTAGCCGGAGACATGGAGCCACCCGGAGGGGGCCCGGGGCCGGGCCGCGGCACCCGGGACAAGAAGAAGGGCCGGAGCCCGGAGGAGCCGCCCGCGGCCGGCGACGGCGGCAAATCCAAGAAATTCGTGAGTGTCCCACCCGCCCACCCATGGCTTCAGCCCCACCACGGTCCCCTCGGACCAACGGCCGGGGAGCCGCCCCCGCCCCCGCCGCCTGCCTACCTGCAGGGTGCCCTTCCTGCTGCCCGGCTCCCCCTCGCCACCGTCCCTCCCCGCCCCGGCTTCCCCGAGCCCCAACTGCCCTCCTACCCCTCCGCTTACTCCTTTGCAGCCTCCATCGGACTCGGTCCTGGGGGCCCTACCAGCCGCCTCAAACCGCCCGCCGTGCACACCTGGCCCCTCCTAAGCCCCAGAGGACCCTCTCTCTCCTCGATTTGATCCCCCGCCACCGCCTCCGAGCCCTCCCCCCCGCCCCAGCTTCCCCTAATCCCTTCTCTGCCCTCCAGCCACTTTTATCCCTATCTCTCCAGACGCACACATCGGACCTGGTTTTCCTTCTTTATCTCTCCCCCAAACCTGGTCCCCCTCCGCCACCTGGCCTCTCAGGTACCTTTCCTCCCGTCCTCCCAGCCCAGCCAGACCTGGATCCTTTCAGCCGCTCCTCCTCCTGGCTCCCCTTAATTACTTCTGCCCACTTCCCCCCTCCCCCAGACCCTGGACCCCTTGAGTTACTGCATACATGGTGATGGAGTGCTTTTCCATCAGCCTTGTAACCTTCCCTTCCCCACCTTGGGAACCTTCAGGTAGCCAACTTCCCAGCTCCTGTGTGTCTTCTTTTGCTGCTGTTGCTGTCGCTGTTTTTTCCCAATGTTCCACATAACCTTCCTCCTTTCAGATCTTTTCTCCCATAACCCTTATTGAACTAGTTCCCTTTTGCTCACTCACCTTTTAGTTCTTACCTTCTGTCAGTCACTCCTTAACTTCCTTCTTTTCTTTTTCTTTCTGTTAACATAGATGTTCCTTCTTCCTTGGCCCAACCCCCTTTCTCCAGGTACTTTCCTAGGTTTATTTTCTAAGTCTCTCTGGGCTTTCTGTTATTGCCCCCACCTCCCTTCCCATTTCCTGATCTATAATTTAGCCTTTTCACTTGTTACCTTTCCATCCAATAAAATCTTTTAGGCTCTCAGTCTAGTGTCATCTGATAATGGCTCCCTCTCAGGAATGTTACCTGACATGTGACCTCTCAGAAATTTGTCCTTGCATTTAAAGAAATAAACTCCTGCCCAATTACACATGCCCTTCAGTCATATTATTACTCTGTCTTCCCATAATTTTTCCCTCTTAGTGTTTTTCCTTTGCCCTATCATTACTTTCTTGGGGGTAAACTCTTTGGCTTCTTGCCCTAGAGTAACAGTAATTTCCCCTCCACAAGTGGAGAGGAAAATAAAATTGCAAGTACAAGAAGTTTTGTGAAAAATGTAATTGTGTTTTATACATTTTCTATTATAACCATCATTTCAATCTCTCTCCCACCTCCTCATCCTCTTCAGTGCTGCTGATAGCTTTGCTTTGTCTTTTTTGGCAACTCTCTTTCTGTGAGAACTACTTCAACCCCAGTCTGAAGAAAAAGTGATGTCCATGTAACCCCTTACTTAGCATGTTTTATTATGATGTCCATACCTTGGCTCCATACTAAATCCTCCTTTCTCTTGAGGCAGGGGTGGGGAACCTGCAGCCTTGAGGCCATATGTAGCCTTCTAGTTCCTTGGGTTCAGCCTTTTGACTGAGTCCAAGTTTTACTGGACATATCCTTTTATTAAGGAGATATGTTCAGTGAAGTTTGGATTCAGTCAAAGGACTGAACTTGACCCCTGTCCTAGGGGATATTTGTTTTCTTAAACAATTTGAAATATAGAGGACACGTTGTCCATAACTCCTTAAAGAGAGCAAGTTGAGTACAAGATCTTAATAGCTCCTTACTAGTTGCAACCATGTATTCACCTGAAGATGGTAATCCCCTTACAATCTTTCCTTCTCATTGAATAAATTGCTTATACCTTTCTTTTTCCATACCTTCTCTCTCTTAATTCCCCCAAACAATCAAAGTAATTTCCTCACAAACTTGGCAAGAAAGCTGATAAAATGATGAATTGGAAGGATATACTACTTTTTAGCCAAGGGTGTTGAGAAATGCAGTACTACACAGGAATTACTTGTGTAGCTGGCATAATGGAAAGAGGAATAGATTTGGAATGATTGGGTTTGAGTGCTAACTATTAATTGTTATTAGAGGCAGGTCACCAAACCTCCCCTTGCCTCACTTTCCTCATCAGTAAAACAGGGCAATAATATGTTTACCACTTATGTGACAGATGTTTAGAGGAAAGCACTTGTGTAAAATGGTGATGGTTGTTACAGGGGGCTTTAAAGTGGTGATCCTTCTCTTTCTGCCGATCTATGGTTAAACCAGACACCCCTAGGCCTGTTAACAATTGATCTTTATAATTAACCTCATTATTCCAGGCCACTAATTGCCTGTGTTTATGCTGGCTATTATTTCTTCACCCAGAGCATGTGGCTTAATAGTTGAAGAAAATTTCTTACTGGCTCAAAAAATATTCCCTTTTTTGTACTACAGTGTCACCTGAGTTTCTTTAGGTTAGGTGTTTAACCTCTCTTAGACTAGGTTAAGCTTTCCTTCTGAGTCTAAAGTTTCTGGGCCCCTAATTTGGAATTTCCTTCAGTTTCAAACCCTTTGTGTTACTTTGCATTGAGTTTGTCTTCCTTCTCCTGAATTCCAACTAGACCTACTGATTTAGCTCCTTTTTTTTTTTACACTTTCCAGGACATTCTTAGGAATTTTTTTGTGTCTTTGATTCTCCTAGCTCTGGTATGTTTCACAGATTTTTGGAATCTATTGAATGTATGCTACTTGAGGCTGAAATACTAATAACACTCCCAGCTCAGTAGACAACTGTACCTTCCAGTTTATGCTGAGTGTATTTAACTCAGAGTTGTTTGTATTAACTTTAGAGAGGGTGGAGTTTAAGTTCTTTATTTCTTCTAAAGGTGTTGTTCTTAACCCTTAGCTTGCTGAAATGTCTACTCTGGTAGTATAAGTAGTGAGAATTGTATTTTTTTCCATTTAAGAAAGAATTATTTAAATATCTCCCTATTGGTAAATATAAGCTCTGAACATTATAGCCCCCTTCTCTTGTTGCCTTTGGGGAAAAAATGTGAGTTCCATAGACATTAAAAGCTAGGAGTGGCACCAGATTTTTGTGTGTGAAAAAGTATGACGGTATATTCTGGTGGCCGATAGCTTGCTGTTTAAAGTGAGACTTTGTAGTTAGAGGTGGTGACTAAACTCAAAGTTATTTCTCCCATCCTGTGCTTTTTCTAAAGTTTCTGTTCTTTGGAACTATAGCATGAGCCTCTTTAAGGAACCGACACAGTAGGGATTAAGTACCTCAGATGACTGTTTTTATCTGCTTCTGAGAGTGTCACTAGTACCTTGAGGAGTTTGATACCTTTTAGTACTTTAGGATGAGTACTTTAGGATGGTTCTGACCACAAATCTTAGGAGGGACATGGATTAAAAGAAAAGACTCTTGGGAAAGGAGGAAAGGAGTCAGATTTAGGTAAGTGGGGAGGGGGTGAAAGAAGGTCCACAGTGAGATGTAAAGCAAATGAGAAAGCAAGGTGTGGGTGAACTCTTGGGAATCTGTTTTTTGCTTCTGAGGTACCTTGGATATAGAGAATATATAGGGCCTAACTTTAAAAGTCCATTGGGTAAAATCTATATATTGCCTCGAGTAGCCAGTCTCTAGTCTTAGTGAGTCTGACTTTACCATGGCCTCATGGACACGTTCCCTCCCCCTGTTCTTTCAGCAGAATTTACCGTAGTCTCCCCTCTTCAGTACATGAGATTTATGGTCCCGGTCTAGCATGGTTGCTTATAGATTCTTCAAGTATGATTGTAAGAGAAATAAAATGTCTGCGTACTCTTCAGTCCTCACATGTAGTGGTAGTCACATATAGTCAAAAAGAAAAGTCTATGAGAATGCTATACCTTCTGAGCCTCCCTAAAGTTGCTCTTTTTATAGGTTTTTTACACTAACTTTATAAGGCCTTTATTTGAGCATTAAATGAGAAGGAGTAAAAGAGGAGACCCAGGAATCTTTTGTCATCTTTAATTTAATTTGAAGCATCTTGAGACATGAGGGCTATAAGTTACCTCTGCTGTCCGTTGCCCCTTTTTTTCTTCCAGTGAGACCATATTGGGTAATAACATACAATTTTGTATGAACTTAGGTAAAGCTGTCTGAGAAAGGTCAGGCAAATAGGATGTCAAGTAGGGGTTGATCAATACCAAGGCTATGAAGAGAAAATAGGTTACTGTCTTAAACTTTTGGGCAAAATTCTCATTGTCTGCCTTTAAAGAAGATATTAGCTATGATTGGGAAGTTCAGAGAAGACCAACTAGAAACTTTTGTATAGTTTCTGTCTTTTAGAAGTGATGCTAAATACAAGGATTTTTACACCTGGGATGAAGGATGGTCTGTAGGAATGTGATTGTGATATTTCAGATTGCAAAATGACCTGAAAATTTCTTCCTTTCAGCTGTGTCTATAAAGACACCCTATAAGGTCGCTTAGTGACCATGACTGGTACATTTAGACTAGCCTCAGAGGAAATCCTCTTTCACCCAATGTGTACTGAGGCTAACAGTGCAACTAGAATTCCTTGCCAAGGAAGAATTATCATTAAATGTAGATACTTTTGTAAAGATCTGCGATAACTAAAAAAAAAAGACCTAGATAATAAAAATGAGAAAATGATTAAACTTTGTTGTTGACCATATATATCAGATGAGACTAGTTTTCTTCATGCTAAAATTATAACTTTTTGTTATCCCAAGGGGCCCTGATGCACTTTACAAATAGATGTTGCACATTATACTTAAGAAATCATTTTATCTGTAGTGAAACAGTTACAGTTTATAGATACGTGGTAATTCTAGGTATAATTAGGAACAAATTTAAATCTCATGTGCAAGGACAACAGAGGGAATATACGGTGACAACTAGTTAGCATCCTAATATTCAGAAATTATCTGTGGTTTAATTGACTAAAATAATGCATGACTTTCAGAAACACTAGGATATTCCCTTTCCTTTTTTAAATGTAATTTTATAATTAACAAAAATCTGTTTTGTTCTTCCTCACTCATCCTTTTGCTAAAGCAAATTTCATACTTAAATATTTTTATAAAAAATTTTTTTTTCCTCACATAGTGTCCTCGACCTACCTACTCTTCCCAACAACTTTCTGCTTTGAAGCTACTTCCTTGGGAGTGTGCCTTCTGATTTGAGGGGGTCTTATATTTCAGTACTTACTGTACCTTCTTAGTAAAATATGCCTTTGAAAAACTTTTAAAATTACCCCCTCCTTGCTAACAAAAGGCCCCTGGATGCTTACCACCAGATAGGTTGAGGGGAGTTGGGAACAAGTCTACACTTAATACTTTAACACTGCCCAGCTGCTTTTCTTCCTTCTCCCACTTTGTCCCTACTAAATGAACTTATATTCCTGTTGGGAAACAGGAGTATGGATCTTTCTCCTTGCACCAAGGTGCTTAAGTCTGGGTCCTGAAATCTAAAAGAAAAAAAGATCCTAAATAAAAATCCATTCCTTTAACCATTTGAAAATCATTTGTATCTCTCCTCTACCTTTTTTTTTTTCCAATACACAAATTCAGGCATTAGAGAACAATTTTAAAAAATTTAAAAAATTATCAAAAGAAGACTATTTAGGTTCCAGTTGATTTTGATTAATTGTGCAGCTATTGAGTAAGGCATTGTACTTCAATAAATAGAGGAAAGGCTCTTAATGATTAATGAAGATTGCTAAGGCTAGTCTACCTTCACCTTTGTTTCAGGGTGAAAATATAGGTGAAAAGATTTGCAAATTGTATGTAAACATAATGGCAACAGCAACTCATATTCTATTTTAAAATTTACTTTAACTTCAGTCAAGCTGTTTATGTTAAGATATATGAACAAGAAAATTTAAAAACCCAACTACTAAACTAAAAATGTTTGTACCTTTTTCATGTTATTTATTTCTGTTGAAATTCCTGTTGTATGTAGTAACTTTAATGAAGTAGTAACAAAATAGTCAACTTGTCTGAATTTTGTTGCTGTTTAATAATCTTTATATGGTTATAGTTAGTAAATGTAACATTCTTTTGGGTATGTTTTCTTTACTCTTCTTTACTTCATATCTTCCCATATTTCAAAAGGTAATTTTTCAGAATTGTTTTAAGTTAGTATCCATTCTAGAAGCAAAATCTAAGCATTATTTGCTAATTGTTCTAATTTGCTTTAATTACCACTCCTCCTTCTATCTTAAGTTAATTGAAATAATAGAAGTATATTTTAGAAAAGAAACAGATACCACTAGGCAGAGAGACTGGTAGAGGAAAGATTCAATGAACTCCTTCTCTGTTGCTTGGCCCAGTAACAGTTTTTTAACCAGACTCGTGATTTGACTGGTATGAGTAACTAACTCCCAGTGAAAAAAAAACTATCTAGGCAGATTATGAATGTTTTGCCACTTAGAGTCTTGGTTACCTGAGACATTGAAAGGTAAAATGGTTTCCTTGATATTAAAGAGTCTGCTGGGTTCTGTCAGATACAGTTTGTCCTGATAAACTTTTGGGTTGGGAAAAATCTTGATTTGTAAGTTCATTGGTCCGTGTAAAGATTGTAGTAGTAAAGGTTTGTTTATCTGCTTTTTGTCCTCCAGAAGTTAACTAAACCTTGCTTATCCCTTGGATATGCAGGAGGAATTGTGTGTTGCATTGTCCAGGCAGCTTTTCCTTTTTCTTGATTCACATTTAAGTAGGAAGGTGAGAGAGTAGCTTTTGAGTCCAAGTCCCATGTGTAAATGAAACAGTGTCACCTGTCAGAAATTTTGCTGCGTAAATTATGTGGAACAGCAAGTGGTGATGTTATGGAGGAGGGGAAGAAGAAGCTGCTCTAGTAACATTTGTGGGGCTATTCTTTTCTTGACAATTCTTCCATGTGACCTCTGAGATAGAGTTCTGGTTGGAACCTCAGATCTTTTCTGAGGGCCTACACCTTTTTGAATATCTCTGAACTCTCTGGACTTCTAAAATATGGTCTTCAGATTTGGTAATTATTGGCTCATAATTGTTAATCATTAAGTGATTTCTGTAAGAAATCTTATAAAAATGAGTGTTTTCTTCTTGATCTGAATCTAGTAGAATAGTGATATTGATCAAGGCAGAAACTGCAGTTTCTCCTGTGCTGCTCAATTCAAAATGCCTTATCATTTTTATTATTCACCTATCACTGACTGTCAGTAAGACAGGTGACTTCCATTACGTTAATTCAGTCAATATCCAAAAGTATTTTATAGTAATGATGCTGCTCCAGGTGTTGCTGTTTTGGTCTCTGCCTTCAAGGAGCTTCTAGTTAAGAAACAGAGAATAATAAGAGGCAGCATCACTTCATGGAATACGGTTGTTTGGTACTGACTACAAATGCAATAGATCAGAGAAGGAAAGAGGTAA
Source organism: Potorous gilbertii (assembly GCA_028658325.1). Classification (NCBI taxonomy): domain Eukaryota; kingdom Metazoa; phylum Chordata; class Mammalia; order Diprotodontia; family Potoroidae; genus Potorous; species Potorous gilbertii. The sequence goes on from CM053769.1 coordinate 395,980,757, forward strand.
TGTATGGTAGTAAGATAACTAAGATTTTAAGGGAGATAAGTTTTTAGAATCATTTTAGAACTGGAAGGATCTCAAAGATAGGACTGCTTTAGAGGAAAGGAAACTGAAACCCAAAAAGGATATGGGATTTATTTAGAGCCCCAGCCTCCTAACTCTACATTTAGGCCTCTTTTTCTACCCTATTTTCTAGTCTGCACTATAATTATTTGTTTATGGGTCTTATTCGTCTGGATAGGTTGTACGTAGCAGGGCAGAGACTTACCTATCTTATCTAAGCTTTGCAGCTCACTCATTGCCTAGGACTGTGGTATGTACACTGTAGGAGCTTAATAAATTTTCTGTGATGAATTCTAGCACTCTTCATTTCAGACAAAATGGACTACTTTTCTTTCCCTTCAAGGTTATATAGGTGAGATAAAATCAATTGATAGAAGTTCCTGATTTAGCCGAGAAATACTTGAACCGTTTGAAAATACTAATAGAAAGCAAGGGTAAAAGAACATTGGTAATGAGTCTATTTCTCTTCTTTAAAACATGTATCTTTCATCTTGGTCTGTTAGATTGGAATGTATGATGGTGATTTTCTGCTCTTAGAAAGGTAGAAAGAAGTCTGAGGATGTGAATATATTTATGTTAGAGTTAGAATTCCAGGGAAACATATCTGCTGTCAAAGTGGAGATAATAAGTCTATTTAATTTTCTCTCTTCATGAATTTGTATCCTTCCATTTATGTGTTCTTCAGTTATTTCAATGGTGTTTCAGATTTAGAGAAATGAGTACTTACCTCTGCAGTCTAATCTTGATCCTATAATAGGCACAATTATTACGAGAAGAAACATGAAGAGCCTTCTTTCTATCTCAGGGATCACCTAGCTGAATCCTCTTATACTATAAATAAGGAAACTGAGGCTCAGAGAGGGGAACTGACTTGCCTCTCAGAGAGAGGAAGGTCACATATCAGTGACTGAGCCAAGACTAGAATTCATTTCCTGGTCCCATGTTGTTACCTCTAGTTTGATCCTCAAAGGACCAAACTTTGTCAGTTGATGTATATATCTATATATATCTGAAAGGTAAAGAAAATAGAGATAGAATAAAAATATTTATTTCAAAGTAAAATTTTAATATTATTGCATCAGTTGATGTGCCTAATCCTTCTAGAGTTAAGAAATTTGGGGAAAAGGTGGGACCAGGAAGGGAGGAGACCCCCAATACAAAGAGTCTTAACTCAGCCATAGAGAAAGAACCATCCATTCTTGGACGTTCTTCTGGCTATTTAATATAAAGAACTTAAAATTAGTATGCTAAAACTCTTTCATCCAACAGAAAAGGGTATGCCAAATTTTTATCTTAAGTAGGCTTTGAAGGATTCCCTCAGTAAGGAGGTCCCTAGTGATTTCTTAGCTCTACTATTTAGAGAAAGTGGGAGTTGGCTTTAGTTGGCAGCTCTTTGCATCCGCCATGGTTTATTTCGTTAGTTACTTCTAGGCTCATGGGTGACGTCTGTTTCCTGTGATTGAAACCGCAAGAAGAAGTGGTGAAAAGCCTCTGTAGGATATGACTATCAAGCAAGAAGCAGACATTAGACTGGTATCAGAAAGAGGAGTATTAGTTTACATGCGTATCATTCTGTGGTCCAACTTTTCTATTTTCCTGTAGATCATTGCCAAAATTCTCCAGGAACCCCCTTGGAAGATTTCTTTAGATATAGCTAATGTCTCTTGTTTATTTGATAGATAGTGTTTTCAGAAACTACAGGTTGAAACTATTGAGAGTTAACATTTTGGTAAGGGGAACTTGATATTAGTAGAGCCAAAAAGGAAAAGCTGGAGATGTGGTTACAGAATATAAGAGTTAGAAGATCCATACAGGTTTTATAATAAAGTTCAGCCTGTCACTATGAATAGGAAGCACCTATGCAGCATCTCTAACTGTCACCTAGTCTCTGTTGAACAGTTTCAGAGTTGGAGAGCTTAGTACTTCAGTGAGTCAGTCTGCTCTTTCCCTTGGACATCTTTAGGAATCCATGACTAGTTTGATAAACTAGAGGCTCTTTGGAGCATGATCTACCATAGCTTAGAAGTCTATATGGTACTGGTTTGTGTTCAACCCAATTCAAGGATGTTTTCAGTTACTGAAAGTACCAGATAGACCACATAACTCTCACTTATAACACAATGCTGGATCATTAATCTTTCTGTGTATTTCCCATCTGAATGTCCTCCTAATAAAACCTTCATCTGACTGTATACAGGGTCAGTCGTTTTTCGTCACAATAGTTACTTTAGAATACTTTTCAGAATGTTTAGTTGGGCTTGTTAAGAAGTATTATAATTTTGACTGGCCATATTGTTAGTTCCAACAGACAGGATGCTGAGTTGTGAGTTTCTAAGAGTTTGTCTCATAGGAAAATGGAAAAGGATCTTCGCTTAAAAAATAAGAGATTAATCTGGTCAGGTTTTAGAATTGTGCTAGGGTTGAGTCCTGACAAGGAGCAGGGTGTCCTAGTGCTTCCTGGCTTCATGAAGAAGCAATAGCAGCTGCAGGAACTTCCTGTCTGCCAGGCCCTGGGTGTGTCACAAGTGCTCACCCTTCAGTAAGGGCAGTCAGGCCTGCAGCTTACATCACAACATGAGAGGGTAAGACAGTTGCTATAGAGATTGAGAAACAGCATTCCTGAGTCACTGACTGTATTTCCAAATGATTGGACCAACACCCCTTTTCCAAGTAGTGATCCCAGTTTCTCTAAGCTAGGGCAGTGAAAAGAGAGGCCTCATAAAAGAAATAGTAACCAAATGAGGTAGTTGGAACTTGGGCACTATCCATATGAAAGCTTCTCCCATCTTGAATTACCCATGTTTTTTCCACAGGTTTGAATAGAGCATGACTCCTAAAGAATTTGAAGGGGAGAGAATTTTGCCCTTTTTTCAAAATGATGTCAGAATGTATTTGTAGGCTAGTCCCTCCACTTTTGCCAGTAAATGAAATGGGAGGGAAGCCCCTTGTGATACTTGATAGCAAAATACTTTCTGAATGAGGTTCTTCTATGTTGGCAACTTATTTTCTCAACACCTGAGCATATTGTGGTAAAAAGTCCTGGCACTTTGTTCTGGTGGATCTGTAGTAGGAATGAAATGTTCCTGGCTTAGATTCCACCTGTTCCTTGTGCCGGAATAGTGAAACCTGAGTGGACTTCTTCCTTCTGCTCTATCAGCTATCTGGGATCTTGATCCTGAGGCTACAGGAAAAGCAGAGCAGAAGGCAAAGAGCTACTTTGTCTTTCACATCTGAGGAGACTTCCTGGGATTTCATGAAGTTTAGAATATTTTGGGCGAGCCTGCTAGGACAGATTTTTAAAATTTTGATATTTAAATTAGGTTTTTTCTCATTTAATCACAAAAGGAAGAATAAGGCTTATTCAGGGATAAACTCAAATTCATTTAGCAATTGTTTTTGTATTTATATCGTTTTCTGATATAGTCCCTTCTGGATCTTCTCTCTCTCTCTCTCTCTCTCTCTCTCTCTGTCTCTCTCTCTCTCACACACACACACACACACACACACACACACACGCAAAAATGTACAACATTCTGCATTTGTAGTCAGTCCCTCATCTCTCTACCAAGGGGAGGCAAGTATGTTTCATCATCTATTCACCAAGGCCAATTAGTCATTATAATTAGTCAGTTTGCCTGTCTTTTGGTCTTATTTTCATTTATATTATTACTGTAGTAGTGGTGTATAGTTCTCTTGATTTTGCTTATTTCAGTCTTATAACTTCATACATGTCTTTTCATACTTCCCTGAATTCTTCATACTTGTTTTTCTATGGTAAAATGATATTTTAATATTAATGTGCCACAGTTTATTCAACTTTTCCCTAATATGTGGACACCCACTTTATTTTCAATTTTTTTTTGGTAAGAAGTGCTGATATGGATATTTTTCTCCTCTTGGGGTCCTTCTTTCTTTGAGGTATATAGGCAACCACCATAAGCAAAGCACTATTTTCAAACAGATTTGGGAAAATTGTTTCCTTTTAACTTTAGATTTACAAGTAGCTTAAAGTATAGACCAGGATAAAATTATTTAATAATCTTTTAATAGCATTCCTGTTTTTTTATCTAGTTACCAGCTACTTCCTGAAGATTGTTAAAGTTTCTTGGGAAGTTTTAAAGGAAAATTCTTGGTTCTAGAATGGGATGTGGTCAGGGTAGCTGTGAGAGCCTTTTTCTTTGGTCACTTCATGAGGCGTAGGACTCTGGATGGTTGTATCTCAGCCTGGCTTTTACACTGTGTAAAACCCAGTGCTTTGCACGTGATTGGCAATTAATTAATGTTTGTTGAATTAGAAAGCATACACTGATGTTTATGACTGACATGACCCTGGAGAGGGAAGAACTTTGGAAAAGTGCAGCTCAGCAGCCAGAGCTGGACCCTTCTTAATGGTCATACTTCCTTGTGGCAGGGCGATTGCTATCTCTGCTCTTGGTTTTGGCACCTTGACCTTTCCCTTCTTTAATTTTACTTCCTTAAACTGAAAAAATTTAAGTTTTCTCAACTCTGTATATAGTCCATTTTGCATATCCTTTGTTGCTCTTGTACCTGAATGAACTGAATGTATGACTCCTAGTTAGGCTGTCACCACTGACAAATAATAAGATGGGAATCTAGCACATTATCTCACTGTAATTTGTAGTTGTTATAACTAGATTTTCCTCCTGAGGTGATCTTTATGTCTTTTTCCTTTTATTGGAAGTAAAAAGTTTACCTTTTGTATTTATAGTTAGCCTTTGCCTTATATATAGCACAAGGTAACTGAAGCACTGAGATTAACCCATTGAATTTCATTATATGTATGACACTTTGCTGATGCTGGCATTGTAAAATACTTTATGACTGTTTCTTCTTTATACCAGTATTATGGGATAAAATAGTATTAAATAAAGATTGAGAAACTGAAAAGCAGAAGGAGGACAAATGGATTACCTATCTCCATCCAGTAGGGAGAATGGGGCAAATTTTATGGCAAAGCATATAATAATTGAATTCAAACCTGTTGCATATATCATGTCAGGAAATAAAGTACTAATACTGTAGTAAGAGTTAAAAAAATGTAAAAGATGGACTGAAGACTCTTTCTTGGATGAAGGGGCTCTGAGTTTAATCCTCCCTGACTATGAGGTTAAGAGTGGCTGTAAGTGGCATTTGTTTTCTATCTTAACTGAGTGTGGGCTAAGCCCATTCTGCAGGTTTATTGTTATCTTCCCTAACTTGAATGCCATTCCATAATTGGATAATGCCCTTAAGGACAGCTGGCATATGCATCTGTGTGGATTGGAGTTGAAACTCACTTGTCTCCTTCTCCTCGCTATTTGCTCATAGGAAGGGAGTTTGTTTCTAAAGGTTCAGCGGACAGAGTTATTCCTAAGGATTAAACTACATTGTCACAGGCTTTTCCAGTTTGCTCAAGTTATGTGAACGAGCACACTATCCTTGGATCTACAAAGCTGTTTTGTGTTTTTCCTCCAGTGGTGGTTGGTTTTTCCTGAGTATTGTAGTCTTTTGTGGGAGTAGTGGTTGGTATCTATGGGTGTTATAGCAGTTTTCAAATATTTGAATGGTTGTCATATTGAAGAGAAATTAGACTTACACTGTGGGACCTTAGGGCAGAACCAATTACAATGGATGAAAGTTGCAGAAAGACAAATTTAACCTTCCTAAAAATTAGTTGTGCTAGAGAAGAATGAGTCAATTTAGAAGATGGTGGGGTTTTCTTTCTAATTAGAGGTCTTTAAGAAATAGTTGGATTGCTCTTGTTGGTATGTTGCTGGTTTTTTTGGGTATAGTTTGGACTTGAAGACTTCAGAGCTGTCTTCTAACTGTAATTCTGTAACTGTTGGCCAGGATTAGGGGTGTAGTCTGTGGATATGGAACAGATTTTCTGTTTGAGACCTATTATGGCTTATTAACATCAAGCTCTAACCAACTAACCGATTCAAACACAAGGTACATTCTATCAGGAATCTTTGGGGTTAACACGGTTTCCATTCATAGGATGATCTATTACTAGAAGCTCCAGCCCATTTTGCTGAAACCCTCAGCAATTCTAGGAGGTATATATTTAGTGAGTGTTATTTGGCATGTATTGGTTAGGAAACAAGAGGCACAAAGAGGATCAAATCAAAAGCCAAGTTTATTGGGAAGTCAAAAGTGATGGTATTCATTTTGTTTATTTTAGCATGAAGTTCATGCTTCCATTTTTCTGGAGTTTTGCATTTCCTTCAAACTGAATTGGGTTTTTCATGAATCGACATGGATGTCAGGAAAGGGGTTTCTGCTGAATCTGTTAATGGATTTCACTAAAGATTGTAGAAGCTATACGAGAAGATATGAAGTCTCAAGTACTGCAAATTTTTGCTTCTTCCAGCAGCAGCATTATGGAGGACTGGGCAAGTGATAGTGTCCTTTAACTTGGTAGTTCTGAGGTAGGCAACTTCTTTAGGTGCCTCAGAAGAGCTCAGTATGTAGTTTGAACTTTGGAATACTTCTCTAGTGTCAGCCAGTCTGAACTTTAACATTAGTGAATAAACTGTTGTCATAGGATTTATGATTTTCATTTTGTTATGTGTAATGATTTTACTATTTAGATTTGTTGAAACTTCCCTACTTTTCAGAGGACCTTGACCTGGGAGCTGAAATTTCTGCCAATATATTGTAGCCAAAAGTGATCAATCAAATCTCCTGCCATTCTAACAATCCGTGGCTTCAGTCACTCACAGTTTAGAGGCTGGTTCCATCCATCCATTCTTAAAGTGTAGACTTGGAGGGTAGAGTATATGTCTGTAACCTCTGTGGAGGCTGGTCAAGATGCTAATGTCTGACCAGGTTTTCCCCTTATTCACTAAACTCCAGTGGCCCCCTTTTTCCTTCAGCATCAAATATGAAATCCTATGTTTGGCTTTTAAAACCAGCTCCCCTTTTATTTTCCCGTCATTTCATACTACTTACTCTTCCCACATACTCTTCAATCTTCACTATTCCCCCCAAGAGACACTCCATCTCCCAACTCCCTGAACTTTCGTTGGCTGTGACCCATGCCTAGAAGGTTCTCTTATCTCTTCCTCCTGGCTTCCCTGGCTTCTTTCAAGTCTCAGCTAAAATCTTGCCTTCTACAAAAAGCCTGTCCCAGTCCCCCTAATGCTAGTGTCTTCCCTCTGTAATCATTTCCAACTTATCTAGTATATATCTTGTTTGTACATGACTATTTGCATGTTGTCTCTCCCATTTAATTGTGAGCTCAGGTTTTAGTACAGTGCCTGGCACATAGTAAGATGCTTAATAAATGCTTGTTGACTTGACTCCACAATTTGTTTCTTAAAAAAGTTTTATTGGTGCTTTTTAGGCAGTTACTTTCATTTCCTAGTATCCCCTTGCCTCACCGTAAAACTCTCTCTTGTAACAAAGTATATTTAAGCAAGCAAACTGACCCATTGATCATATTGGACATCATATGCCTCCTTCCTCATCTTTAATCTGCTACCTCTCTACAGACCAGAGAGTGTTATTTTATCATTAATCCTCAGTTGTCAAGATTGGCCATTGAACTGTTGTGACGTATTTTAGCCTTGTTAGTTCATAGAAATCTCAAGTTACTCTGAATTCCTCATATTTGTTTCTTACATTGCCATGATATGTTGTTACTAATTAGGAAAACAGTTTATATAGTAACAGTATTGTAAAGATACGCAACTATGAGAGACTTATGATCTCAGAAATGGCCAACTGTGATTCCAGAGGACTGATGATCTCTACTACCCATATTCTGATAAAAAAAAAGTGATATATTTAATATATAGAATGACATATTGGACATATTGAATGTGGAAATTTTTTTTACTATGCATATTTGTTGCGGGGGTTTTATATTTTTTTTTCTTTTAAATTGGGATAATGGTGGAAAGGAAAGAAAATAAATTATTTGAATTTTTAAAAATCAATTACATTTACATACTATAATTTGTTTAGCTTCTTCACAATATATTTCCAAGGATTTTTCCCCCCAGAACTTACTGTGATTGATGTCCTTTGGCTACATACACACTAAGAAGAATTGAGTGAGTTTTCCTATGTAATTCTCAATTCTTTTCTAAGCACTGGACCAACTCACAGCGCTACCAGTGGTGATAGTTTCTGTCCTACCATTAATCTCTGATATTAAACATCACTCTAACTTTTTAAAAAATCATTTTTATTAATCTGGGAAAACTTTAGATTTTTAAAAATTTGTTTTTCTCTTATTAGTGCTATGGAGCATTTTTTTAATATGGTTGTTGATAATTTGTGTTTCTTCTGAGAACTGTTCATATCTTTTGACATCTTATCAAATGAATGTTTCTTGGTCTTATTTATTTGTGTTAATTCCCTATATATCTTTTTATTTGTCCTATTTATTTATGTTAATTCCCTGTGTATCTTAAATCTGACATTTAATGTAAAGTATTTAACTGTTCTCATGAAAAACAGTAATGAAGAGTGGAAATATGATGTACATAATAACCTCTGACTGTGATTTGGTAATCCTCTTATGTTAGATTTCTAGTAATACACTGTGACTAAGGAAACTCCCTGTTCTTGAAGGAAGATACTGTCCTCAAGTTATTTAGTTCAGTTTGTTTGACTTTACACAGAAACCTGTTTTTGATATCATGATGTATCTTTGTTTCTTAGGGAAACTGTCATAAAGGAATGAGTTAGGACACTTACTTTCATTAATCATAAGATTCCTTTTGCCACCCAAACTGCAAATATTTTTGTTTGCATTGCAAGATTGTCATGTGGTAACTGACTCAGAACCCTGAACTTACTACTCTTTACCCTGAAGAGAATGTAGGGATAGCTTTCTGTCATGGTGGCTGATGATCCTGGCATATAGCCATGATCAGAAATACACAGTACCCAGATATCTGTGTCGTGCTCTGGACTCTAAATCTGGTACATCTCCGAGTGCTGTGTTGATTTTATAAAATTTGTTGAATTTAAGGAATTTCTATCTTTGTTCCAGGTAAAACCTTACCACTTTAACATTCTAGTCAGTTAAATGAAATTATTTCCATGTCCCAGGTAATAACCTTAGTTTGTCTGGCTTCTGAAATTTTATATAGAAAAATCTTGTAGAATGGATGTCTTTAAAAGGTTTGATTCTTGTAATTCAGTGTTTTTCTTCCATAAGTATATTTATATGCTAGGAGGTAGTGATATGCAGAGTAGAGGAGATAGGAGAGGTAAAACAGTTCAGCCAGACCGAGGTTATAAGAAGTAGATTGGAATGATTTGGGACAGCAGAAGGAGGGAAGGGTGTCAGTGGGATGAATGCAGAGGGGAGTTGTTGTCATTGAAAACAAGAGCTTCAAAGGAAATACTAATTTATTGACTCATCAGGTTATTAAGTGCTTACTGTTCACAAGGCACTGTCATAGGCCCTAGGGATATCAAAGACAAAGAAAAAAAATTGAAACAATTCTTGTCCTTAAAGGAATTAATACCATTATCTTTTTTGAGTGGGGAAGGGGGGGATAGTGAAGGTGGAAAGAGGGACAACATATATAAAGATGAATGATTACAAAATATATAAATAGTCATTTTGGCTGGAAGGGAAGGCACTAACAACTGGAGAGGACAGGAAAGGTCTCCTGTAAGAATTGGCATTAAGTTAGGGATTCTGAGAAGTGGAAGTGGGAGCTAATCTGAACCAAAGATATGGAAGGCAGGTGTGGGAGGAGATCATAGCAAGTAGACCTTCTTGGCTCTAACTAAGACTGTCTAAGGGAAGAAATGAAAAGTAGACTAGAGTCAGATCGTAAAGGAAGTTAAATGCCAAACAGAGGAATTTATATTTTATCTCAAGGACAATAGGAGCTACTGAAGCTTCTGGAGAGGAGGAATGATATAGTCAGATCTATGATTTAGGAATATTAATTTAACAATTGTGTGGAAGTTGAATTTTGTGAGGAGAGAGATGTAAGATACAAAGCATAATTAAAAGGCTCTTGAAGCAGTCCAGGCAGAAGTGATCAAGGCAGGAATTAAAGTAGAGGCAAGTAGAAAAAAAGAATATTTGTGAGACATGTTGTGGAAGTAGAAGGGGCAAGACCTTTTGATATGAGGGAGGAAGGAAAATGAAGAGTTAAGAGTAACATAGACTGTGAACCTGAATGACTGGGAGGATGGTAGTGCCATCAGCAGAAAGAGGAAAGTTAGGAAGAGTTGGTATGGGGAAGAGGAGTAAGATAAGAAATTATGTTTTGAGTATTATGATGTACAGTTGGAAGTGTCCAATAAACAATTGGAGATATGAGAATGAAGGTCAGTAAAGAGATTGATGAAATCTTCTACCTAGAGATAATAATTAAATCCGTGGAAACTGATGCAATCACAAAGAGAACGTGTAGAGAGAAAGAAGAGGATCCAGGACTGAGTTGTGAGCGATATCAAAAGGGAAGGACATGGATGGTGATCCACTAAAGGAGACTGAGAAGGAGGGGCCAGACAGGTAGGAGAAAGACCAAGGAATAGTGTCATAAAAACCCAGGAAGATGTATGCAAGACGAGAAGTAGTAATGTTAAATGCTACAGAAAGATCGAGAAGGATGAGTCTGTAAATAGTTAATAAATATTTCTTAAGTAACCTACCATGTTAGAGACATGGTTAATTCCTGAGGATACCAAAAAAAAAAGTCAAAAGATAGTTCCTGCCTTCAAGGTGTTGGAAGTCTTTTGGAGGATCTCCCAGTCCTGTGGATGAGAAATGAAAAAAGACTGGCAGTCAAAATGAGTAGGTTAAGAGTTCATTGGTAGTTTTGGAAAGAACCATTTCCATATTGCAAGGGATTGAAAACTGAGAGAGGAGAGGAAGTGAAGGCAATATATGTGTATGGATTTTTTTAGGAGTTTGAAAAGGAGGAGAGGTATTAGATAATATTTTGAAGGTGATGAGTCAAGAAGGAGTTGTGTTTTATTTTGTTTTGAAGAATGAGGGAAATCTAGGCATATTTATAGACAGCAGGAAGGGAATCAGTAGATGGGGAAAGTCTGAGGGTTGAAGATAGGTAATAATTGAGACAACAATAAACAACTGGATGAAAGGGATGGAATCAAGAACATACACACATATGTAGAGGAATGAAGGGGGAAGAAAGATCACCAATTCATCATAAACTAGAACAAGGGAGGGGAGAATGAGTGATGTTTTAAAGGACTTTTTAGATACTCAGTAGAGGAGCGGAAGAAGCTCAGTCTATTTTCTCAGTAAACTGTGAGGCAAGCTCCCCTGCTGATAGTAGTGGGGATAGAGATGAGGCTTGGTATAGAAGACAGGAGGGCATTTTAGACATAGATAGGGTTAAGAGTACAAATAAAGCAACATTTACTTTCTTAGTTTACTATTAACTTCTCTTCCATGTTCCATAGGATCACTTTTTTCAGGATTCTGGGCAGCCTACCAAAAAAAGTTCATTAATACAACAAAGAATCCCGTAAGGAATCTGTATTTGAAAATCCAATGTGTTTAAAGCTTTTTAATTTGGAAGCTTTAAAATTTTCCAAATAATAAGTAAGCAATACCCCACACTTCACTCTGTTGGGTTCCATTCAAATCTAATTTGACAGATTGTGTTGTTATCCTGTCAAGTTCTTGAAAATGTGATTTTTACCTGCTACTTTGTAGTTTGTCTCTGCCCTCTGCTGGAGTGTTAGGATTATGACAGATGTAAATAGCCTTTCATTCATTAATGAAGTGTGTGTGTGTGTGTGTGTGTGTGTGTGTGTGTGTGTGTGTGTGTGTGTGTTTAAAACTAGTGAAAACAGAATACTTACAGTTTTGGAGAAGATACTTTATTACAAACCCAGGGGCAAGAATTCATGAAAATTCATAAGTAATGGAGATAATACTAGATTAAGAATGTGGAGACCTAAATGTTAGACCTAGTTCTGCCACCTACCCAGCTATATGACTTAGAGCAAATTGCTTAAACCTTAACATTATGCCTTGTTTGTTTTTTAATTGCAAAATTGAAGGACTTGGATTACATGCTTTTGCTGTTCCCTTCCAACTTAAAAATATTTTCTGATTCTAAGCTTCTTTCACTATCTAGTACCTTTAGGTACTATGGGAGATAGAGAAGAGACTTAAGATACTATTTCTGTCTTAATGCATTTAAAATCTAGCTGGGAAGGCAGAACTAACATAGAAAATAATTGGCTTTAGGCTGTAAGGGACCTCAGAGTTTCTCTAGTCCAACCTCATTTTAACAGATGAGGAAACTGAAACTCTAGGAGATTAATGACTAGAGAATGATTAAGTGTTGAACTTTATTACTGAATATAAGTAAATAGAGAAGAAACAGTTATGTGTTGGTGAGAGAGTATTTTCGGAACAAATAAGGGAAGGACTTGAATTAGGTCTTGAGTGAGACATAAGATTAAAATAATCCCAGGAGGGATGTGTTCAAATGTGTAAAATATACATTGAGAAATAGTGGAAAAAATTAAGTGTTGAATAAGGCCGATTCTAGAGGAAAGGCCAAATTTTAAATTTGATGTGCTAAATAAATAGAAGGAAGCCAAAGCTACTTGAGTAAGAGCATGACTGACACAATGAAAGTAGTCTTTCAGGAGTATTATACTCCAAATAGTGTGGAGAGCAGAGAGGTCAGCTCTTTCAGTGATTCAGACAGGACAAAGATAGTAGTAGTTGGAATGGAAAAGAAAGGGTGAATCTAAAAGTCATTTCGGAGAAAGAAATGACAGAATTTAGTGACAAAATACATATGGAAGATGATGCTCCATAGAGCATATGGAAGATAAATGGTTCACTTTTTCTTTCAGGGGTCCTGGGTTCCTTTCCCTTTACTTGAGTTATGGCTATGAATAATTCAGCTACATAAGGGAATCCTTTTAATCAGGACAACCTGTGGTATTTTTTCATTGTTCAGTTTTTTTTTTCAATCATGTCTGACTCTTGTGACCCTGTTTAGTTTTCTTGATAAATCTGACACAGGACAATGGAGGTTTTCCATTTCTTTCTCCAGCTCACTTTACAGATGAGACAAACAGAATTAAGTGACTTTTCCAGAATCATACAGCTAGTTAGTGTCTGAGGCTGGATTTGAACTCATGAGATGGGTCTTTCTGATTCCAGGCCTAACACTCTATTTATTGCACTGCCTAGCAGTCCAACCTAGGGCATACATTACAGCCATTTTAGGTATTATCTGTTCTGGCAATGGACTTTGAGTTCTAGGGAAGAGCATTGAAAACAGTACTTTTAAGATCAAAAGTAGATTTGCATTGGCCATGCCCTCCCTACTGCAGGTACTAATAATTGTGTTTACCCTACCTGACTTTGTGGTTGCTAGTAGGGACTTGTAGTTAGAAAGCTTCTTCAATGATATTTCCCAGGTGGGCAATCCCACAGAGAATCTAGGGGCATTGAACAGGTTCTCTGAATAGGATCATAGATCTGGAGCTAGAAGAAATCTCAGAGGTTATCTAATCTAATCCTCCAATTTTACAGAGGAGGAAGCAAGTTTGGGAAAGTTGTGACTTGCACAAAGTCAGAGAGATAGGAAGCATCAGAGGCAGGTTTTGAATCCAGGTCTTCTTACTCTAGAGTTCATCTTTCTACTTTAGTATACAGTAAGTAACTTGAAACTAAAAGAATCTAGACACTTTGCTTGAGAACTTAGGTTTTCCTTGAGAACAAAATTTAAACTCATCTCTTACTGATTCAGGAAAATGAAGTGAAACATAAAGGTATCATGTAGCAATGCTTGTTAGTGAGGTTTCAAAATCCTCCTGTGGATCACATCTCTGGGACAGAGTACAAGATTCAGAGAGGGTAGGCAGTCATGGCAAGAATAGGTTTGTTACTGTTTCCCTTTGTTATACCTCACCTACGAGGAGGCTGGCTTTCCTCTCCCTTTTGGGGAGAATTCAAGGGACATTTGCTGTTACCATATGTTACTATTAGAAGAGGAGTTGGGATTAGGGTTAGATGAGAACAGAGGGGATCTGTAGAAGTAGATCACCTAGTCTCACTTTTGGCTTCTTTACTGAAAAAGGTATGTGCATCTCTCCTTCAGACTTTCTTTTCCCCATTCCTATCCTGAATCTTAACCCCAACCAGGGGGATAGTTTACTAGTTTCTTCTTTGTAATCAGTTGAAGATGTGGGGATATAACAAATCTTTTCCCATTGTTTTCTCTTCTCTTTCCTTAATCCATCTTGTGCTTATAGTGTTTTCTTACATTTCACTAAACTGTCTCCCTCTTTTTCCTCCTTTCTTCTGTTTCATAGACTTTGAAGCGGCTCATGGCAGATGAGGTAAGGTGATTTTATTCTGCATGTAGTTTTCATAGTTCACTTCCTGTTCTATGATGATTACCATTTGTTAGATCATATTTCCATGTGTACATGCTTTCCAGTACCATGTAATGGACATTGTCTTTCTCAAATTTATTCATATGCTTTTCCCTATCCTCTGCTGCATGTTTGACTTTAATTGCATGTGCTTTTTCTCTGGCATATATGGTTCCCATAGAAAGTTCATCATCTTCAAGATTAAAATGGTATCCTTAAACTCTGAACTATCTGCTTGTTTAAGATGGGCATCAACCAGTTTTAAGACCCTAAATATAGTTTCAAGTATTTATAATTAACAATTGCATGAGGAGTAACTGCTGCAGGTTATTGATGGTTCTTTTGGCAGTTGTGCTTGGGGCTTGCTAGTGAACATAATGTAATTTTTCTCTGCCAGGGATGGTCCATGAATACTTGAAGGTTAGATTCCAGTTAATTCTGGAATATAAATGAAGACAGTGTATGTGCATTCAAGAAAAGGAGTTCAGGCTGAAGTTCACACTATTATTTGTAGGTCATCCAACCAGCAGAGAGGGCTGATCTTCATTTGAAACTACCTATTGAGTTCTTATTGCTTATATAGCACTTACTTATATAGCTGTGGGCTAAACAGAATTAAGTAAATGACAGTCCCTTTTCTCCATGGAATTTGCTCAGATATTTTATACTAGAAGGACTGGAATTTAAGAATACTTTGAAGGACCAAGCAAATTTTTGTATCAATTAATACTCCTGGTCCTTTTAGTTAAAGGCTGTGATCCTGCATAAATTTGGATTTGGCAGAGAAGTTCTGCAAGGGCCTAGTTTCCCCTCTTGCTGGTACTTGAGGGAAATAATGTATAATTATTATAATATATATATATATATGTAACATTATAATAATAGTGCAGATAGGTTAGAATATTAGATCTTAGCTCTATTGAAGCTAGAACTTAGTGGAAAGTAAAGAAAGTATTAATTCTACTTTAAAGAGGCCTTAAGGCTCAATAGTACCCTCAACTTTGGACAAAATGTGCAGTGATGGGATTAGCTTGTCATGAAGTCCTTTGATAATAGAAAATTTGGAAAAATTTATTTAATAATAAATTTAATTTATTTAATAGATTCATTTAATAATAGAAAAATCCTGGCATTGGGTTGAGGTCTCCTGTCATGACCCCTCAGAGCCATGGGTGTGTAAGGGTTTAGATGATTGGGTACATGATGTGGTTTTTAGTGTATAGGTAAAGCTGGATTATTGCCCATTTTATTTCTCTTTTTAGCTGGAGAGATTTACCAGCATGAGGATAAAGAAAGAAAAAGAAAAACCCAATTCTGCTCATAGGAATTCATCTGCGTTCTATGGTGAAGATCCTTCTGCACAGTCACTTCAGGACATCTCAGATGAGCAAGTGTTATGCCTTTTCGAACAGATGCTGGTAAGTTCATAACCCTGAGACAAATTGTTTATCTCTGAAAATGTATCACTGGATGTGATATGGCCCCCTCCACACAGTAGTTCCTCAGCGAAGCTTTCTGGCACTATTACAAGAATCTTAGGTTTAACTGGATACTAGAACACTAGAATGTTCAAGGACTAGCTCACTTCTGTGAGTTAGGATTTGTACCTTATTGGTCAGTTTCTGAGTGCTCAGATCAGATATAGTTATGTGTGGAGAAAATATTCAGATTTTATTGATGAGCAGAGCTAGTCTCTGAAAGTGTCTGCTGTGGAAAAGGGAATGAAACATTCATAAACAAGCAAGTGAGATACAGGGAAGTGTAATTTACCCAGAGTCACAGAGTTAATCATGAATCTAGTAAGAGAACTCAGAGTGACTGCAGCTCACACCAAAATCATTAGACAAACATGCTTTGCAGATTGGGACCAGCCACAGCTGATGGGTTTTATATAATAAAGGTTTTTAAAAATGTGTTTATTTTTTTGCGTTGTTTAGCACACAGTTTACTAAGCTGTAAGTTTTGGTAGGGAACCCATCTTATCCAAACTTTATATCTGTCCTGGTGCCTGGTATAGTGTTCTGCTTTCGTTAGGACTTGATAAATGTTATTTGAATTAAATAGGCAGAAAAAGGACAAGTTAATCATAGCTTTTGGGGATTTGGAAGATTCTTTCATAAACTTACACAAGACTATAACATTTTATATTATTATAATTGTGTATTTATATATAATATATATTATTATATATAATAATATATTATAATAAATTTATATATAAACAATATATAAATATATAAAATTATATATAATAATAATATATAATATATAATAATATAATAGACATATATATGTCTATATACTATATGGGTATAGCTCTACTTAAGCATAATGGTATAATGAACAAGGCTTGGGTTTGAATCCTAGTTCTGATACTTGATAGCTGTATGATCATGAGTATAAATCATTTAATCTCTTAGCCTCAATTTTTTCTCTTGTAAAATGAGGATCATAATTGTTGCTCCACCTACCTCATAGGTTGATTGGGAGGAAAATATTTTTAAAAAATAATCTTTTAAAATATGAAACTGCAGATCTCTGTTACATACAGATTGCTTTTTTTTTTTTAAAGCATAGAATAAATTCAACATGTTCATTTCAAGGCTCTCCTGCTTGAACTTCTTTGGTTCTCTTCTGTGCATTTAAAAGACAAAGTTTCAAAGGACACCTCCCCCCCTTTTTTTTTTGGCATCACTATCACCTTTCTCCCCCAATTAAAACAACAACAACAACAACACCCAATCCTTCCTTACTGAAAAGTGAGCATAGTTAAGTTAATGAAGCAGATCGACACACTGGTCATGACTGAAAATGTATACATATCTTATTCTTCACTTCAAGTCTATTACCTGTCAGGAGTTGGGTAGCATACTTAATCATATGTCCTTTTAGGGTCTTGGTTGTTGCATTAGTAAGAGTTCTAAAGATTTTCAAAGCTTTTTTCTTTACAGTGTTGTATAAATTTTTCTTCATTCTGATTATTTTCCTGTGCATTCGTTCTTGTAGATGTTCCCTGGTTTCTTTTAATCCTTTCATCATTTTAAGAAATGGAATAATATTTTGTCACATTTATATGTCAAAATTTGCTTAGCCATTCCCCAACTGATGACCATCCTCTTAGTTTCTAGTTCTTTGCAACAACAAAAAGTCCTGCTATAAATATTTTTGTAATAATGGGCTCTGAGGAAAGAATTTTGTAAACCTTAAAATATTATGGAGATGTGAGCTCTCATTTCCTGTCATTACTAATATTTCCTTTAACAGTGATCCCAAGTAGGGACAACTGAGCTCTTATATCTTCTGGAACAACCTTGATTATTGTAATTGCACAAAATTTCAGTTTTGTTTTTTGAATTCTTGTTCTTTCAGAGTTGTTTTTCTTTACATGGTTGTAGTCTTGTTTATTAAACTTTGCTTTTACTTCACTTATCATTCATAAAAATTTTTCTTTGCTTTATACTTTTCATACATGTTTCTTATGGTGAAATAATACATTATTACATCCATGTACCACAACTTATTTAAATGTTGCCTAGTTGATGGACATCTCCTTTGTTTCCAGGTATTTGGTACTACAAAAGAGTGCTGATATAAATATTTTGATCTGTATGAGACCTTTCCTGACTTTGAATATACCAGCATGCTATTCTTAATTGTTATTGAACAGAGAGAGCAGATCAGTTTTGCAAATTTCACTTAGGAGATTCACCTGTATCTAGGTCACTGGACTCAGGGAGACCTGAGATAAAATGCTGTCTCAGAAATTTTCTAGCTGTATGACTCTGGGCATGTTCCTTAAACTTTTGCATAGTCTCAGCTTCATCATCTGTAAAATGGGGATGAATTATAGCACTTCCCTCACAGGGTTCATGTGAGGAACAAATAAGATAGCATTTTAATAGCATTTTTACATGCTTTGCAAAGAATTATATACATAATAGCTATTTTTTTAAAGGTAAGGTTTCTGAAGTTCATAACTGGACTGAGTGTATGCTATGTCATTGGGGGATAGAAGACCATGACTGTAGTTGTTGGGACACTTTGGTTTTTTTTTCCAAACCAAAAGCATGCCTGGAAAAGACTGAGAAACTTAGTTAATGTTTTGCTGTTCTGGGAACCAGTTTCTTTCTTGGAAAGAGAATTGTTTGCTCTGAACAGAATGGAACCTTTGCCGACTTAACTAAATGGTTTCCTAAATATGTCTTCACTTGTGCCTGCAGTGAATATGTGATGTTTTTGATTTTCATAGACTATAACATTTTACAGAAAAATAATATTGGTTGAGACAGGCAGGATGTTTCTTGTGTGGTAGGAATGCATTCTTCTGAATATTCTATTTGTAACGTGTTGGATTGAATTTTAACTTTTTCAGGTGTAAAGTAGAATAAATAATTACTTTAACTTCATGACAATGACAAGGTATGGGATGAGGGTATGTGGAACTCCAATTAGCCAAATTGACAATAGAGCTTGCTTCCTGATGAGGTGACTCCCACTAACATTTTTTGTCCTAATGCCAGTTTTGGTAGACACACTCTGGACTCATGCTCTTCTTTACCAATGTGCACTTAACACATGCACAAGCTTTTTGTTGTGATTGTCACCACTAAAGACTTCTTACACTGAGGTACATGCTATCACCTATGATGGGGTAATCATTTTCTCCCTGTAGGAGCCAATAGTATCTTATATTGTCATTGTGCCCTTTAGCCTAGGCTCTACAAGAAGAAAAAATTGGTTTAGGTTAAGATAATTCAGGGAGAGCTACAAAATTAGCTGACGCCTGTGGGATGACAGTTCTCAGTGTCATATAAACAGATAGAAATTTTACCTTTCTGGTGACAGAGCTATGCCATATGAAGAGGTTTAGTCTACAGAAAGGAATGATGAATTTATTTAGTGAGCTTTTTAGTGTACAGAGCATTCTACTAAGGGCACCAAATACAGAACCCTGTAAATATGTAAAACATCAGAGCTGATTTTGTTTTCTACTTTTTTACCCTGCCAGGTGGATATGAACCTGAATGAGGAGAAACAACAACCTTTGAGAGAGAAAGACATCATCATCAAGAGGGAGATGGTGGCCCAGTACTTGCACACCTCAAAAGCAGTGAGTTTTCTTTAAAAAAATAATGTATGTGGATGTATATATAATATATGTATTTTTAGCATTCATTTTAAAAAAAATCTGAGTTCCAAATTCTCTTCTTCCATCCCTCCCCCTTAAGAAGGCAAGCAGTGTACTATCAGTTATACATGTGAAATCATGTAGAGCATATTTCCATGTTGCAAAAAAAGGCAAGAAAAGTAAAGTGAAAATATTATGCTTCAGTCTGCACGCAGAGTTTATCAGTTCTCTCTCTGAAGGTAGATAGCATTTTTCATCATGAGTCCTTTGGAATTATCTTCAATCATTGTATTGATCAAAATAACTAAGTCTTTCACAGCTGGTCATTGTTACAATATTGCTGTTACTGTGTACAGTATTCTCCTGGTTCTGCTCATTTTACTTTGCATCAGTCCATATAAATCTTTCTAGACTTTTCTGAAACGATCTGCCTCATTATTTCTTATAGATACCACAGCTTGTTCAGCCTTTCCCCAATTGATGGTCATTCCTTCACTTTCTAATTCTTTACTAAAGAGCTCTTATAAATATTTTTGTACATATAGGTCCTTTTTCTTTTTCTTTGATCTCTTTGAGATACATACCTAGTAGTGGTATTGCTGGTTCAAATGGTATTCACAGTTTTATAATCCTTTGGGCATGGTTCCAAATTATTCTCTAGAATTGTTGAGCTGATTTACATACAATTCCATCAAAAAATGCATTAGTGTCCTAATTTTCCCATATCCCCTCCATTTTTCATTTTCCCTTTATGTCGTGTTATCCAGTCTGATAGGTGTGATGTGGTACCTCACAGTTGTTTTAATTTGCATTTCTCTAATCAATAGTAATTTAGATGATTTAGAGTATTTTTTGTATGATTATACAAAATTTGTTTCAGATTTCTTCATCTGAAAACTGCCTATTCATATCCTTTGACCATTTATCAATTGGGGAATGATTCTTATTTTTGTAAATTTGACTCAGTTCCCTATATATTTGAGAAAGAACCCTGTATCAAAGAAACTTGCTATAAATTCCACCCACCCTGCCTCTGATGTCCTGAAAAATGTTGTTTAGCTAGTTTTGACTCTTGGATATTGATCTGGTATCTTTGCCTCCTTTCTTTACAGGGTATGAGTCAAAAGGAGAGCTCCAGGTCTGCCATGATGTACATCCAAGAGCTTCGTTCAGGCTTAAAGGATATGCCTCTGCTTACCTGCCTGGAGTCCCTTCGTGTGTCACTTAACAATAACCCTGTCAGGTGAGAGGCTGGCTTCAGTTGGGGAAAGGTACTGTAGAAGTCTGAGAATATATTATGCTAGATGCAAGTTGTTAATTTGATTTGACACTGCATTGATTCTGTGTATTTCTTACAGCTGGGTACAGACCTTTGGAGCTGAGGGCCTTGCATCTTTGTTGGACATACTTAAACGACTCCATGATGAGAGAGAGGAATCTCCCGGGTGAGGGCTCCTGAATCTCTTTGTCTTCTGGAAAGAGGAAAACACAAAATGGACAAGGCCTTATATTTTGTGACAGACAACTGTTTTACATGAGATGTAATGAATTGGAAGATTACTCTTAGTTAAAAATGGAGTTTTTCTCTTGGATGGTTAGGGGTAAGGCAAGGTACATGGAAAGGGAGCTGAAAACTAAATTTTAAATAAATACTCTATATCAAACATCTCCCTGGCCTTCTGAAGGCCAGATTATTCTCACGCAAACTAGGAATTAGGTCTGGATAAATACAGAACTCTCTAGTAAAATATGTCCTGCCCAGGATTATCCTTGTTTTGGGTATCTTTCAAGTACCTGGTCAAGTTCTAGGACTGAGCAAGGAGTATGGGTTAATTTTAGTGCAAGCTTGAAGATTAGGGAACAGGGGAAGGACCTAGGAACAATTTAGGCTTATCTTGAATCTTGAGCCAAGTAACCTCCCCAACCTTCTGATTTTCCTTTAAAAATGGGATGATCCAGAGTGAACCAAAACTACCAGATATGACATACTTTTTGGATGTGGTGCTCCAGGTCTGAGTTTATAGCTATTTATAGCCAATATTTTCACTTTCTCACTTCCCACTAACTTCTCAGGCCCTTGGCAGTCTGGCTTAGAACCCCACCATTCTACTGAAACTGTTCTCTCAAAAGTTATGAGTGATTTCCTAACTGCTAAACCCAATGACCTTTTTTCAGTCTTCATCCTTCTTGCTGTATGTTTTGACACTATTGTCCTTTGCCACCTCCTCTATGCTCACTTCTCATTGGATATTCATGATACTGTCATCTTCTGGTACTCCCATCTATCTGACTATTACTTCTGTCTTTTTTATTTGGATCATTACCCATATCCCATCTTCTTTGCATGGATATATCGTGAAACTGTTCTGGGCACTCTTCATCAGTTAGTCAATGAACCTTTATTAAGGATCAACCATATGCCTTATGCTAGGGACTAGAGATACAAATACAAAAGTGAAATAGTGCCTGCCCTCAAGAAACCTACATTCTACTGGGGAGTATAGCATGTTCCCAGATAAATAAATACAGGATATATACAGAATAAATGCAAAGTGACTTTGGGGACACTAAAAATGAATAGCTAGCATTTATAGTATGCTTGGAAAATTTATAAAACACTTAACAAATATCTAATTTCTTTCCTCACAATAAACCTGAAAGTTAGGTGCTAGTATTAGCCCTATTGTACAGATGAGGAAGAAAGATTAATTGACTTGCCTAGGGTCACACAGCTAGTAGACATCTGGGTCAGGTTTACCTGAGTCCAGGTCCAGTTCTTTATTTACTCTAAGAAGTCTTGAAAGGCCAGCCCCAAGTGGCACTTGGGGTAAGCCTTGACAGGAGCTGCAGGTGCCAAGTGTTGGGGGTGAGAAAGGAAAGCATTTCAGACATGATGGAGAACCAGGGAAAAGGGCACAAGGCAGAAGAAAGAATGTTATATATAGGAAACAAGGGGTTGGCTGGCCAGCCTGCCTGGAACATAATTTGTGAAGTGGAGTAATCAGCCTGGAAATGAAAGCTAGAACAAGATTGGAGAAGGGTTTTAAGTGGCAGTCAGGAATTTGTGTTTATCCTAGATCAGAGATTTTTAAGCAGAGAATTGACACATTCAAGCTTGGCTTTAGAAATAATAATTTTGTAGCTGTGTGGAAAGTGGTTAGAGAGGGGACAGGCTTGAGGCAGAGAAACCAGTTAGATATCTAATTCCATGGCCTAGGTGAGTGGTGATGAGTTAGAGTGATTTTCCCACTCCCTCTCCTTATTTCTTTACCTCCTTAATGTTACTTAACTGTTTCTTTCCTGAGCTTCAGCTCTTCAGCAGCAGTTTATTTCTGGACATCTCCATCTGAACGTCCCACAGGCATCTCAAAGTCAGTATGTCCAAAACATAACTCCTCTGTGTCCTAAAATATACAACTTTTCTTAATTCCCTATTTCTGTCAAATGTATCATCACTACCACCCTTCGAGATACCTAGGTTCACAGCCTCAGAGTTAATTCCCAACTCTTCATGCCCTATATCCAGTTGCCAGATTTTATTATTTCTACCTCCACAACTTCTTATCTGTCTACTTACTCCACTCTCGTATCCAGCATCCTAATTCAGGCTCTTATCACTTCTTACCTTGATTTTTAAAAGAGCTACCTTAATTGTTCTCCTTGCTTTGAGTCTTTTCTGTGCCTAATCCATTTTTTATATACCTGCCAGTTAGACATTCCTAAAATATAGTTGTGACTATCTCATTCTCTTGCTTAAGATGCTTCAGTAGTTCTAGGATAAAATACAGGCCCATGGCCTAGCATTTAATATCCTTCACAATCTGAATCTAACCTCTTTTTTCCAGAATAATTGTATATTACTTCCTCTTAAACACTCTATGTTTAGCCAGACTAGCCTACTTGCTATCCCAATAGAGGACATTCCATTTCCTTTCCCATGCCTTTGCCTAGGCTGAGGCTTGCACCCTCCTTTTTCGTGTTCTCCCTTCCCTATTTGTATTTTCCCTGTGTATATCTTATTATGTACTTATGTGTATGTCTGTTTTTCTGAATAGAACGTAAACTCCTTGAGGGTAGAGACTCTGGTTTTTGCCTTAATATTCCAGTACCTAGTACAGTGCTTTGTTATATAGTAGGTGATCAGTAAATGCTTTTTAATTTAATGAGGTGTAATGAAGTGAAGTTTTAATCTATGGGACATTTTTTCTAAATAATAATTAGTACTTCACTGAACAGTTGCTTCAAGAATCTGGAATTTTATTAATGAGAGACTATTCCTTCCATTGATGTAGTAGCTAAACAGCCTTTTATAACTTAGTAAATAGTCTGAGTTTAATTGACCAAAAAATTCATCATACTTAAGATGATGATAACACTAAATTTAGCTCAGCTGGATTTCAAACAGTAGGCATGCAGTTTATCATTGGATTGGTATTTAAAGCCTTTTCAGATTAGTTGAATCATCCAGAGCTTGTAGACCATACAGCACTGAGTTATTGGGATAGGACTTTGGAGAATATGAAAGAAAATTGATTTTGTGGTTCTACTTCCATTAGATTTTTAGCTTTGAAACTGAAGAGAGAAGACAGGACTAACCAGAATCAGGACTTAGGCATCTCTTCAATAACTGCCCAAATAGTTGTTCTGAAACATTTGTCTAGCCATGTCACTTCCTGCTCTAGAGCCAGTGGCTTTCTAATACCTCTAGGATAAAATACAAATTCCTCATCCTGATATGAAAGTCTCTCACAATCTGGTTCCAACATAACTTTCCAGCTCCTTCATACTCTCTAGAATTCAGACAGATCATCCTATTTACTCTTCCTCAAACTTGGTGTCCAACCTTCTGTGTTTGGAATGCATTCTTTCCTCACCTGTACTTCTAGCTTAAAGTCCTCAACTTCCTTTAAGGTTCAGCTAAAGGACCCTAGGAATTGTTTCCTAATTCCCCTTACTTGTAGGTGCTATTTCCCTCCTCAAATGATCTTGTCTTTACTCATTTACATGTTCCATTTCATTTCCTTCTGTAAAATGTAAAGCTCCTTCAGGATTCTTGGTCTTTGTAGTTACTTCCGTAGCAGACATTTAAATGTTTGTTGAAGTGAATAGCTCTGCCCTTTTTATGTATTTAGGATTTTAGGGCTGTGTTTTGGGTTCTAGTTTAGGACCCCTTTCTGTGGATGTTGGGAGGGAATGTAACATTAAAGATATTTCATTGATTGCTATATTTTTGTGCAGAAGCTACGACAGCCGCAACAAGCATGAGATCATTCGTTGCTTGAAAGCTTTTATGAACAACAAGGTGAGATTTTTTTCCCCCTTTTCTATCTCCCTATCTCTCCCACATCGCTACCGAGTTCCCT
Organism: Potorous gilbertii; assembly: GCA_028658325.1. NCBI lineage: Eukaryota > Metazoa > Chordata > Mammalia > Diprotodontia > Potoroidae > Potorous > Potorous gilbertii. The sequence goes on from CM053769.1 coordinate 396,005,666, forward strand.
CTCCACTTGGCAACTCCAAAGAGGCAGCCAAGAGCACGAGGTTAAACAACTTTCCATTATACTGGTTCGTAACCTTTTTGGTGGCACCTGTTTATCCTTTATTAGTCCTTTCCAGCTTAGTTCTCTTTCTCCCTTAATTTTTTTGTCCTGTGCTTTTTAGTTTCCTAACCTGTATATATTGTTTTCGAAAGTCTGACTTCTTTTCTTAATAATAATAAGTGGCATTTATATAGCACTTACTATATGCCAGGCACTGTGTTAAGTACTCTACAAATATTATCTCATTTGATCCTCACAAAATCCCTGGGAAGTAGGTGCTGTCATGATCCTCATTTTGTAGTTGAGGAAACTGAAGCAAACAGAGGTTGTCAGAGTGTCTGAAGCTTGGATTTGAACTCAGGTCTTCTTGACCCAAGGCCCAGCACTCTATCTACTCTATCTGTCTAACTGTGCCACCTGACTACTTCCTCTCTCATCCCCGTATAGTCCAGTAATTCTCACATCTGCCTGTTTTTAGAATCCCGTTATTCTCTGCTTTCATTTATAATAAAAAGATAACTTCATCTCAGATTAGTTATCCCTTTCCTTATTCATTTGCACTTTATTTGCATTAATGAGTAGTTCATCTCTATCCTTGGAGAATTTGGGTTCTTGTATCTCTGAAGGAAGATATTTTTCTTATCTTGTAGTCTGGGATTCTGCCAAGAAAGAGGCACAGAGTACTATCCCTTTACATTCTTTCATTTGGCTCTAAAAGTCTTCACATCCTTCTTTCCCATTCTTGCTTTGCCAGTTTGGGATCAAGACAATGTTGGAAACAGAAGAAGGAATCCTGCTGCTGGTCAGAGCCATGGACCCTGCTGTTCCCAATATGATGATTGATGCAGCCAAGCTTCTGTCTGCTCTCTGCATTCTACCACAGCCTGAGGATATGTATGTGACTTGGAATTGTCTTCCTTTCTCATTTCCTTTCCCTTTTTTTTAAATCCCTGAAAGCATATAGGCTGAAGGAATGGTTTGCTGGAGTGCGAGGAAATGTGCTCAGTTGCTTGGATAGGCTGTGGTTCTACTCAGTATGGAATCTGGTGAATTTCATTCCCAATATAAGAGTTCTGAGTAGAGTGGCTATCTTTAGGGAAAAAAACTCTGCATTAGGAGGATTAGTAGAGGATTTTCTTTGGTCCACTGTCCCACTTCAGAAAGCCTCTGAGGGATGGAAGCAGTGGTGTGGATATTTTCCTGTGCTTCCAAAAAGATCTTTCTTCTTATGTCGTGTCAAAATAATTATACCCTTTCTTTTTTCTCCTTATCCATGCCTCTGGGGTAGCACCCTGAATAAACTGTCTGCCTTTTTCTCCATCCTTTCCTTATCACCTTTCAACCACTACCTTCAATGCAGGAATGAACGAGTTCTAGAGGCTATGACAGAGCGAGCAGAGATGGAGGAAGTTGACCGATTCCAGCCCCTCTTGGAGGGATTAAAGAGTGGAACCTCCATTGCCCTCAAGGTATGTAATCTGAGAGCAGCACCTGCGAAGGAGATGCAGGGGGCAGTGTTTCTTGGATCTTCCAGTCTTTCACTAGAACAAAAGGAATTTCCTCTTTTTGTGTACTTTATGCTAAAGGATGAATATGGGGCTTCTTTCTCAAGAAAGCAGACTTTCTTCGGTGCAGCATTTTAGGAAGGACATAGGTAAGCTAGAGCTTACCTAGCATGTTGGTATCCTGGACTGGAGGTCATGACCTATAAAAACTGTTTTAAAGAAACTGAGGATATTTAACCTAGAAAAGAAAAGACTTAGAGGGGTCATGATGGTGGTTTTCAAGTATTTGAAAATTATGGGGGAAAAGGATTAGACTTGTTTTGCTTCATTTTGAAGGACCAAGTAGGATGTAGTAGGAGCCATTGGGTGAATGTTACAGAGAAGCAGATTGAGATTTTAACATAAGGAAATATTCTCTTATGATTAGAGTTGGCCAGACATGGAACAGATAGGCGATACTTGGTCTTCAAACAGAGGCTAGATGACCACTTGTCAGTGATACTGTTGATAGGAATTTTGGTTAGGTATGTTTTGGGTTGAGAGACAGTTTGATGTGGAGGATTGGAATCAGTTTGACCAGGGTTCAAGTCTAACCTCTGACATAAATTGGCAGTATAAAACTGGGTAAGTCATTCAGTTTCTCAGTGTTCCTCAGTGCATCTCAAGACTGAATTACAGATGAATTGCTGATCAGCCTTAGTAGGGGGAGTTTCCTTACTGAGGAGCTTCCTGTACTAGTGATAGGTCTTGGCTGGGGAAGAAAAAAGGTCCAGACAACTGTCTTAGCCTCTAGTCACCCATCCTTGATTCAACTTTGACTAGGAAATTGCTGTGACTGTTTTATAGCTAGGAAAACTGAATTGTGAAATAAGGACACTTGCCCAGTCCAGGGTTTCACAGGCCCAGGAATTATATTAAGAACTCTGATCTATTCAACCCGTTGATTAGATTGAGTCTCATGACTTTAATAGCTCTTGTAGAATCTATGTTAGATGTTGAGGGTATGTGTTTTCCTCTTAAAATAAGATTAATAGAAGAGGAACTTTGCTTAGTTTCCTCTGGAAATTAACGCTGACCCAGCTGTCTTATATTTCCATCTTAGGTGGGATGTCTACAGTTGATCAATGCCCTCATCACACCTGCAGAAGAACTTGATTTCAGAGTTCACATCCGAAGTGAGCTGATGCGCTCAGGTCTGCAACAAGTACTTAAGGTGAGGGCAACTTCTTCTGAATTATAATGACTTGTTTTTTCCTTTTTTCTCTGCCCTAGTATCTCATTCTCTTGAAAGCTTTGGTTATCAGTTTAAAACAATTTTGGAAAACACTGGAAAATAGCCAGAACATAATGGACATTTCTAATTTCTTTGTTGCCAATATTTGACTGTTGATAGGACCTGCGACTTATGGAGAATGATGATATGAAGGTACAGCTGACTGTCTTTGATGAACAAGGGGAGGAAGATTCCTATGACCTGAAGGGAAGACTGGAAGACATCCGAATGGAAATGGAATATCCTTCTGCTGAAAATGGCTCCAAATGTGGTGCCTATGTTAAATTCAGTTGTAGCAACTGAACTTTGGGTGAAATCCTTATGTCCTAAGAAAGATGTCCCTGCTTAAGGAATTAGGGTCCATTGTCCCTATAATTGACTTAGCAAGAGAACCTTGTGGACATTCTTAATAATATTCTCAGGCTTCTTTTGTCTGGCTTACACAAGGACATCAGAGAGTCCATTACAACAGAGGGGGGCAGAAAGATTAGTATTTGCTTCTTGGGAATACTATGAAATTTAAATTTAATCTCAGGAAAACATAGGTCAAGGAATGTGGCCAAAGCATGACCTTTTGAGGAGGTTTGTGTGCCCCTGACTATTTTGTGTGTATTTCTGAGGTGAGGATTGATAATCTGGTGTCATGTTGAGATCTGGTACAACAACTTTTGTAGTTCCTTTTTGTTCTCTTCACTACTTGATCCTCTAGATCAGAAGAATTTTACACATGACCCTTTGGACAGTGGTCTCTTGAGTTGAGGGGGCTTAGGAGATGGAGCTTAATTCTATGTGTTAATGATAGAGTTTGCTTTTTGGGGAGGACAGGTCCTTAAGGTGGGGCATTTCGTAGAATTCCTGACAACTGTCAGGAATCTGTGACTACCCTGGTTTCTAACATCATGTTTTCCTTAGCCCTTTCCCCTTTCCCACTGATTTCAGTGAAGTTTTCCAGATCCTCCTGAATACAGTTAAAGATTCAAAGGCCGAACCACTCTTCCTGTCCATCCTGCAGCACCTGCTGCTGGTCCGAAATGACTACGAAGCTAGGTAGGGTGGGTGGCAGAGTGCCTGGGAAAGCCAGGGGCAGGCAATGACTTTGACGTTAAATTAAGGAAGAAAGACTAACTTTAGATTACAAGGTAGAATAGAGGGAGCAAAGAAGACTAAGGACTAGTGTTCACTCAAAGCCATAGGTGTCTGAGGATTTTCTCTTTAATTAGGCAGAAAACTACCTCTGATTGGCTAAGGGGTATAAGGGGTGCAATCTCTTTTGGGGTGGGGATATTTTAAGGTTATCTTTAAAGTAATTTCCATTTGAAGTAAGGGAGCCATACCTGCCCATTTGACTGAAAAGGAATAGTCAGCAAATGATGCTAGTATTGTCTTATCAGAGGAAGACCAATACAGAATTCTCTGGGAGAGGAGAGGGGGCTGAAAAATGAAGGGAGAGAGCAGGAATTTAGACTTGATTATTCAGAAAACTCATGGCACCTGAAGTAGAATAGTTCTTGGCATGGATATAACAACCTTATTTCAGATTTCTAAAAAGGACTTTATCTCAAGGTTTTTCCCTGGGACTCCATACCAAGTTAGGGGTTGGGTCAGTCAGTCAACCAACATTTATTAAGTTTCTTTGTGCCAAATACTGTGCTAATTGATGGGGGCGCAAAAGAAGATAAAAAGAAGTCCCATGTTTCTAAGAACTCACAGTCTAATGAGGGAGACAACTTTGCAAACAACTCTCTATAGTGTGGATAAATTTGAACTAACCAATAGAGGGAAAGGCACCAGAACTGTGTAGAACGCCATGTGCTTTCTAAAGAACCCAGATCTTGTTTGGAGCCTGAGGGTACTTTGGTTATTCCTCGCTCTCTTTGTCTTTTTTGCAGACCTCAGTACTATAAGCTGATAGATGAGTGTATATCCCAAATAGTGCTGCACAAGAATGGCACGGATCCTGACTTCAAGTGCCGACACCTCCAAATAGACATTGAGGGGTTGATTGGTAAGCCCAGGGGTAACTACTGTTGTTGACTTTTCTTCAAAACATCCTCTCCACCTCCCATTTCCCTTCCAGTTAATTAACCAAAAAAGTAAGCATTTATTAAATGTCAGACATCATACTGGGTTCTGGGGAGACAAAGAAAAATGACATTATCCTTGATCCTCAAGGTGCTCATGTTTTGGAGAGGGGGAGAGTGTGTATACATATAAATATGTCTAGAATAAATACCATTTTGTAGCACTCACTGGGAGGATCTCATATGGGAGGTGGCATTTGAGCCTAACTCTAAAGGAGGAAATTAGGTTTTCTGTGAGGCAGAAAAAAGAAGGGAGGGCATTTCAAGCTTGTACCAAGGCAGGATGGGCAATTGAACGTTGTGTTTAAAGAACAATGACAAGGCTAGTTTGACTGTACCAAGGAAGAGTACCTGAATAGAATGAATGTATAATAACACTGGAAAGATAGGTTGCAGCCAAACCAAGGGCTTTAAATACAAATGGAAGAGTTTTTGTTTTATTCTGTATCTTGTCCTTGTCTCCTTCCAGAGCTCCAGCTTGTATCACCAACTTTGGACATTTTGAACTAAATATCCTATAGGCATCTCAAATGTAGCATATCCAGAATAACTCTTATCTTTCCTTTCAAACCTATTCTCTTCTGAACTTCTGTATTACTGTCCAGAGCAACACTATCCCTCTAGTCCATTTCAGATTCACCACCATAGTGTTATTTTCAGCTCTTCTCACTGACTCCAGATGCCCCATCAGCTTCCAAATCTTCAGTTCTACCCCTGTGTCCATCTCTTGCATCCAACACCTTCTCTCCCCAAATAGTCACCAGCCTAGTTTTAGGCCCTTTCCTGCACTGTTGCAATAGCCTCTTACTGGCCTCCCTACCTCATGTCTTTCTTCACTACGTTCTATCCTCTACATAGCTGCCAAAGTTCAAGTCTAGCCATGTTACAGCTTTACTCAGGAAACTCCATTCTTTATTCTCTAGGATGTTTAGGTTCTCTGTTATCTAGAATAAAATAAGAACTCCAATATTTGACATCGAAAACCCTTTACAATCTAGCCTTGGCCTATCTTTTTGGTCCTAATTACATGTTATTCTCACATAGCTTTATGATCTAGTTATCCTTACTGTTTTTTCATATGTGGCTTTCCATTCCGTGTGTGTGTGTGTGTGTGTGTGTGTGTGTGTGTGTGTGTGTGTGTAGAGGGATGTGGTTTGTGGAGAGGGTAGGGAAGGGGTCTGTTCTTTTGATATATTCCAGGGGAATATTACAAAGGCACAAAAATCTAGGCCTTGAATATACTACTCCCTCACTTATTCCTTTTGGAACCTCTACTTTCCTCAGAGACTAAATTCAAACTCTACTTTTTTCATGAAGCTTTTCCTGAACTTCTCAATCTTGGAGTACCCCACCCACAAAATCATCGTGTTCTCTCTCTCTCATCTGTCTTATTGTCTGTCCCGGTAGAGAATGTAAGCTTCTTTAGGTGAGGGATTCATTCAGTTTATCTTGAGGCATATTACTTTGGCAATCTATGGAAGATATATTGGATTGGGGAGACCTAGGAGAAGGCTACTGAAAAATGTCAAAATACATAGGACATATATCCTGGGACTAGGTAGATTACATTAGCAGAAACATATTTCTGTCAACTTATTTTCCTAACTTTGGTGCTACCCTTTATTGGAACATTAATGGACAAGGCAGCTACAAACCCCTAGAACATTTTTCCATTTGAGGTAGAAACTAATCTAAATGTTGATGCCTTCTCTGTATGAACAAGGTAATTGAAAGTACCTGGCTGAGGTGCCAGACATGAATCTGGGAGTAACAGCAGATTCTGGAAGCTAGAAATGTAACAGTCATAAGAACTCCTCTCTCCTCGGACTTGGATCATATAGTCAAGACCCTGCTCTCCTTAGAGACAAAGAAGTCAGATAAATTAGGCAGATAGATGATAAAATTAAATGGATCTCAAAATAGTTTATCCAGGCCCTTCACAGTTTACCAAAAGGTGAATCTAACATATCATTTTAGCATTCTATGTACCCCTTTCTCTTTATATCCTTGGAACCAGGATGAAATGATGAGCTTGAACATCTGGGAAGTGGGCTAACCTGTTAGGACTTTAGTTGGGAGTCATATGTTTACATCTATAAATGCTTAGTAGGAAAATAATACCACTTATCACAAAGAAGACAAAATAGAATTGGAGGTGTGAAATTATGTTTAATCTTCTGGGCATTATGGTCATTTAGGTCAATTCACTTCTAATCACAGGACATAGGATAAATGCCAGTGGGAGCTTTGTTCTTTCTTAGCTGTTCATCTGTCTCTTCCTATAGAGGGAGTATCAACATCCATCAGCGTCTTTAAAATAACTAATGAACATCAAACTATTTTCTTAATGACGGAGATCATATGAAAGCAGATAATTATATACTGTGTTTCTCAGTTGTTGCTGATGTCATGGTTCTTTATGTAAAGAGCTATATTATATTCTTATTACCAAAGTTTAAATATAAAATACCTCCATTGTAATTTTTTTTTACCAAAAATTTGTAATAAGTAGTGCCACAAATCACTCCCTCCCTGCTCTACCATCTTTTCTCCCTACAAAGTAAGGCTATTGAAGTAGTCCAGATAAGAGCCTGATCTTGAGTAGTAACTGTGTGAATGGAGAGAAAGGGATGGTTTATGAGATATTGTGAAGATAAAATTAGAAAGTCTTTAGCAACTGATTATATATGTGGGATAAGAGAAAATGACAAGTTGAGGGATGACTTTGAGACTTTTGAACCTGTGTAACTAGAAAAATGAGAATACCCTTTATGGAAATAGGAAAATAAAAGCATGTGGGAGGAGATGTGGTTCTAGATCCAAAAGGTTTCCTGGCCTTTCTGCCTGTCTTGTATCTAGATCTTATCCTTATTTTTACACACATATTCACAACTTTGAACCTGTGAAGGATCTGGATGGTACTCCAGTAGATTCTAGAGGGTGATGATACGTGAAACTGGGGATTATAAATCCATTTGGGTTGAATGTAATGGGGGAAAAGGGAATCTGCTCTTTAGGATACATTCCAAAAGATATTAGGATAGTTCTTTTCTAGAATGAAGTGAGAAGACAGAGAGAATTGGAAATTTTACTTGTTATATTCTCTTTTTTTCAGATCAGATGATTGATAAAACAAAAGTGGAGAAAACTGAGGCCAAAGCTATAGAGTTGGAAAAGAAGGTGATTATGAGGAGACAGACAAGGTTTACTTAAAGCACTTCCCTCTTCTTTTTGTCTGAGAGTTAGTCTTGGTTGTCTAACCCACTAGTTTGCTCTTTTCCTCCATCCCCACCTCCATATCTATCCCCTTTTCCCCTTCCCCAGTCATTTTGATGAGGTTGACACATAGTTTGGGTCTATGGAAAGAGCCCTGTCTTAGGGCTTTTTTTTAGCTGCTTAGTTTAGAAAAGCAGCATCGGTATGGACAAGTAGAAACAGTACTGTTCTTAATGCTAGTTTCTTTCCTGGACCATCAACACAGTAGATATGACAAATAGTGACCCTAAATAACTGCTCCCTTTGGTTCCATTGGCATTCCTAGGTTTCTTCTCTTGGAGCAATAAGGTCCTATTCAGGACCTTTTTGTGGCTATGATGCTACCTATGTTCACCTGGTCCTGTGTTCTTTGTTCTCTGTGACGATCCTTGAACACCACCTTAGTACTGTGCAGTGAAGGGGTGGCTTTTACTTCCAAATCCCCTTTTGTATGCTTTGCTTCGTAAATCTTAAAGGGCTATAAATATGTAAACTACTTCTAATAACTATCCAGGTTGAGTAAAGGAAATATCCTTAAACTTCAAGCCTATAGCTGTGACTCCAGAAGTGGGAAAACTATTAAAATAATATCTAGGATCCACACTCTCAGATTTTAGGGTCAAGGCCTTACCATTTTCCCCTCCTAGGCATTACCTTTGATATGGAGCAGCTTCAGAGGTAAAATAGCAACATAATAGGGTACATTACAGAGAAAGTTCTGTGCCTTGCCCTGGGAGACAGAGTAGCTTTCTGGAATATTAATTTTTTTTTTTCTTTAGCTGGACTCAGAGCTAACTGCCCGGCATGAGCTACAGGTGGAAATGAAAAAGATGGAGAGTGACTTTGAACAGAAGCTCCAGGACCTACAGGGAGAGAAACAAACACTGGATGCAGAGAAACAGCAATTAGCTACTGAGAAAAAGGACTTGGAGGCTGAAGTCTCTCAGCTGACTGGAAAGGTAACACCTGGGTAGAAGTAGGAGATATTGCTACCTATTGAAATTGGTGTTCTAAAGCTTCAAGATGGGCCTGCCTAAGAATCAGAGTGAACTACTCTTTGTAGTAAATGTAGGTGGAAAGTGCTCATTTCTTATGTTGGTGTTGCTTTCTTCTGTAGGTTGCCAATTTGTCCAAGGAGCTAGAAGATGCCAAGAAGCACATGGCCTCTCTCTCAGCTGCAGTAGTCTCTTCTGTTCCTCTTGCCCCTAGCAGTGATACTGTTCCCACTGCGCCTCCTTTCCCTAGCAACTCTAACATACCCCCTCCCCCCCCTCCCCCTCCCCTCCCTGGTGGTATTCTTGCTCCCTCTCCCCTCTCTGGTGGAGGTGGTATTCCTCCTCCTCCTCCCCTGCCTGGTGGAGGTAGCATTCCTGCTCCCCCTCCCCTGCCTGGTGGAGGTGGCATTCCTCCTCCCCCTCCCCTGCCTGGTGGAGGTGGCATTCCTCCTCCCCCTCCCCTGCCTGGTGGAGGTGGCATTCCTCCTCCCCCTCCCCTGCCTGGTGGAGGTGGCATTCCTCCTCCTCCTCCCCTCC
>CM053769.1:396015450-396033618 GCA_028658325.1 Potorous gilbertii
TGGAGGTGGCATTCCTCCTCCCCCTCCCCTCCCTGGTGGAGGTGGCATTCCTCCTCCCCCTCCCCTGCCTGGTGGAGGTGGCATTCCTGCTCCCCCTCCCCTCCCTGGTGGAGGTGGCATTCCTCCTCCTCCTCCTCCCCTCCCTGGTGGTGCTGGGATCCCTCCACCCCCTCCACTCTCAGGGGTTCCTGGTATCCCTCCACCTCCCCCAGGAATGTATGCGCCTCCTCCCCCCCCTGCATTTTGGGGTCAGGGAGTGACAGCTGCTCCAGCTTTGCCCTATGGATTGGTTCCAAAGAAGCTTTATAAGCCAGAGGTGCAGCTCCGAAGGCCAAACTGGTCCAAGGTGAGAATTGCTATAGTCAAAAAACTGCATCTGATTCTTGCCTCAACCTTTTTTAAGTGCATAATCTCCCAGGTTAGATTTCCTTTACGTTCCTTTGACCCAGACTGTCTTCAGGGTCCCAGAATGGACATCATTCAGCAACAATTTATTAAGACTCACATATACAGATCGCCTTTCTACGTCCACAGAAGATTTAGCTCACTTTCCTTTCTAAATTTTGGGTGTTACCACCTTAATGTACTTCACCTTTTGCTCCAGAAGATGGCAGCACTATAGTGATAAAATTTCATAATCCATTCCAGAGTTTTTAGGCAGCTGGTAATTGTCCTCCTTTAAAAGTCCTGTCATTAAAATACATACACCTGTATCTTTCTTCCAGTTTGAACTTTAACAAAGACCATGTCTAAACTTATCCTTACTGGAGAGTATTTTGAAGTCATTAGGATTCTGAGTCAGTTGCCTTGTCCTAGGGCCCAGGTTCAAATGAAAAGATTGATGAGGTCGGTTGACTGACCCAGTTCACTTGACAAAGTTAACACATTTAGAATTAGCTTTAGTGAAAAGAACATAGCACAGTGTCAGGAGTCTGAGTTACTAGAACTAGAGGGCTTTGAGTTTGGAGTTAAGAGAGATGTCAGAACTAAAGAAATTTCTTTATGTCTTAATCTGAAGTCCACATCTCTTCCAGCTTTAAAAATGTAGCTGCTTCAGGACATTTTGTTGGAACCTTAATCTTGTAAATAGATGCTTTAGAATTTGTCTAGCTGCTTCCCATATCTACAATTTAGTTTTCAGGAGTGGGAAAGTATAAAGAGCCTACGGTATTGACTCCAGACCTTCCATGTGTCCACAGTTTGTTGCTGAGGATCTCTCCCAGGACTGTTTTTGGACAAAGGTGAAGGAGGACCGCTTTGAGAACAATGAACTATTTGCCCAGCTCACACTCACCTTCTCAGCCCAGACAAAAAGTAAGTACTTTCCTTCAGGGGACAGTTCAGGTCCAGGGAATACCTGTGGAGGAAAGGAAATTGGGAGTGGGAAGGAGATACTGGGTGGTGATTAGTCTCTTAGGAAAAACAAACACATTTTCTTTTTTTAAGGATAACAGGATTAGAAAGATGAGTTTCCTTGGAGTGAATGAGGCTTAACCATTTCTGAGTTATCTTGTGGTTACATCCATTTCTGCTAAAGAGTCATATCATCCAACATGGGTAGTACGATTTCAGTGTGCCCTAGGACACACTGAATGATCTAGCTCTGACTGTGCCTTGTACCTGCCATGTCTTAGTAGCGGGTGTGTGGTTGGCTATAGATAATAATGAATTAGATCTGATTCTTCTTTCTCTCATTTTATTCTAACTTCTGATATTTTTTTTTTCTGCTGGCCCACTACTCCTGCAGCTTCCAAAGGTGAGTATAGCATGGCAGAGATTTTCATAGAATTAAAGCGGGGTCTCTTGAATTGAAAAAACAAAAAGAGACAGGAAAAGTAGTGATGAGTGAATGCAAAGAGAAGTATTTAGGTAATTGAGTCACGATATTGGGAATTCATGTTTTTCTGAATGAGGCCATATATGAATTATTTGGCAGGATGTTCTTTAAGCTTTCTAGGATCTCCTAGGGATAACAAGTATTGTAAGGACACCTCTAGCTCTGTAGGAAAGAAAGCCCTGCATGAATTTAAGGCATTATTCAAACTACCTGTTGGCTTTTTTGGAAAATGATGGGCAGCTACGTCTGCTGTTGCCTCATACGTTCCCCTGCTTATTATCCTTGTTGTTAGTAAATCTTAAATTTATGTAGAGTGTTACATTCATAAAAGTTGTCTGTGTGTGTGCTCAGAGCGCTGTAACACACATCGTCTCGTTTGAGCATCACAGCAGCCCTAGTTGGTCTGGACAGGTGTTACCATCTTCCATTGTGTGAGTGGCAGTACTGAGGTTCACAAGGGTCAAGAGACTTAATCAGAATTACAGTTAATCAGGGGTGGAGCTGGGACTGGAAGCCAGGCACTGTGGGATTTCCTTTTTTACTACTCTGTCAGCTCTGGTCAGCAATTGTTCTAATTCTCATACTGTTTCATGGCAAGTTAGAAAAGCTAGTTTGTCTTCTTTATGGGAAGTTAGGTGGCACAGTGGATAGTGAGCTGGGCCTGGAGTCATCATCTTCCTGAACTCATCTGAGTTCAAATCTGGTCTCAGAAACTTACTAGCTGTGACCCTGGTCAAGTCACTTAACCCTGTTTGCCTCAGTTTCCTTATGTGTAAAATGAGCTGGAGAAGGAAATAGCAAATTATTTCTGTTTCTTTGCCAAGAAACCCTCAAATGGGGTCACAGAGAGTCAGACTTAACTGAAAATGACTCAGTAAAAAAAAAAAACAAAACAAAAACTTCTTTTTTCTCTGTTTCCTCCTTCTTTTCCTTTTAACAACATACTGGTTTTGTGCTGCCTTGGGATGGGGTGAGGAGTGGTATGAGAGAGGGGTATTTTTAGGTTTCTCTCTTCAGGGGTGTAGTGTGTAGAAGTTGTTACCCCCATAACTTGGCATTTTCATCTCCTTTCTGTGTTTTTGTTATCTAGACATACATGTGTACCCCTGATTGAGTGAAATGAATAAGCATAGTTCTAGTGCACACTCTCCTCCCATAAGCAAAATTAGTATATTTATAATGTGACAGTTGTAATTTTTCTTTGATCTGATGGAGTAAAATTAGACTTTAATTTGTTTCAGTAAGGAGCCTGACAGGCCGATGGGTGCTTCTTGGAAGTGACTTATGCATTTGTATAGTACTGTGAGCCGGCAGGGTTCAGTCCTGTCTTTTGGCCCCAGTCCTCAGAGTGAAGTGACCTGTTACCTGCTGGGGACCTTCTACCTTCACTGCTGAAGTTGTGGATAATAACTACCTTTGGTATCCTTAGTTTAAAGGTTGTGCTGATGTTCCATGAGGCCCATTTAGTATCTTTATCAAAGAAAATTGACATCACTCTTCTTGTCAACTGATGGATAAAATCCCTCTCTACCCGTTTCTTAACCTCCCCCGACCATGTGATCACCTACAATCTATTCCTGTATTAGCTTTCTGTCTGTCAGAAGAGACATCTTTGCCTCTTTTTGGCTTTTTGGAATTCTTTTGAGTTCTGCCACTACTAAACCTTTCTAAAGCAATAAAAACTTTCATTTTCACTGACTTGATACTATTAAGATTCCCCCATCCCGATTAATAAATGCTGAGATTCCATCATTCTGAAGATGTGCAGATTTGAGTTGTTAACAGTATTTCTTTTAGTGCTTTCTAGGAGTGCCCAGGTCTAAATTACAGGCATCCTTAAATGTACTTCAGAAAATGGTAACTGAAAGCACAAATCCAGTAGGCTTCCCTGTTCTTTGTTCAGTATAAAACTGAACAAAATTTAAAAGCCCCTGGCATAGTAATAACCGTAAGGTATAGACTTTGATTTACCCTATGCCCTCCAAAGATTGCATTGTTCAGTATTTTCTAGTTCATCCATTTGTCTCTAGTTAGTTTACAATTTAGGAACTAAATTTGAAGCAGAGAACAAATGACTCTAGTGCTTTCTCTGTTCTTAGACACTGATTCCTCTAAGCACTGATTTCAGTTTTACTCTTTTTTTCCGGTTCTTTCATTTGTGAGTTTGAATGTAAGTACCACCCAGAGTGATGAAGGTGCTATTTCCAGTGATGTCCTTTATGAATCAAGTTTACTGCCAGTTTTGTGACTAAAGTTGGACAAAAGTTCTCTGATCACCTGATTATGTTCAGGCAAGCCTTACAGATCCTATAAAATTAGAAAAGTTTTGAGCATACAGTTAGTCATGAATTCTATGTCTGCTGTTCAAGGATAAGTCTGTTGGAGTTCAGAAAGCCTTGTTACTAGATTGTACACAGAGTAATAAATGTGTTTTAGCCATGGCAGTTTGGCAAAGACCATCTACCAAATCGTACAGGACTTATGACCAGTGTTGGCAGACAGAATGCCTCATCTGTCAAATCACAGATCTTTGAAATACTGAAATATGGCATTTTGACATTTTCCACATGGATGGCAGGATTTGGAACTATCTGTGTACTAAAGCTCGTGCTCCTGGTTTTAGTCTCGATATTGCCCTTTCCTGCCTCTTTGCTTGGTCTGGAAGACTCAGTACAGAAACCTAATTTGATCTTTACATTCTGATACTCAGGGAAGCTTCAGTGACTATCAGCTCATTTACAGGTTTTCAGTCCTTTTTGTTTTCCACAGTGCAGGGATTCTCTTATTTTTAAGATAAACCCTATTACTATGACCCATTTTGCTCTATTTCACTGAGTATGGAACTTAATGTCTTGTTTTAACTTAATATATTTCCAAAGTGCTGTAGTATTAATGCAACTAAAAATAAATGGATACAACTTTGAACTTAATTCCAGTGTAGCTAACAGTTCTGGGCCCCCCTTTTCCATTCCCTACTGAAGTATCTTCTATCACAGACTTCTTTAAATTTAGGGAAGTTTCCATAAATAAGTATTTTTAAAAATTCTGTTAGAAAGCATTTGTGTCATCCTTCTTGTTCTATACATTTCTCTTTATTATAAGTCTTCTCCTAATCTTCTCTCAATCAAAATAATACCCTTTGAAAGAAATTCTCATGTGTTTCACTTCTTGAAGTATGGAGATAATGGTTGGTATTCTTAAGAACACTGACTTTTTGACATCTTTTTTTTATTTTCCTTGTTTAGAGTATTTAAATCTGGCCATCAGAGTTCTTAGACCTTTCCAGAGCTAGGTGATGTGTTGCTGTGATTTGACTGATCCTTCTATCTATCGTAATAGGGATTGTGTTAAGAAAATTCTTTGTCTCATAAGAACTCAGTAAGCTCTTGTTGGAAATAAATTTATAAATACCCTTGGTCAGGAGATCAGTTATAACTAGGACGTTTGTGACATTCTCATTAGAATTTAACTATATAGGGTTAAATCTTAAATCAGGTGCAATTTCCTTAGCAGAAGGATCTGTTGATGTGAAAATGGCATTTGACTCTAAAACTATGCCTTTTTTAAGCTTAGAGAAATTTATCTTACTCCTTATTGAGAGACTCTCACATCTTCCATACATGATGTTCTTGGTATATGAGGCTGACCTAGTTGAGAGATTTCTGCTGAACACCTGAAGAGTATGTACTTTGTCAGAAAAATTGCATTTCACCCCTTAACTTGTAGCATAACCTTTGGAATTTTGTGAATTAAACAATTTTGTCAGACAGCAGTCAGTATTAGAACTGCCATTTCTCTTTCCTGTATTTCTGCCTGGACTTTTTCTTTCTCTAACCTTAAGGAAGTAAGAAAATAATGCATCTAATCCTAGGACCCTCTTATTAATAGAAATAGCAGACCTGTCTAGAACTCTAGGATAACTTTTGCCTTACTGTAATTCAGCTTTTTATTACACAGAGTTGTCTTCACTAAGATATATTTCATACCTTTGTAGTAATTAATCCTAATATTTCAAGGATCTCTGATTTTATTAGAATGAATATTTTCATGCACACAGATCACTAGCAACTTAGTAGGTCTTAGACAATTTCTGTGACCATTTTTGTAGCCAGTTCTTTACCTTGCAGCCCATTTAGTGATTGAGATTTTCTGAACTGATGTTGAACAATAGATATAATCTGCTACAGGGTTCATTCCAAAAGCCTCTCCAGTTTGGTAGCTTTTGCCCTTCTGGTATAACCTTTCAGAACTTAAGTTCCATGAATCCCATTGAAATATTTAATTTTCTTCTTTTGGCTAAGATATTTTTCAGAAAAGCTTATTGAGTGATTTTGGGGGAACACTAAAAATCATTATCACATAAATAGCCTGAGACTGATTGAAATGTTTGTTTATTCAGCAAACATTTGACAAAAATATTGGCTGTTGTAAAGCCCCCTGGACTGAAAGAGGACAAAAATAAAACTGAACAAAATTTAAAAGCCCCTGGCATAGTAATAACCCTAAGGTATAAAACTTGATTTACCTTATTCCCTCCAGAGATTGCATTGTTCAGTATGTTCTAGTTCTAGGTTTTTCCCTGATTAACTTGGCTCACCCCAGGACCATTGAGTTTTCTTTTATTTGCTGAAAGCCAGATATATTGGCTACTGGGAGTAGAATGGGAAGCTAAGTAGATCTCTTTCTCATGTCCACTCTTCTCAATTTCTAGCAATGTTTGAAAGACACAAATGCCATAGTTTCATCCTACACATGACACTTAGCAAACCATTGTGTAAACTTCCTATTTTATGGAGAGATAAAACAAGCAGTTCCATTTAGGCCATCTGAAGACTTGAGTTTTGAAATTGTGAGGTTCATGTTCCCTCAATTACTTAAAAATCTAACCTCCTTTGGCTTCAGTTTCCTTATCTGTAAGGGGAGTTCATACTCAATAGCATTTTTGAGGTCCCTTACAGCTTTAGACCAGTGATCCTTTGATCTTGTGCATTTCAAATTTTGACCCTAATTTAGGAAAGTTGGGCCATTTAAACAACTCCTCTTAGTTCAACTTATATGTGAACAAGAATCTTACAGTTCAACTTATATCTGAACAAGGAGAGGAAGAAGCTCCCCAGTAAAGCAAGGCTGTTTGTCTCCTAGTTCCAGGATCCTAAGGTGATCTTAGGCAAGGTACACAAACCAGAAAGAAAGCTGATGCTTTCCTGAGCCTAACCAGTCTTCAGAAGGGGTCCTTAGTAGGAAGGGATCCTCCAAAAAAGGGAGTCTTCACTTTTCTTCTTGCCTGTGTTCTCCTTTTTGTCCACCAGGTGGCAGCTAATCAGTTCCACTCCCAATAGGGAGTATTCAGTTAAATCTGCAGACTTGCTATTTAGGATTAACTTTTTGTAAGGACATGGCATGACAGTGTGCTTTTATGCACAGATCTCTAGAATTCATTTCTCTATTTACGCAAGTTTTGTAGGATTATATTTTTGCAGGTTGTCTTTTCTGTTGGATTATTGGATTGGAGTACGTGATTGGAGACCTACTAAAGATTGGAGACTACGTACATAAAAGCAAGTTGGACAAATTTCCTAGATAGCAAGTTAAACAGACTTTCTCATTAGGTAGAATTATTTAGGGGTATCATAACCCTTCTGTTACTTCTCTTGTAATTTAAAAATATAAAAGATACTGATTACCCATCAAATTACAAGGAATGCTTCCTGAAAATGGTCCAGCCCTATATATTATTTAGTTTCCAGAAAGCCTAAAATTTGATTCAGCTGTCAGTAATTACCAGAATCTATAGTCCCACCAGAATTACAATAATGAAAGAACTGGAAGATTGCCATAATTTCTAGTTCTTTTCACTTTTGGTGTTAGGCTCAATATTGCCTCTAAAAGAAGTGCTGCCATTTCATGCCCAGTATCTGTTCAGTTCCAGCTTATTCATGGGGAACATTTAGAACTATTCTTCCTAAGGAGGAAATGTCGATCCTGAACATTATCCTTTCTTTAGTTTCTTTCCATCCAGCTCCATTGTGTGAGTCCTGCTTGGGGATGTTGTATTCAACCTATCATGTACACATCTTGCTCTAATGATTTTTGCTAATCTTAATCTTTTCTTCCTTACTTTTTTTTTAAAATGTCAGAGCTAAACTCTCTTTTAGGCAAGAGATACCTGAGTACAGGTACTGAGCCATAAAGAAGTGGTGATATGGAATGAACAGAGCATTGGGCAAGCAGTAAGGAATCCTGGGCTCCGGTCCTAGCTCTGCCACTAACTAGCTGTGAGACTTTGGGAATATCACTTAACCCCTCCAGTTTTTCAGTTTCCTTATTTGAAAAAAATAAGAGATTTGAAACATGTTAGAAGATTCCTTTCCAGCTTCAAAATTCTGTGATTCTGTCTGTTGTTCCTCATGTAGCCTGTCCCTGAGAGTTGTCATTGTTTTAAGTCATTACCCCCTACATTTTTCTATAGCTGTAACGACTTTCCAGGCTATTCTTCTTGTTTGTATCTTGAGTTGCATTCTTTTCCTCTGTACATTTAGTTATTTCTGGCTATGTGTTTGTGGATGAGTATAGATAGTGCTGGAGGTGGTGTGGGGGGGCATTGGTGATCTAACACACTGGTCTCTGTCTAGTTATCACGACACACTCACTAGTAGCAGAAGAGGGATAGCAAAAGGAAGCATGATGCCAGATAAAAGACAGTTCAAGCCTCCATTCTTTAAAAGTTTGAGTAGTTCAATATTTTTTCCACTAAAGTCCTACTCTCTCGTACCTCATTGTAACGTGGAAGGTGGCTCTGAGTTATGCTAGCAGAGTAATGAGCTCTGGCAAGTTACCTACCAAACTCTGAGGATAGGCCTAGGAATGGTCGGTTGTCCAAGGCCCTGCCTAGCTAGATTTGAAGAGGCTCATCATCAAGTTGACTGGACAAGGAAGACAAAATATTTTGATCTCTGTAACTTCTGAGGACCATATGCCAAATTGTAGAAGGATTTCAGTCTTCATTGGTAAAAGGCAGTACCCCCAAGGTCAAAGTCAGAGATTCACAAAGTACTGAAATAATTTAGTACCTAAAATTTTCCTGATGCAGAATGCGCTTAATGTTTTCACCATCAGGTGGCACATTTCACCAGTTTCATTACTGATTTAGATCTCTTTTGTTTCTCTGGTATAGAATCTGATGCAGTAATTCCAGAGATTTTATTCAGCTCCAGGCTGTATAATATTCTGCTTCTTGTAGAAAACACTTTGAGTGCTTAAAGGATAGTTAAAGTTAAAGAAACTGGGAAGTTAGAGCCTGCTCAGTGTCCTCCAGGAAATACTTGGTTTCAGAAAATCAGCTTCATAAGTACAAAGTGGAAGTAGCTGACTTCTTTGAAGTTTGTCCTAAAACTATCTTGTGTAGATGGAAAGCTCATTTTGTGTCATTAGTGTTTAGCACGTACATAGTAGGAGCTTATTGAGTGTTTTATTGATTGGCATGCCAACCAAGAAAGCTAATGTGATCTTAGGCTCCATAGTATCCGGGACAAAAAAGGTGATAAACCTACTCTGTGATGTTCTGCTCAGGGTAAATCTGCAATACTGTGTTCACTTTTTGGCACCAAATTTTAGGAAGGACATTGACAAACTGGAAAGTGCCCAAAGGAAGGTAACCTCATGAAAGCCCCATGTGAGGATCAGTTAAAATAAAGTGGATATCTGGAGGGGATGGGGCAGGGAGCAAGCGTGGACCATGTAGTGATCTCTCAACTGTTTATTAGAGAAGGAATTGGACTTGTTCTGCTCTAGATGGCAGTACTAAGAGTAATGAATAGAATTTATAGAGAAACAAATTTGGATTTGATGTAAAGAAAAGCATCCTAACAAGCTATCTAAAGCGAGAATAGGCTACCCTAGAATCTCTAGTGTGTTTCTCATTAATAGACGTTTTCAAGTAGAGGATGAATGGCTGCCTGTTAGGTATATTGTAGCGGAGGTTCTTGTTCAGATATAAGTTGAACTAAATATTTTAGCCTAGGAGGTCCCATATAACCCTGACATTCTATTGTTTTGTAAAAGGTTCCTACTCCTTTTTATCTATAGTCTCATAGGGCCATAAGTGGATATTTTGAGGGTTTTTTTATGGCAAAGATACTAGAGAGTTTTTGTTGTTATGCCAAGTCTTAGGGGCACATCAGTGCTTCCTAGTGGCATAAAGACTAGATGATTTTCAGTTATCATAGTCAGTCTTAATCACTAGTATTTTTGTTTTTCATCCATATTTAGAACCTGCAAAATCTTGATCACTGATCATGGTCTCCAACTAATAATAGAACAACAATAGCTCATATTTATGAAGTGTTTTCCTCACAATAACCTTGTAAAGGAGACATTAATAATAGTGACTGCCACTTACATTGTTCTTTTAAGGTTTTCAGAGTGCTTTAACTTGTCTTAGCAGAGCCTCCTAACAACCCTGAGAGAAAGGATGTTGTTACCTCCATTTTTGAGAGAGGAAACAGAAGGTCCAAAAGGTTACACATCTGATAAGTATCAGAGCCAAGACTTGTATCCAGGTCTTTTGACTCCAAGTCTAATTTTCTTTCCACAACACTGTGGTCCTGCCTTTTCTATTACAGAGAATATTTAGTCAAAGATCATTGATTTTAAGATATTTTCTTCAGAATTTCATTTAGGCTACTCTGGACAGAACTTTATTTTCAGAAAACACTTCTATATAATGGTTCAGATCATTAATGTTTTTCTCCTCTTTCATGTTATTTAATTTCATTCACTTGTCCCAGGAGCCTTCCACAGTCTTGGAAACCCTTGGAAAGCCCAACAGGTAGGCCCAATAGACACTATATTCACTCCAGATGTCTTGGGCTACATAGTTTATACCCTGTGTTATACCTACTGTCATACTCCAGACTTAGTGTCAGAAGATGCTTCCTTTTACTGCTCATGTAAACAACCTAAATATCTCCATAGCTCATCCAACCTTAGTATTTTAGTTCTTATTGAGGTTTGCTAACCTTATCATGACTTTAATTTCAGTTTCCTTCCCTTTGCTATTCTCCTATTCTAGAAACTGTTCTCATTGATACTGATTAAATTTTTCTCCTAGATTAAGTTTTATAGACACACACACACACACACACACACACACACACACACACACACCCATACACAGAGTTCCCATTTTTTATCAATGTCATTTACTAAAAGTGTGCAAAATATCCATATGTCTTCTTTGGAGGATGAATGTTAACAACGCAAAGATTTTTGTGAGTGAAGAAGTGAACTTATTTCTACTTAGGAATATTATACTCCTCTATTTTTATCTCCTATCTTTGAACTACTCTAAACTTAATCAAGATGGGCCTCCTGAAGATAGAGGAGTTTTAAGGAAGTACAAGTGGACTGTGGCTTGACAGACATTGAGAAAAAAATGCCCAGAGGAAATAGACTAAAAAGGGCCTCCATGAGCCAATCTTGCATAGAAAAATAAACTGGCAAGAAAATGAGAAGTGACAATTAGGGATGGAAAATAGATATAATTAGAGCCAACATTAAGGAACATGTCTTAAATGGCAGTATTTTGGAATGATTGAATTCATAAGAGATTAGAAATGGTTGGGAGATGAACATGGGGAGCATCCCAATTGTTTAGATATTCAATAACTGAGAAATGGACAAGAAGATCCAGGTAGCAACTCTGCAGAGATCTATTCAGAAGGGGAAAGAAGGGCTTTAGGGGATGTGAAATGAGGATTTGGGAAGAAAACAGATCTGATGGTCCTGTGGTAGTTGGTATACCTGAATACAAAGCTACTTTTGAGAGGAAGAGCATTGCTAGGAGAATTTGTATTTGTATAGGGGGTGCCTTTGACCCTTAACTGTTTAATAATTCCTGTTTCTCATAAGAACATATCTTAAAACATCAGGTTTGCTGATAAAACCATAGTGCTTTTGCTTGGTCCTGCCCTATCCATTCAGCAGTGTTGTATAGTATAGGTGATAGTGGAATTACCTGCCTAGAACATTTGCCATGTAGATTGTGTTTATTGCAGGTCCTTCTGAGAATATTTTGACATGTTAGCCATACTATCTAAAGCCATTGGATTACCTGGGATTCTGTCAGATCACCTTTCTCCCTGTTTTCTGCTAACCAGATCAGCCTGGCCGGATTTAACATTGACTTAAAAGTCTGAAACTTAGAGATTTGAGGTCAGGTATGGTATATAAATATAGTTTTGGCCTTCCTTTATTCTCACCTCAATTTAAAAAGAATACCTGATATTTCTGTAGCACTTCAGGGTTTGCAAAGTGCTTTACATACATTATTTCATTTGAGCTCTCGAACTACCCAACTAGTAAAGGCATTATTATTCCTACTTTTCGCATGAGGGAACTGAGACCTATGGAGATGTGAATTTGCTCACAGTCCTATAGATAGTAGGTGTTGAAGGCAAGATTCTAACCCAGGTTTTCCCAACTCTATATCCAGTCTGTTTTCTCAAGGCTCAGTCAGAATTCTTGGTGTTTTTCCTGATGGACAAAATGTTTTCTGAGGATTTCCTGAGGCAATTTATACTTTGTGTTTTCCTAGAAGTTCTTAGATACTGAGAACATTAAAAAACGTAAACTTTGCCTCTCTTAAGGCCTTTGAGTGCAGTCTTATATCATTGTTTATGCAGCCTCCTTTAGAGCTTTTTGGTTATCGAGTCTTAAATATCTGTTGGGCTTAGGGAATGTGGAGTTGTTAACATCTGGTGAATGTTGTCTCTTGCATGAAGACCATCCAGGGCAGAAGTTGTTTCCCCATGCTCTGGAGAATTTAACTCAAGTCTGATCTTTAAACATGTTCCAGGCACTGACTAGAATCTTTCAGCATTCTAGGTTTATGGCTGAAAGGATACCATGAAAAGAGGGCAGGGCTTCTCGATTACTACCTTTGTCCCTGAAGCCCTGGATCCTTGGAGTCAGGGGCAGAGTTTTATTTCAACTTCACCACCCTCCTAAGGAAAGTGTTTTCTTCATTCTGCCCCTATCCTGTTATTGGCAGGATGAGAGCTCAGTTCATTGTCCAGATCCTCTGCTCCTTCTTGCAACTGATGAGATATCCCCAAAACCTTTTGGATTCTGGGAGTCTGAGTGCAGAAGGTGCTCCAGGGGCCCTGTTGTAGAGTGCAGAAATATCTTCTCTCTAGCTCCTGCGTCATACTAGCTTTGCCCTCAGTGCCATGGATACCTTTTGGAAAGGTCACCCCAGAAAAGGGTAGTATTTTTTATTCTTTCTCCTCAGACCCCCTCAGAACAGAAGGGCTGCTCCAAATCCCCCCACACAACATCTTTCCCTGCTTTTTCATCCCTTTTCTCTTGCATTGCTCTTTTCAGCCACGGGGCGAGCGCAGTTGAGCTACTTTGGCTCAGGTTCCAAATTATGAAGTCAGAGGGTAGGGATTGGAGGAGAGTATCAGGTGATTTTCAGTATCTGCAGTGACGAGGCACCCCACTTCTCCACCCCCTTCCTCCCCCGCGTCCCCCTCCTTTTCCTGGCCTCCACCTCAGGAACAAAGAAGGGAAGAAAACAGGACTATGACAAAAACAAGCAGCTGCATCAGCAGGGCTATGGGGGCAGGGTGTTCTCTCCATCTGTTCTTTTTTTTTTTTTTCATGCTTCAAGCCTTGTGCCTTACTGCCTTCTGAACTGGGAATAAAATGGTTTTAGGACCCTTAGCTACAAAGGAATTATGAGGAATTTATAGTCTGTTTACAGAGCCCCATGTGTGAGAAAGGAAGAATGAGACAGGAACATATTACTGTCATTCTAGAAACATATAGACTTATCACCTTTTTCATTACATCTCATTTGAAATATATTTTTGTTTATCCTTGTGAAAGGGAAGGAGTGTTTACTTCAGATCTCTGAAGGATCTGAGAGAGGAATGACCTAAAAAGAAATCCTGAATTAAAACAAAGAAGGGTAGTGGAGAATTTCCTGGGACTGTGCTGCACTTGGTTTCTGATCTTCATTCCCCAGCTCTCACCCACCCCCATCCCCACTCCCCTCAGTCTGGCTTTATTAATAACTTTTGAGTGTTGACTCCTGCCCTCTAGCCCTGTTGTTCCCTAACATAACATAAACTGATGATTCTGGTCCACACCTTTGCTGATACACACCTCAGTCTTTGCTTGGGGCAGTGTCTGTTCTTCTATTTCCTACCCACCCAAATCTGATATTGAGTGGTTCTCAGCACTCCCTTATTGAGTCACCCTGGGTGTGCTGGGAAAGTATCAGAGAGAGACTGAATAACTGTATTGTCTGAATGATCATCTGTTTTCTGGAGATTCCAGCTGACAAATAAATGCTCTCTGCAATCTGTATGTACCTTTGTGCTCCCCAGTCTTGCCTGACAACCTTTGGCTTCTCTAGCCTTAGGACTCACATGTCTTTGCTGTTGCTTCTCAGCCTCACTGCTCTGTCACTTCTTTCTATCCCTCCCTGAATCCTACCTTACCCATACCATTATAATTCTGTTAACTTCAGAGGGATGGGAGTTTGAATTGGCAGAGAAGTTCATTGTAGAAATCTTGTTTGGGGTTAGAGGAGGCTCCTGATTCTAGCAGACACTACCTTGTTTATTTGTATGTTTTTTGTCTGAAGCTAAGAATGTATCTGATATCCCTGTGTATCTGTGGGAATTCTTCATGTGGGCATTTGGTTACACTAGGGCTTGGGACAGCCTGTGGGAACTGTTCATTCCTTACAGCAGCACTTATCTCATTGCTTCATGTGGCTCAGATCCATGAGCACTGCAGTCCCTTCGATCTCAGTGGAAAGCCCTCATTTCCTATAGGGAGCTCCTGACTGTTTCTTCCATGGTGTCCATGATGTTTTCTTGATATTGATCCCTAAGTTCTGTCCCTTTATTTCTTAAAGTGATTTTAGGCTTATATAGTGACTCCTGTCACTTGATCCTGCTTTAGGAGAGTCCAAGGGTGTCCCTCTCCAGGTAGTAGAAACAAAGCACTCAGTGCTGACTCCAGACCCTTTTCCCAAACATACCTGCTTGACCTTTTCTCATTTTTTCCTCTATTGTTCCATTTAGCAGTAAAGTACTACCTAGCTGGATTCTCAGGAGTTGTGTGCCAGGGAAACTAAGGGCAGTCTAATACTGAGCTCCTAAGCATTGTCATTTACATCATCCTAAGCAGAGAAGGTAGATATGGAAGTTAATATCTGCTCATAGTAATAACTGGCACTTCCATAGCATTTTGAAGTTAAAACAACACAACACTTTAAATGCATTCTCTCACTCCAGTTTCCCAACAGCTTTATGATGTAGGATACCTAACATAATATCCTTGTTTTGCAAATGAGGAAACTGAGGCTCAGAGGGCTTAAGTGGTTTGCCTCGTCAGATAGCTAGAAGGTATTAAAAATGGAATTTGAAATCAGGTCTTTTGTGCTCCAAGTTCAACATTCTGTTCACTCTGCAAGGAGGAGTTTGTGCCTTTTAGCTGAGTTCCCAGTCCCAAGGATGCAGTATGTTAAATCTGTTCTCAGCAGTATTTTCTCAGTGCCCTGGGTCTTCTCTGCTGACTCACCTCCCACCTGCAGTTCAGGCAAATCCTTGAGGATTTTGTTTCCAGGATGTCAGACAATCCTTTACTCCCCCATTTCCTGTTTGTAAATTTCATTGAGAGGAATCTGGAGCAGGAATTCCTGGGGAAATGAAGGCAGTGACCCTGGGACTCCCAGAGGCTATTAGATCATGAATTGGAATGATGGGCTTCTGTTCTCTGGGCAAGCCTCTTTTTCCTTTCTTTGGATGCAGGGCAAGTCTATTAGCACAAAATATGACCAAGCAATGAACTGGGGAGTCAGACATTCTAACTTCTGAGTCCTTTTTATAACTTGTCTGTGTGCTATGCTGTGCTTTATTTTCCCCTTTGTGAGGTTGGGAGTAGGGTTGAAGAAGGCTGAGGGTTTTTGGTGGAGCATAGAATGAGAAATAAAGGAAGGTAGGTCCCCAGATTGGACAGCAGAGGGTGTCCTTGTGCTTCTTTTCAGCTGCCTGGTTCTGCTGCATTCAGCCATTTTATACAGATTGTTTTCCTCCCTGAATATCTCCATTTTGTGTTTGTGACGCAGGAAAAAAAGGACTGCGCAAGGGAGGAGTCTGGGGTGGGAAGTGGGAGGAGAGGGAGACAAGCTGAGGCAAAGTTTGCCTCTCCTCCGCTCAGCTGCTGCTCATCAGGGACACACCTCACTGCAGGCACCCTGGTTCCTAGGCAACTGAAGGAGCAAGTCCTTTCTCGAAAAGCCGAAAGCAGGGAGGTGTCTGACTGATAGATGCCTTCTGGCATAGCAATAGCTCTATCTGGCTAGATGCCTGCATACAGCAGGAATTAACATTCTGTGTCAGACCCCTCTTTTCTTTCATGATCCTCTGGAGAGGAACAGCCAGCCTTTAAATTACAGGCTTACCTAGGAGACTTCATCTAATGCCTTGAATAAATAAATAATATATAAATAAATGTTTTGAAAAATCAGATTGAATTCCTGCTAGGAGATTCTCTTAGTACATTGGGATCCACAGGATAAACCTAAATCTGCCCTCTTCTCATTGAGTTACAGTGGACTATCGTATTTTTCCACAGAGGAAGCAGTGGAAGAAAGGACTGAAATATTTGGGGAGGGTGGGAGGTATAGAAGAGAGCAGGGTATTACTGGGAAAAAAAAAAGTATAACTTTCATCTTTGCCATGATTATAGCATGTTCTTTAAAATCTGGAAAATGGTTTGTAAATAAGAACTGGGAGTTCTTTGTCATGGACCTAGGACCAGAGAGGGGAGATAGCATATTGACAGAAGTCTTAGCCTATCCGCTGTGTAATATCTGGGTTCCTGC
Organism: Potorous gilbertii; assembly: GCA_028658325.1. NCBI lineage: Eukaryota > Metazoa > Chordata > Mammalia > Diprotodontia > Potoroidae > Potorous > Potorous gilbertii. Next base: position 396,032,190 of record CM053769.1, read on the forward strand.
TACCTCTCAAATCCTTTATTGTCCCTTATTCCCTCAGCGGTATTATTGTCCTTATTGTGAAAGAAACTCAGTGTGAGAGCCTGCTGTGTTGGCAGAGCTCAGTGTTGCTTGTAGTTTGGGGCTGCTAGGTTTGAGAAATAATAGTAAAATTTCTTGAGAATAAGAGGTTAGACTAGGTCTGACATCAGGAGGTTACTGACCTCTATCCCTCCCCATTTTCTTAATCTATATAATTCCTGAGAGTGACTTAGGCTCATAGGATGAGCTGAGGATGTTAAGCTTTTAGCTAAGCTGCTTTCATGTTCTTGCTAAACTGCTCAGAAGTAGGTCAGTGACTCTGATTTTTAGCCACTGAAGCAAGCATTCTGCTTTCTAGCCCCAGATGTACATGGCCTAAGAGTGGGAACCTTCAGGAGCTGATTCCTGGCAAGGCTAGCAGTACACATTAGGAGGAAGGCATTGGGATTGGCACAGCTTGCCTGGGGAGATTAGATTTGGCCAGTTGCCCTATCTAAGAGCTCTTATCAGCAAAGTACTTCATATGTATAGAATAGGTCAGGGCTTTAGCAGCTGGATGCTGATTCCACATACTGCCAGGGAGTTAGCTAGATGGTCCAAAACCTCTCTTTTCCACTGTGGGCTCTGGAAGAGTACCAAGCACTTTGGGTCTTTGGCAGGAACTCCCAAATAAAATTCCTCTCTTTGCTGTTGCTACCACATATCTCTGGACTTCGGTCCCTTGGAAACTTCACATGATTTCTTAAACTAGAATTACTCAGCTTTTCCTCTTCTGATTCCATCATTAGTGAGGCATGATAGGAGTCCTTTGTTCAAGGTTGCTCTTCCTGCTGTGGTGGAAATGGGAAGTTGGAGTCTGAGTAGTGACAAAACTTATCTTAAGTGCTTTATCATCCATAAGCTTTCTGAATTTTCAGTTCCAGTAACAGTTGTGTTTTAGAGGGTCAACATTCAGGATACCCCTCAGAACTGACATGAACACTATCTTAGATCTTTTCCTTGTTACCAGATTAGGAGTTATGTTCAAATATAGGTGCTGACACTGGAGTAACTTCAGGCTATCAGAAATTCAGGGACCCCACAATGACAGAGTGCCGAGAGAGAGAGAGAGAGAGAGAGAGAGCAGTCTGCCCTGCCTTCTCCACAGTTCCCTGAATGTAAATATCTATGCTTCTCTCTCCTAAGCATTTCCTAATACTCTAGTAGTTTCCTTAGTTATCTTTAATCAGTAGTTCATCATCTGAAATGCCAAAATAGGCATAGAAGGCCTTTTTTAGTAGCAAAAAACTAGAAATAAAATTGGTATCCTTTTTTTTTCACCATTTGCCCATTTCTTTTTCTTTTTTTTTTTTAAATAAATTTATTTAACTTTTTACATTCATTTTCACAAGATTTTGGGTTCCAAAATTTT
>CM053769.1:396034118-396069530 GCA_028658325.1 Potorous gilbertii
GTGTTGACTTCAAATTGCTCCCTCCTTCCATTGCCCTCCCTTCCATCATCCCTTCCCCCCACCCTGCTTATCTCCTTCTCCCCCAATTTCCTGTGTTGTAAGATAGGTTTTCATACCAAAATGATTGTGGATTTTATTCCTTCCTTTAGTCAAATGTGATGAGAGTTTGGTATCCTTTTTATTGGAGAATGAACAAATTGTGGTATGTTAGTATAATAGAATGGTTTGTTTTTGGTGGGGAAGGGTAGATATTTGAGTGCCATTATATGATTACAAAAGGCATAAATTAAACTTTTAAAGAATATTACTCAGTTCCTAGATACTAAGAGGGGTAGTAATGCAGCATAATGAAAAGGGTACTGGACTTCAGTCAAGGCTTGGGTTGGCACCCTCCCTCTGACCCATGATAAGTGAGGCAACAGTAGCAGCCCAGATTTAGAACTTGTATTCTTGGCATTTTACCACACTGCCTCCAGTTGATCTGCAAGAAGCCTCTTCTGGCATCCTATAATATTTATGCCTTCCCTCTGAGACTACTTCCCACTTTCCCTGTCTCTGTCTTATATTTACGTAGTGTTTTTCATGTTGCCTCCCTCATCAGACAGTGAGCTCCTTGAGGGTGGAATTGTTTTGCCTTTTCTTTGTATTCCCGCTGCTTAGCACAGTGTGTGACACGTGGTAAACAGATAATAAATGTTTATTGACATAGCTTCTCTGAACCTCAGTTTCCTCATCAGTAAAATAGAAGTAATTCTTCTAGTATTTCCTCACAGCATTATTGTGAGAGTCAAATGAGATAATGTATGTAAAGCACTTTGTAAACCTTAAAATACTTACATAATTTATTTTTACTTACATGAAGGAATAGCATCTATAATTGATTTAGTGATAGAAGGAAGATAAACATGTAAAGTTATCCCTTCCACATTGTAGGGTTAGTGCACCCTCCACTGTCTGGAAAAATCTCTGTAAAATTTTTTTATCCTCTTTTTGTACCAGAGAAGGAGTCTGAATTATTGTATTAAAAGATATGTTTGTATTATACAATACTGTGCATATATTTTATGTATTTCTGATTTTCTAAACGTTTTCTGTGGCTTCTGCAAAACTGCCCCCAAATGCCTATTTCGTTTCTTTTGTCCAATCCGTGATGTCTTGCGCCTGCCTGTGATGGGGAAAGTCATGATGTGGAAGGGGTAATTGTAATAAATAGTGTTTGAAGAGATTTTCAGGACAGCTGTTTAAGAGCTGTCATAATAGGGCACTTTAATAGCCAAGCTAGTGTTCCAGATAATGAATGCAAGAAGAATTCAAAGAAAAGAGAGTTTCTTTTAGATTAGTGTGTAGTCAAAGAAAGTGTCCTAGAGCAGGTGGGATTTGACCTGCGTGTGGAAAGTTGAGTGGTGTTTAGAAATAGGGAAGGGGGAATAGCATTTACAAAGAAGTCATTCTTTCCCTTTCTTTGTATGTTTTATGGATAAGTTGATATTTAGGCACTAGGATTCCTTCTGTAGGTTAACCATATTCACTGAGTCCCTGGGTGGTCAATTCCAGAATCTTTTGTATCAGAGTTGTCACTTTATAAGGGCAGTTAGTAAACTCCCCAGCTGTTCTGTAAATTGAAACTTCTCAGTAATGGAATTTGGTTTATTGTTAATCCTACCTGTCTAATCTTTCTCTTCAGCCAAGAAAGATCAAGAAGGTGGAGAAGAAAAGAAGTCAGTTCAGAAGAAAAAAGTAAAAGAGCTGAAGGTGTTGGATTCAAAAACAGCCCAAAATCTCTGTAAGTGTAACTGTGATCCACTTTTGCAAGATGAAGGGAAATAGCTTCCTAGCAACGTGGCTTCAACTTTACATGCCTAATAATTAAAGTAGTCCAGAATGTACTGTCTCAGGACCTTCCCCTCCCTCCCCTGGATATCTTGGATGATGACTTCTCAGGGATATGGTAGAGGACATTTTTGTTTGGGCAAGGATAGGCTAGGCAGCGTGAGGTTCTTGCTATTTTTGAGGTACTGTGATTCCAGGTTAGGAATTTCCACCTACTTATTTCACATCCTGGTCTTTCTCATTGTACTGGGGAAACTTTCTTTAAAAGGAGGAACCACTGGCTTAATTTTAGTCTAGATGAGCCCAAAGTAATGCTTGAAGTTTGGTCTATCCTAGTGTTCAAAAATTAATTATATTTTCAGCTTCCAAAATGAACTTTTCAAGGGTCAGAAATTTCACTACAAAGCAAATAATAGGTTGCTAGAGGTTAGGATGGAAATCGATTTATGTATATGAGAACATGGTGAATAGAAGGCTGTAATAAGCATGTATGTAATTCCTGAGCTCAGATTGAGTGATCAAAAATATTGAACATTCTCTCTGTGTAAGGCATCATGCTAGGCGTTGTGAGGGTTGCAAAAAGATGAGTGTAAAAGATAATTACTGTCCTTAGAAAGCTTATAGTGTGGTTAAAGAGGCATGCCATTCATATCTGAAAAAACTAGCAATTCAACTCAACAAGCATGTATCAACACAGTCTTTGTGAGGCATCGTACCAGGAACTAGAAATATGAAGACAAAAAAATGAAACTCCCTGCTTTCAAGAAGCATAACTCCAATATCTTTCATCTGACAAAGAACTGTCTTCACAATAACTCGGATAAGGAAACAAGACTTGGAGAGGGATGTGACTTGTTCATGGTCACACTGCTAGTAAATGTGGGGCAGCTAGGTGGTGCAGTGGATAGAGCACCAGTGCAGGAGTCAGGAGAACCTGAGTTCAAATCTCACCTCAGACACTTGACATTCACTAGCTGTGTGACCTTGGGCAAATCACTTAACCCCAGTTACCTCATCTTACGTCATCTCCAGTCATTCTGATGAATATCTGGTCACTGGATTCAGATGGAGAAGAAGTGAGGCTGGTGACCTGCACAGCCCTCCCTCACTCAAAAACAAAGTCAAGTTCAAGTCATCATTTCTCTGATGGTGTGGTCTTCTTTGGCAACAAAGGACGAACACATACACTAGTAAATGTATATTCCAGCCCAAGTTTCCCCAATGCAAGTCTATCTAGTGTTCTTTCCACAGCCCTTCCTCACTCAAATCGAAGTCAACTGCAGGTTACATCATCATCTTGATGTCATGGTTCTCTTTGAGAATGAAGGACAAATACAACAACAACCTAAAAGAGATACCACCAAATAATATATAATTTCCATATGAGTAATATACGTAGTAAGGGCTGTGAAGAGGGATCAGGTAGTTTGGTAAATGAGTTTGGATATGGAACTTGAATGGACATGATTTAGAAAGGCAGAGAGGAGGAAGTAGGATATTCCTGTAGCAAAGATTTAGTGATGGAAAAGGGACGTTCAGGAGATGGCAAATAGATGAGTTTGACTAGAATTAAGGATTAATGTAACCAGGCAATGGGAACTAAGGCTGAACAGATTGGTTGGGGTCAGATCATTGAAGTCTTTAAATTCCAGGACCAAGAGTTTGGATTTTTATCTTACAGCAGTGAAGAGCCATTCAAAGGGTTTTTTTTTTGAGCAGAATCATGGCATGATAAAAGCAGCATTTTAGGAAGATTTCCCATGTTTCCCCGGCCACTTTTCTGACAGGGCCCAACTTTGCCTTCCATCATAAGGAAATGGCCAGGGATCACCAAGGAACCCTAGGACCCTCACTACTACAGAGACTAAGCTAATGAAGCTGGAGAGAGGCCATGGTGTCTGGCAGTAACTACTTGTCTGGGGCTAATGTGGTGCTACTGATGGCCAATGGGAGCTTGGTATTTGTGCTGCTGTTCATTTTTGTGAAGAGGTAGGTCATTCATTTTCCTCTGAAGTCTTGAAGAGGCCCTCAGGCCCTGTGGAGCACAACTCCCTCAGTGATCTGAAGGAAGAGATTGACATCCGACTCTCCAAGGTCCAGGATGTAAAGTATGAACCCCAGCTTCTTGAAGAGGATGATACCAGACATTTGCAGCTGTAGACATCAAGAAATCAATGACTACAACTACCTGTACATGTTGAAAGCATTGGATGCTATTCATGTTTCTGAGATCCTATTCCATTCAGAAAGCCAGCATCCTCATTCCCTTGAAGCCCATATGTGCTGGAGCTTCGAAATACAAGTACCTCCTTCAAGGGTATCTTCAAAGTTCTCATTGATACCCTGCTAGATGGCTATGAGTCAGCTTGATGTGGGACTGGCATCTTTGGCTAGATTGAATATCTATACTATCAGGAAGCATTGAGTGAACTGGCTGCCACTGTCAGAGTCAGAGCTTCCAGTGGAAGCACCAGGAGGCAGTTAAGGATTTAATGCAAGTCTTCTGAAGTTTCTTCCACAACAACTTTCCAGGTCACCTATCTGCCCTCCAGCCAGAAGAGTGAAAGAGCCAAACATTTTCTAGAGCTGAACAGTTTTAAGGATAACTACAACATACTAGAAAGCACCCTCTGGCAGAATTTGGAGATAGCTATAGCCAACATAGTTCCAGGAGAAGAATCCAGTCTCAGTACCCAGGGATTTCTCCAAGGCAGGAGAACACAGTAACATTGGAGAGCATTGATTTTATTATATCCAGAATTCTTGAAATGTGTACCTTAGAGAGCCTTCTTTAGCTTATCACTCTGGTCTCTTAGAGAACTTAAGTTCCATGGGGCCCTCTTTCCCCCTCTAATAGCATTTTTAAATTTTCTAGTAGCATTTTTATGGAGTTGAATCCACATATTTTTCCTATCCATGTCACTTCCTGCTTACCCCAACTTGTTTTTGATCATAGTTATTTTTTGCCCTTTCAATCAGTTTTATCTTAAATAGATTAGTGGGAATAGGGGGAGGGTATTTATGATTTTAGATGGAAACCACATAGCCCGTATCTTACCCTCACTTGGATAGGGACTCTAGTCCATGGACACAGTCATTTTAAGTTGTGGAGTGAAAAGGACAGAAGGGAGCAAGGGTGTTGTACTTAAACCAAGCCCTGTTGAGATTTGTATTGTGTTTAGTATACTGCCTTGCCCTTTGCATATTATGGATCAAGACATGACTGAGGCATAAATAATTTATATTTCCCCAATAAGTCACTGCATTGGTTTGACTTTATAAACTGTTTATTTAATAACAGTTGTAAAAGTAAAAAAAAAATATACTAGCAGCAGTATATATGATGCATTGGAAGAGGATGGGAATGGAAGGAACATTTTGTTTCTGATTTTTCTGGCAGCAATCTTCCTGGGTTCTTTTCGTATGCCCTATCAAGAGATTAAAACTGTCATCTTGGAGGTTAATGAAACTGTTCTGACAGAATCTATGGTGCAGGTAAGTAAGACGATAGTTGAACTGTATTGGTCTGCGCTGGTGAATTTATTTTAATTTTAAATGATTTTATTTTCATGCCTGTTGATTGGTATTAGCATTGAAATATGTAAATGAGCAAAAAAGAAAATGAAATGTAATTATGTACTACTGTGTACTACTAATGTAACCGTGTATGACTACTCTGTTAAAAGAGAATATTTTTATTAACTTAAAATTCCAGTGAGTTCAACATTAATTTTTTTGTTGTTTAATGTTTTTCTTTATGTAGATGAAGGCACTGACGCTGTTGTTTTGGTTCTGCTTTTTTTTTTACTAGGCATTGGTTCAAATAAGTCTTCCTATATTTTCTTTTCATCCTTTATATTTGTTTTCTGCCAGAGTAATAATATTGAATTATATTAAATATTATTGCATGACAAAAAGTGATTGAGGAATTCAGAGAAATTTTGGACTAGGTGTGTAAAGTGATGCAAAGAGAAATAAACAGAACCAAGAGAAAAAACATTCAGTTATTGCACTAATATAAATTTAAAATCCCTAAGAGGGAAACAAACTATGAAAAACTTAAAAGCCAGTGAGAGTATGACAACTAGGAAAGAATTATCATATTATTGACAGGTATGGTCACCGTCTTTTGTTTTGCTTAATTGTTTTTCTTTGTTGGAAGGAAGGTAGAGGGAAAATAAGCATTTCTTTAGCACCTCCTGTGTGCCAGGCACTGTGCTAAAACTCTCTACAAATACCTCATTTTGTTCAAACAACATCTTTGTAAGGTAGGTGCTGTTGTTACCTCCATTTTGCAGTTGAAACTAGGGCAGGCAGAGGCCGAGTAACTTGCCCAGGATTACACAGGTAGTACATGCCTGAGTGCAGATTTGAATTTGGTTCTTTCTTACTCCAGGTCCAGTGCTCTCAGTCAGTAAATATTTATGAAGCACCTACTATGGGCCCGGCCATTGTGCTGGGGCTACAAAGGCGAACAAAAACAAAGATAGTCCTTGCTTATAATCTAATGAGGGAATACAACTCACAAAAGGAAGCTGGAAAAGGGGCCAGAGGAGAAGTAGTACCTACCAGGACCGTGGTAGAGTGTTCTACAGAAGTCTAAAAGCAGTGAAGCTGGTAGAAAATGGGACTCATGATAGCTAACACACAGGTATCTCTGCACACACATGTATATACGCACACATACGTATGTATGTATGTCCTTCCTATTATCTACCAGTCACTGTGCTAAGGCACTTTCCAATAATTATGTCATTTAATCCTCACAACCACCTTGGGGGGTTGGTGCTGTTACTATCCCCGTTTTATAGATGAAGAAACTGAAGCAGACTAAGTGACTTACTCAGGGTCATCACATAACTAGTTAAGTATGTGAGGCCAAATTGGAACTCAGGTCTTCCTGACTCCAGATTCACTTTTCTTTCCCATATGCCTAGGGTTCAATTTGGGGTTCAGAGTAAGGTTGAAATGACTGTAATGTAAAAATTTGAAAATTCCATTGTAGTGTACATTCACATATCAAAGTTTATTCAAACATTCCCCATATATTGTGGACTCAAAGTTTGTTTTCAGTTTTTTGCTGTTAGAAATAATGCTTATAGGAATATTTCTGTAGAGCCAGGTCTTTTTTTCCTCTTTTAGCAGTGACCTTAGTATAAGCATCAGTAGGACAAAAGAGAACATATTTTTTATCAGAATGTTTAATGTAAGACTTTCACCAGTCTGTTTTGAGATGTGCAGAATCTTTTTTAAAGTAAAATTTGTCTCTTTTTGTACCTTATTGAGTAATTTTTTTTTCCTGTACAGTTGCACAAGGTATGGGTTATAGCTGCTTTAATTTTTTATATCATGACATTTTGTATTTAAATAATTTATCCACTTGGAATTGATCACGGTGTAAAGTACTAGTTTGTTACCATTTTCCCACCAAATTGCAATTAATTTTTCCAGGTAGTTTTTGGTGAATAATGAATTCATTCCCCAGTGATTTGATTTCTTGGATTTATTGAATACTAGACAGTTTGTGTGCATTTGGTTTTCAGTCTTGTTTTTCTGTTCTTTTTCAGGGATCTGTTTTTTTTTCTATTTATAAGATTGTTTTGATAATTACTGTTTCATAATATAGTTGGAAATTTGGTGGCGCTTTCACTTTTTATTTTGTTTCATTATTTTCCTTGATATTCTTTATTCTGGGTTCTTCCATTTAAGTTTTCTTATTAAATAGATATTTTTGTTGGTATTAAATCTACAGATTAAAAATTTGAGTGTTTTGCTTTGCCCTCTCTTCTGTATTAACATAGAAGAAGCAAAATATTGAAGTAGAGAGAGAGCGCTTGTCTTGGAGCTAGGAAGACCGGGTTCAAGTCCTGCCTCTGGCACATACTAACTTTGTGACTGTGAGCAAGTCATTTAAGCTGTCAGGACCCTGAGCAACCCTATAAAATTCTTAAGTTTTAGAGAAGATGTCCAACTGCTTTTGTAGAGGGCATTCCTTCCCTACTCAGGTGAAATCACAGGTCCCTCACTTCATATTAAGTACCTTTCCAGTTGTTTAGTTCTTTTTTCTTCATAAGCAAAAAATACTTTGTGTGGCTAGATAAATTAATTCCCAGATATTTAGTATGTTTTAAATGGTCTTTGTTTTCTTGATTAGTAGATTTATTTAGGATTATTAATAACTTTGTGTGGTTATTTTTTTATCTTACTGTTTTGGCGAAGCTATTTTTTTGTTGAGTCGCTTGGATTTTCTAAGTAAGTCACCCTATCGTACCATTTTAAATTCTAATTTCCTTTTTATTTTATTACTATTGATAAAATTTCTATGAAATGTCAAAAAAAATAATGGCAAGTGGGGGCATCCTGCTTTCATTCTACTTCATTATAAATAATGTTACCTCTTGGTTTCTGCCAAGTTTTTTGTTACTTCCTTGTCTTTTTTTAGTGTTTTTTTTAAATCATAAATAAGTATTAAATTTTATTGAAGGTTTTGGGGTATCTATTGTCATTGTGTGATTTTGTTTCTATTTGTTTCTATTATTGACATTTTATTATGCTAATTATTTTTTGATGTTGAACTATCTGCATTCTTAGTATAAATCTAATTTGATCATAGTTTTTTTTGAAGGATGTTACTAGTTTAGAGTATTTCTTATGAACATGTTTATCTTTTGAGTTGGCTCTGTCATTAAACAATCTGCCCTCTAGTTTCTTGAACATTGAATAGGATCAGTAGGACAATTTAAGAGATATTCCCAGCTAAAATGAAGCAGACTAAACATTCCCCCTTTCCTCGCCCTTCTCTCCCTCTCCCTCCCCTCCCCCACCCCTTTTCTCTCTCTCTTTCTGCCCCTTTTCCCCACCTTCTTTTCCCCCTCTTTCCTTCTGCCTTTTTTTTTCTGTCTTTAAGAATCTCATTAAGCAGATGCCAGAGCCAGAGCAGCTAAAGATGCTGTCAGAACTAAAGGATGAATATGATGATCTGGCTGAGTCAGAACAGTTTGGTGTCGTGGTGAGTAAGGCCTAAAGCACTGGGCTCCGTACCCCATGGGGAAAAGCTGTCTATCTATCCATATCCATCCACCTATGAACACATCCATTGTGAGTGAATTATTTCATTCCCTTTCCCCTTTTAGCCTTGCTCTGTCTTAAACCTGGACTTAGTATTTTTTTCCTTTACTCTCCTTTGGGATTCTGTTCCTGATAATGATTCTGAAGCCTGCGTCCTCACCTCCTCCTTACAGTTATTTCTTTGCCTGGCTATTCTCTAATTCTCTTTGTCCTTCCCATCAGATGGGCACCGTGCCCCGCCTTCGACCTCGACTCAGTGCTATCCTCTTCAAGCTGCAGTTCAATGAGCAGGTAGAAAATATCAAGCCAGAGATTGTTTCTGTAACAGCTGCTTGTGAAGAGGTACGAAAGAGCGAGAATTTTTCTAGCCTCTTGGAAATAACCCTGCTCGTGGGCAACTACATGAATGCTGGCTCCAGGAATGCTGGTGCCTTTGGCTTCAACATTAGCTTCCTCTGCAAGGTGAGAATGGGAGTCAGAAAAGAGAGAGACAAGGGCAGGTTTCTAGCCCATTGGGCCAAATATTAGGGGATACAGTCTGCTGAGGGTGGTTTTTGTCTCAGATGCATTTGCCTGCTCACAGACATTCTTATTCTCAGCTTCGTGACACCAAGTCCACTGATCAGAAGATGACATTGCTGCATTTCTTGGCTGAAATGTGTGAAAACAGCTACCCAGAGATCCTTAAGTTCCCTGACGAGTTAACCCATGTAGAGAAGGCTAGCAGAGGTGAGGAGAGACTGGGGAGAGACTATAAGGTGGCATGGGGGCTGGCAAGTATCTGCTTGGAGAGGGAAGTAGAGATTACTTGGTTGTAGAATGCATTAAGTCTCAAGCTAATGAATATGTTTAGGTCTGGAGTGATGTTGAGGGAATGAGTCCATAGTGAAAATATAAAGTAGAGAGAGCCTTCTGTGTATAAAATTGAGAAGAATGTTTAGCAGCACAATAAAAAGAAAGTCATCTGGAGGAAAAGCACTTTTTTAGTCCAAGATCTCAACTCTCTTGATTTTCTCATTCAGAAAACATAGACTTTCTTGTCAGAAGTTAAGACATCACTATCTGAGAAGAAGGCAGAGAAAATATAGCCTTCTGCTTAAGAAAAAGCTGATTCTACCACTCATTATCTCTGAGAGTGGAAGTAATTCAAAATATTATACAAGTAGCACTTGTCCTAGCTACAAGTTTCTGTGCAAGTCTCTCTACTTCTAAACCCCATTCTTCTAACAGGCATAGGGCCAAGACAGTGGGGCCCAAGAGGCAAGAGCTCAGTTCATTCATCTGAACATGTATTTGTGGATCATTTCTGATTTTTCCAGCACTGTAGGTATTGGGATTTGCCACATAAATTCATGACACAATTCTGATCATCAAGATGGATGCTTAGAGTCTTAATGGAGAGAGAAGACTTGCACAATTGAAAAGTATGTCAGGCCAGATATTAACAAGTGCTGAATTAAATGTAATTGAATACCTGAAGCAGTTAGGAAGGGGAAACTCACTGACATGAAGAGTTGCTGTCCTAGGCTAAGTTCCTTTCAGGGCTGTAAGATCATTTTTTCATTGAAGCTATAAGTTCATTGTTATCCCATCCATCTCATGCAGTCTCAGCTGAGAATTTACAGAAGAACCTGGATCTAATGAAGAAGCAGATTTCAGATGTAGAACGAGATGTTCAGAACTTCCCAGCTGCCACTGATGAAAAAGACAAGTTTGTGGAGAAAATGACTATATCCTTTCAGGGAGTATAAAGAGGGGGGATAAATGGGAGATGTCTGTGGGACTCAGGAGTAAGAGTATGGAACACATTTTAGTGAGACCTGTTTTGAGACTCATAGGTGATACACTCCTCTCTGGGAGTGTGTAATTGAAGTAAGACTTAGTTTTTTGGCCCTGGTCCTTTACTCCTTGGCCTCACAGCTTTGTAAAGGATGCCCAGGAACAATACAACAAGCTGCGGATGATGCATTCTAACATGGAAACCCTCTTTAAGGAACTGGGAAGTTACTTCCTCTTTGATCCCAAGAAAGTGACTGTGGAAGAATTCTTCATGGATTTAAACAATTTCAGGAATATGTTTGTGGTAAGCGAGCAAACTTTGCCTCCAAACCAAGAAGACCTGGGGGTTTTTCTCCCAGAGATTAGCTCAGTTTGCTTGATTATAATTTTTTTTTTTTACTCCTAGCAAGCAGTCAAGGAGAACCAGAAGCGACGAGAGACAGAAGAAAAGATGCGTCGAGCAAAGCTAGCCAAAGAAAAGGCAGAGAAAGAACGATTAGAGAAACAGCAGAAGAGAGAGCAGCTGATAGACATGAATGCAGGTATGAAGAAAGAACGAGGAATAGGGAGGGGGAGAAACCAGTTTGGGCAGCAAAAAAGGCCGATTCCGGAGCTGGATTTTTAATAACTGAGCTTTTGGCATAGGCCCTCTGAACAGTTTTGTGTTTGCTCTCATTTTCTCTGCTAGACTTCCAACTTTTTCCTCTTTTAAAATTTTTTTTCTTTGTACCTTCTTAATCATACAACCTCCTGCCATTCATATTCTCTTGTTACTAGGTGACCTTGGTGCTAGTGTGACACATGCTCCTCCTTTCTGCTCACTCAGGAGCGTCTCCTCTCACACACACTGCAGACCTCTGCTTACATTATGTGTAAGATGACCTCCGAGGTCTCTGCCAAGTCCTTTGTGGCAGCAATACCATCCTTCCCGTAGTTCCTAACTCTTTCCCTTCACTCAGGTCCCCACCCTCCTCATCATCATAACTTGGGAACAGTTACAAAGTATAGATTTACAAATCGTAACACAAGCACACTTCTCAGGCAGCAGCATTCGTTTGTTGAAACAAGAACTTACACATAGGCACACACGCACGCACAGACACACGCACACAGATGAACACATGCAGACAGACACATTCATGCACACAGATGCATGCACACAGATACGCACACAAGCACACATACACAGACATGCACACACAGACTCACGCATAGACACAGATGCACGCAGACACACACAGATGCATGCACGCACACACAGATGCACAGACAGATGCACAGACACACAAACTCACATGCATAGACACAGATGCATGCATAGACACACACACACAGACGCGCACACACACAGATGCACGCAGACACATGCACACACACACACACACACACAGACACATACACTTTTGCTACCAGAAACATTCCTTTGTTGAAACATATGGCCTCAATTATTGCCCCTCTGTTTCCTGCCTCTGCTCCTTTCCTGCTTAGTTCCCTTCCTCTTCCCCTCCCCCACCTCTAACTGCTCATGTTGGTGACTGCAGAAATTTAACTCACATTTTCATTTGTTGGTGTCCAGCTGAATTTATCTCACTGTCTCTCCTCCCCACCTTGGCTGTCCCTTCTAAGTGAGGGTTAGGAGTAATGCCTCTGAAATTCCAAGCCTAGTAAAAAATTCCCGCTAGTTCAGAGAAACTGAGTTGTTTCTGCCCTATTGAAGCTAGGATTGTGGTTTTGTTTTTAAAGAAAGACTGTGAGTTTTCTTGGTCCTCTACCATCCTGGTTTTTTTGGGAGCTGATTTTAGAGGTTTATTATTTTTTCTCTCAGGACCTTTTCCATCCTAGTACCTGTTTACTACAAACCCCATGACAGCCTAGCTATCAGGTTCTAAAGGAAGAAGCAGTAAAAACCTATTTTTTTACCCTTTTCTAGTCCAAAGCCTTGTAACAAAGCTTATGCCAAGTCTCAGACTAACTAATTTCATTTGCCTTTCATCATCCCCGCTAGTATAGCTATAAAACAAGGATCGTAGAAGGTGGTTTGTCTTAATCCCATCCTCTGATCTCAGTCTGTGGACTGGAACAGAACTGGAAGTGTATTTCCTAGGACATTGTAGGTACTGGGGGTAGGAGCATAGATGTTACAGTGAAAACAACATGGAATTGGGAATCAGAATGCTGACTCAAATCACAGCATTTTCACTACCACTATGAACCTGGGGAAGTCAGCTTCTTGGGGCTTCAGTTTTCTGATGGGTAGAACGAGGGCACCTCTGACATGCCTTCTTTAAACCCTTTGATCCTTTACCCTTGGCACACAAGTGGTGTTAGGATTTGGCCCTGTCAGCAGGGGGCGCGGTATCCCTGTGCCCTGTCAGCCTGGAGCCAGCAGTGAAGCTGGAATATAGGTCAGCTGCATTGCTCATCTTTGGCAGGCAGATGGCGCTTGGAACACTTCGGCAGAGCCTTGGAAATGACAGCTGTTCCTGGGGATTTTGCAGTTTCAGGTTTCACCACCCAGGAGCGGTTGCCATGGAAACAGACCTGGGCCTTGAGCAAGGATTCTACATTAACTCCTTGTATACCTACAAGGATTGTTCAGTATATGCAAAAGGGCCAAAATGGAATGTGGCTTCCTGGGGGGAGGGTGTCATTAGGGGGTGATACCTGTGTGGAAGCTGACCATTTATTTGTGCTTTCTTGCCTGTCTTCCCTTTGCAGAGGAGAGCAGACCCCTGCTGCTGACATTCAAGCAGAATGCCTTGAGGGGTTGGGGGAAGGGAGTTTGAGTTCCTTTCTGCCATTTTAATCTTAGTCTCTGCCTTAAAGATCAGCTATTCTTTGTCCTGATGCTGGCTAAGAGAGGAATGAGGCTGTGGGTGGGGTATACCATGAAGGAAAACAGCCATATGCTTGCCCTGATAACCCAAGATCCTAGTAAGGGGGAAGCAGTGCCCCTTAATTAATTAAAGAGGTTTCATTGCTGAAGTCTCTTATTTCAGTAACCTTAAGGTACCATGTAAATATGCACAACTTAGATTTTGAGGCCCTTCTGTCTTTCTACTCCCATCTGTCATTGTGGTTTAGAACCGAGGCCAAAATGCAATTCATTTTCTGTGTTGTGGGGGTTGACAAAGCCCATACTGCTTGGAATAAGAGGATGTTAGCATATGAACCAGTCTCTTCATATCTTACTTCATTTCTTTACAGAGGGTGATGAGACTGGTGTGATGGACAGTCTCTTGGAAGCCCTACAGTCAGGTGCAGCATTCCGAAGGAAGAGAGGACCTAGACAAGGTAAGTGGGGACATTGGTAGTCATTCTGTGTGGATAGCTGTGGGGTCCTTATGTTTCGTAGTTAAGGGTACAAATACTACACACTGGAAAAGAGTTAGCCAAGCTAATTATTTGATGAAGAAAGAGAGCTAGTATTAACAGTCTGTGAACAAAGAGGCTACCTTACCAGAATCTCTGTCACCTAGAGAAAGTCATCTGATTATCAACACCTGGAGGTCATCTAATAACTTGGAGAAGAGCTCTGGTTTCACTTCTCCCTTCCTGCAGCAGAGATCTAAAACAAGGGAGGCAGAAGCAAGGCAGTTTGTTTCTGTGTAATATGTGTAATCAGAATAAGGGTGGATGAAGGGAGTGAAATGATCAGATATCTGAGAGAAGACAGAAACACATATGAGCTACTCAGAGTTTGGAGCCAGAGTGGGAGAGGGACTCTTGAGTCACAGAATCTCATGTCTGTGTTTGAAAGTTATCTGTTTCAAAAATGAGCTTCCTACTGCACCTTCCCTTGGGTGGTTTTAAGTGTATAACATTGAACTAAAGTACCTGAGGAAAAGAATAAAGCTGAGGTGAGGTATTATTCAGGTAAGGATATGAGGAGGATGAGTAACTAGGGAAATGGAGAGAAGCAAAGGGACCTAATCAAAAGTGGGGGATAGCCAGGGCTCCTAATGTTATTCTTCCCAGCATAGAGAAGGCACCAAGGCTATAGATGCATCACCATGTTTGATAAAGATGTTTTCTTAGGATTGATGATGCTTTTGTATATGAGCAACTGAATCTTAAGAATTGTGTTCTCTTTCTCATAGTGGAAGGAAATGGTAACTAAAGGCTTCCTTTAGCCATAGTCATATAATCA
The DNA here is from genome assembly GCA_028658325.1 of Potorous gilbertii. Lineage (NCBI taxonomy): Eukaryota > Metazoa > Chordata > Mammalia > Diprotodontia > Potoroidae > Potorous > Potorous gilbertii. The sequence goes on from CM053769.1 coordinate 396,048,946, forward strand.
TCAGTGACTTCCATTCTTTAGACTTAGTGAATTGACAGTCTCTACTTTCATACAATCATAGGGATTCTCACTGAATATATCTTTCAGAAATCCTTAGGAAGGTTGATAGATCCCCCATTTTTTGAGAGAAATGTGACACTTAAACCCTAGCAGATTGGTGGTCAGGAGTCCTGGGTTCTAGTGCCAACTCTACTTCTTCCTTGCTGTGTTACTAAGACAAGTCACTTTATTTTCTGGGTCTCAGGTTTTCTAATTTTTAAAAGTTCTGTGACTATCTAGCTATAAGCAGTATAGGGATGCCAAGGATTAATAAGATTCATCCTTTGAGATGACAGCTCTACATCTTCCCTCTATGGCATCTGGCCTATTCTCCCCCACCCCCACCCCCCATTACTGCCTGCCTTTTTGGCTTCATCATCTGGCTTATTGCCTTGAACAGAGGCACTGCTTATACATCTTCACAGGGTTGGTCTGTGACTGCCCATTCCCAGGGAGGCAGCTGTCCCTATTCAAAGACACCAGCAGCTCTTCTCTAGAATGTAAAGGAATGGAAAAAATCTACAGGCCTCTAGGGAGTGACCATCATACAAAGGCCCTTTATTGGGTATGGGGGGAAGTGGTCTAGGAAGGAGAAAGGGGGACTTTCAAGGCCAGTTCATTAAAAACAGAGCCCAGGCTGCTGTGTTCTGCAGTGTTCAAAAACAATGGCTTAAGTGTAGGGGGGAAGAATCTCTGTGATTGTCCTGCAGGAACTTTTTCAGGCTGATGATTGAGTCAGTTTGTGGTTTTAATGACTCAACTTTATTTCAATGTCTGAATTGTAGCCTCTTGTACTGGTCATCTGCTCAATGGTGCAAGAGTCAAAAGAAGAAAGAAATCTGTCCCCCTCTTCCCTTCCTCCTCTCCTCTGAGACCTACTTCCTAACCACTCAGCTCCTAGTAGTTGGCCACAACTAGACGGAAAATGGCAGTGAAACTCCTGTATGGTCCAGAAGGGTCTCTTTTCTACCCTCAGATAAAACTAGGAGGTAGTAATGAAGTCACTTCAATGGGATTTTTCTTTTTTTCCATATTTTTAGAGTATTCTGATAAAAAGAAAATACCCATGGAGCAAAAATAGGACAACAGATATAATTAGGAGTTTATTAGGACATGAATGAAATTTTTAGTATAACTATGACTGTTCCAGTTTCCTCTTCCCTGAGGGAACTTATTAAAAGGCACATTTCCTTTAACTAGTTCTTATCCTGTGTTCTATAAAGCCCTTTTTTCAGCTCATGAGCCCTTTTTCATCCCCAACATTGTATAGGGGCTTCTTGCTGACTTTTTCCCTTTCTGATTTTTCTGTCTTATCAGTATTAATATTAAATAATTGTTCATATGAACAAAATTGCATAAGGGAGAAGGTTTTCATATATTCAATATTACTTCTTTGTAACTCTCACAAGCTTTTAGTTTTCCTTGGGCTAAAATCAACTGGCTAATGAGGGCTGAGATCAGGCAGTCACCTTGGTCATGGCTATTCAAGCTGCTCAGCATTATTACAATGGACAAGATGGAGTAGGAGTCAGAATATTTAGGTTACATTGCCAAAATTGATATTAGGTTGCTGTGTGACCTTGAGCTATGCTATGTCCATTCTTAGTGCTTTAACTTCCCTAATCTTAAATGAAGAGTGTTGCAGACCCCATGTTAACTCCTAGAATGGCATAAGAATAGATGTTATCTAATCTACAGAGTGTCAGGAGTTCTTTTTAATATATATGTATGTTGGGAGTTGTCCTCAAACATTTTCCTGCGCAGAGGCAGCAGTCTTATTCTGCAAAGAAAGAAAATGAGGAACAAAGCATTTCAAAATGATTCAGCATTTAAACTCTTGACTGCTACAGTCCTATCTCCTATTTTGACCAGACCTATCTTCTCTAACATTAGCTGCCCAAAACCATCTGACAAAAACTAGGTTATTTAATCCCTTTGAACCTGGCCTTATTTTCCTGATTAGAGTCAGAAATGTTACCTTACCTGTGTCCTGTTCTCCAGAGCTACAAAGAAAATGACCTCATAGGAGCATTACTTCACTGCTAGAGCTTGGCCTCAAGACAGACAGTGATGTGGTTTTTGAGCCTCTTTTCTCCCTCTTTGAACCAAAGGGGCAAAAAAGAACTGCAAGGAAAAGGGTGACAAATGACCTGGAACCTCAGGTGGAGAAAAGGAAATGAAAAGGGAATGTCTATAAAAAAACAATATAACTTAGTTTATTCTTCTAAGGGACTTAGTGATCTTGTCCAGTAAGTTGAAGACTCCTACAGCAACTCTTTGTAGGGAAAAAAAATACCAAAATTCTAGAGAATATTCATTATCTATGGAACTCCCAAAGCATTTATGCCCCATGCTGCCTAGGAAGTGATAAGACTCTAGTCTAGCCAACTGGAATACTAGAAAACTGCTATTGGGAAATATGTTTACTCTTTTAGACAGTATTTTATGCCAGTAAGTGGAAGAGGAAAAGGAGATTTCAAGAGAAGAACTGGGGCCATTTTATATGTACACCCTACTCGGCCCACATTGGTAGTTTCTGCAAGTGAGTAGGTTTGCGTGGTGATGGAGACTGAGAGCTCAACACAGCTGGCGGCCACAGAAATAAAAGGAATGGGACTGGTGCTTACTTGGGCTTTCTAGTCCAGTTTGACTGTCCCTCAAATAAAGATTTTCTGCTGCTCCAGAGAGAGCAGAAATTATAGGGGTATCTTGTACATAGATTATACGAGATCCTGTACTTTTCTCATGTTCTCTTCAGCTGTTGATACCATGATCCCCTCAGCCACCCCACTGTGTTCCATCTTCCGTGTTGCCTTACCCTGTCCTTCCCCATTTTCCTATATGTATTTCCAAATGCATGCTGTTTGTACTTAAGAGGCCATGGGAAGGGACAGTAGTGACAAAGATGTGTGGTTGTGAAGAGTTGCCTTTGTGTCCTAGGGGCATGAAGCCGTCAGAAACAAGCTCTGCATACCTAGGAGCCTGTTGGAAGTTCCAGTGGACAGAACAGAGGGAGAGGGTGCTGTTTATGATTACTGGTGTTAGAATTTGGGGTGCTTCCAAAGGCAGCCTTAGGACTGCAGCTGGAATGGCATCTTTTGGCCTCAGGTTGCTTGTAACGAGGATCTTAACTTAAGAGTCTGTAGAAGATAGATTTCAGGAGACCCCTTATGTTTAGCATTTCCTTCCTTCAGTTAAAAGCATTTAAAAAAATTACTCTGAGAAGGGGTTCATAGGATTTACCCAGATTGCCAAAGGGGCCTGTGGCCCAAAAAATAAAGAGTAAAGAACCTCTGTTTTGTAGGATCCACCTGATGCATATTCTGTAGTCTGCAGATAACTGTCCATCCTGGCTTATCTTGAAATAAGATCTATAGCTTCAGGATCACATTGTTCATCATAAAATGCATGGGATGTTAGGAAGTGTAGGGTTTTTTTTCCCTTGAGGGTGAAAGCAGTTAAGAAAGAATCATCTGGATGCAAGATGTGCATGTGCTAATGACACATAGTCCTTCCTAGTATTTCTGTCTGTGGCAGGTCCTCTGCTACCTGCAGGAGGCTCCTCCAGGGTATGGGGATGCTGTCCTGCCTGTGTGACTAGCTGAACATTGAGCTGGCAAAGAGTGAATTAAGCTGTGACTAAGATGGACTGAACTCTCTTATTCCTCACTCGACCATCTTGTCCTCCTTATTTCACTGAGATATTCCTGCTCTCTATTGTTGACTCATGTTTTTCCACATGCTGTCCAGAGCAGTACACACATTAGCCTAGGCCTCAGTTGATTCTCTGTCCCATAGATGGAAGGGGACAAAGAACCAGGTTTTCCCAGGACAGTGTCTCACATCTTTTCTCTTACAGCCAACAGGAAGGTCGGATGTGCAGCCTCCTCTTTACTCGACTCAGATCTGACAAAGAAGGATTCCATGATTTCATGTTCTGCCAAGGTGTCCAAGAGTGAGGGAAGCCGGGACGTACATGATGAAAATAAGGAATTGATTGGTCGTGCGAGCTAGGCCTGGGCTTTGCAGCAACACTGGCTGAACAGCTGAGCCCAAGGCAGCCCTGCCTTGCAGCATGAGCCTAAGGGGTCAAGTGGATTTTCCTCTATGTCAGCCAACCTTCCCTGCCTCCTTTCTCTGGCCTGCTGCTCTCTGTATAGCATACACAGCTTTAGCTGTCTGGAGGCAAGAAGGAAAGGGCACTGTGGAAGAAGCCCTAGACACCCGCTCAGCACTGGCTGTTACATTACCAAAGCAGGGACCATCTACGCTGCCTTAACCCTAACTCTCTTTCCTTTGTTATTGTGGTACCACACCTCAGGCGGTGCCCAACCTGCTTCCTCAGTCCCTGGCTCCCAAGGGGCTCACCCCAAGGTCACACCGGCTGGATTCGTGTTCTTTCTGCTGTCTTGTGCCCTGCTGTGGCTTCTCTAGCCCTAGAAACCGCATGGGGCTCTGGAACTTTCTGGCTATATTCTTATCTCTCCTGTCATTGCTACCATTCATGCTTTCTTCTCTCTCTCTCCATTTGCTATTGATATTTATTGTTTGTGGTGAGGTATTGGTTGCTGCTTCCAAAGAAAGGAGAAGCAGCTCTCGCCCTTGTCCCACCCTAGGGAAGGACCCCTTCTCCCAGCTTCACAAAGCAAAAAGAACTGGACCACTACTATCCAGTTATGGCACGAACTAGAGCACCTGAGGAAAAATGACCTTAAAGTCTAGGCATTGCGGGATAGGGCATCAAGACATGACATCCTCCCCATACCTGCGTCCTTTCTTATTGCCCCTTCCTCCCTCTCTCCCTTTGTCTTTTGCACTTTGCCTCGCAACTGCCCTTGTTATTCTTAGGGCCTTGGCTCCTCTCCATCTGAAGTTTCAGCTGTTATATGGCTGCACAAGACCCCCATCCTCTCCAAGTCTCCAGGGAAAGGGGAGGCAGAGCCTCCTGGTTAAGAAATTGTTTTGCAAATGGATCTATTTTTGTATAAGATGTTGTTTTTTAGAAAATATACAAAAAAAACCCCCTCTTCCCTGTTCCTTTATCTCTCTCCCTCCTGAATGTGAGAGGTCCTGGAATTTCTTCCCTTCACTTATTCCCAGAGACTAGGACCTACCTCACTGCCCTCATCTGAATCTGTCCGATGCGCAGGTTCAAACTCCAAGCCCTAAGCAATATTCTGGATCATTAATTTCTGAAATTTGTGGGTAGCTTGGTACTTTTTCCCTGACCAGACAAGGCCAGGCCAAGGAACTGAGAGGACTCAGGTACTGCTGAGTTTTTTTTATAAATTTAATATATTTGAAGAGCCAAATGTGCAAATGCTAACTGGGCACCACCATAGGGGAGGAGAGAGGTCCAGATTAAGAATGATCGGGGTGGGGTGGAATCATGTAAGTAGAATGTTTTGGAATCATGTGAGTAGGATGCTCCGTAGGCACTGTAACCTCACCCTACACTGGATACAATTTTGTGCCATATCCCCTAGCAAAGCAAAGCTAGAATTCCCAGATGTCAGGGATCATCCCTGCCCTCCTCACGTTCCCTTCACTCCCTTACTCATAGATAAGAAGAAGAGAGTGGGACCCTCTAAGTTTAATCCCAGGAACAGTAGATGCTGGGACAAGAGGAAAGGTTAGGAGGAAGGACTATAGGGGGAAATCTAGAGGACTCAAGGGCAGAAAGGGAATTCTGGGAATTGGGGAGGTCCAAAATCCTGAGCTTAGGATTTGGGGCAACAACAGCTGCTATGAGAACTTTTTTCAGATGCTGTGGTTATAGGGAGTACTTCCTACTACCATTGGCCCTCCCTGCTGGCTGACACTCGGACTTTGAGCCTTTCTTTTTTAAATCACTTTTGCTAAGATGCATTTGATAAAAAAAATAATAATAAAGGGCAAGATAGAAATCTATTTCCCTCGCCTCTTAGGCTTCTGGGACATGTCTTTGCCTCTGACTTGTTGGATTTATTTGTTTCAAACTGTTAATAAAGCATTGGAACGGTATTTGGTCTAGTCTTCTTTCTTAGGTTTTGGCCTACTTCCTCTCTATGCCCCCAAATATACAACCTTCCCTTCCCAGTCAACTTTAGAAAAACCAAAGGCCTTCCCCCTCCTTCTGGGTCAGTAATAAATTTGTCACTAATTCATATCACCAGATTTAAACACCTCCTGTGTTCAAAGAGCATAAGTCTGGGAATGCAAATATGAAAAATGAGAATTCCTGTGCTTGAGCTTGAATTCTAATGGGAGGATGTGATGTGCACAAATAAATGTAGCACAGTGTAGATTAACAAATGAATCTATATAAAGCTTTGAAGTTTACAGAAAAGTTTTATGTGTATGTGGACACATACTCATTTGGGTCTTAAAACAACCCTGTAGACTAGTAAAGTGTCAAACTCAAATGGAAATGGGTCCCCGTGAGTAGTAGCATGTTGAAGTAGAAAACAACAAATTAACATTGTGTTGTATTTTTATTTTGTTAAACATTTCCCAATTACATTTTAATCTGGTTAGGACCACACACTTAGGACCTGGAGTTGGACACCACTGGTCTTAAATGGAGAGGCAGCTCAGATTCAGAAAGACCTGGCTATGATAATGGCTGGCTGAGCCTGAGTGAATTCCTTAACTTTTCAGAGTTCTAGACAACTCTTTTAGATTATAAATTGCTGAACAGTTTATAGGTCTAGGATTTCCCTGCAGTAGTGGAATCATAGCTTATCCATCAATCAGTCTGTAAAAAGTATATTTATTATGCTTAAATCATTCGATATGAATTTATGGACTCCTTGCAATCACACAGCCCAAGGCCTGAGTACTACTGTTTTAAAGTCATTTTCAGTTGGAGTTAAGGGAGGCAGCACAGAATGCTTCATTTACCAAGCCTTTAAGGAACACAAGATGTTCCACAGAAGGACATTGGGGAGAGCAGGCAGGAGAAGGGAGATCAAGGAATAGCTAGGAATCTATTTGGGTTAGACAATGGAGTCTAGAAAAGAGGAATGAATAATGTGAAATACAACTCCTAGGTAGCCAAATTGTGAAGTGTATTAAATATGAGGCTAGGGAATATTATTTTATGCTGTGCAATCTTGAATGAGTCACTTCTCTTTATGTCTTAGTTTTCGCTAAATGAAAGGATTGAACTAGATTTCTAAGATCCCTTTCAGTTCAAGATCCTATGATCCTCTGGACACTGGGTCACTTAACAAATCTGAAAGTGCCATGTAGAGGATGAAGTCTTAGGTGCTGAGGGAGAAACAAGTTTAGATAATTAGTTGCTTTCAATCAGCCTGTAGTCCACTTGGGATGAGATGGATATATCACTAATATGTTATACCTGATATTTGTAGGAGGAGAGAGAGGAGAAAGTAGGACAGGGAACTTGTCCAAACCTGATTTTATCTGTATAGAAACTCCCTCTATGCAGATTGGCAGATCATCTGTAAATTAAGGTCTTAGTTGCTTGGGACATTGAGAGTTTGTGACTTCTGTGGGCATAGAGCCAGTATGTTTTGGAGGAGACTTGAACCGTTATCCAGCCCAGACCTTCCTCTTTATCATACCATTTTGCCTCTCATGAGTATATAAAAGAGTCATAAAATCAAGTGCCATCTAAAGAGGTTTGTCACTTTCTGGGGGATCAGGTAAGGTTTCATGGAGGAGGTTATTGCCTTTGACTCTGAAGAATGGGTAGTAATTGAACAGGCAAAAGGAGGAGGGTATTCCAGATAGAGGGGACTGATGGAGGAAAGGCATGGAGTGTCCTGGGTAGAGAGTGAACTAGCTTGTTTGGAGGATAGAGCGTAGAGAATATTGAGATGGTCAGATCTGAAAAATTACTTGGGCAGCTAGTAACTTCTAAGAACTTTATCATTAGGGCAGTTAGCATCTGGGTAGAGAGTTTCTCAAAGTGACTGCTGCGGCTGTTACTGCTGCCTCCGAAGCCCCTGCTGTGCCTCAGGGCCTGCACCCACCCTGGTGGCACAGACCTCCTAAGTTGTCTTAGGCTGGAAAAATGTCTCCCTCTGACCTTTTGTTGGCTCTACCAATCCAAAATTTGCTTTGAGGCAGTATTTTAAAGTTGTTTGGAGGGGACTATTGGGATAGTTTAGTTGTTTCCTGGCCTGTACTCCACCATTTTCTCACCTCTTAATTTCTGGCCCTACTTTTTAGCTCATGCTTACCTCTTACTGTGCCCCACCCTTCAGTTTATACTAGGGAGGGAGATCCAAGTCAATCATCCAACAAGCATTTAATAGTTGCCCATTATGTGCCAGGCACTGTGCTAGCCGCTAGGGATAGACAAAAACGGTGTCTACCTTAAAAGAGCTTGTCTTCTGCTGGGTGATTGCTACATGTTCATAGATAAGTACAGGTAGGATAGGTACAAAATAAATATATAGAAATGGGTGGGGCAATAACTAAGGAAATTTTTTAAAATAATATTTTTTCTAATTACATTATATTACAAATTTTTAACATTCACTTTTTTAAAAATTGAGTTCCAATTTTTTCTTTCTCTTTTCTTTCTCTCCTCTCCCTTCCCTAAGACAGCCCTCCCCCCAAAAAAACCTTGAAAAAAATACAGTGAAAAATAGTATGTTTTGATCTGCATTCAGACTCTATCAGTTATTTCTCTGGAGGTGGATAGCATTTTTCATAATGAGTCCTTTGGAATTGTCTTAGATCACTGTGTTGCTGAGAACAGCTACGTCATTCACCATTGATCATTGTACAGTATTGCTATTACAATGAACAATGTTCTTCTGGTTCAGCTCATTTCACTTTGCGTCACCTTATGTAAGTCCAGGTTTTTCTAAAATCAGCTAGGTCATCATTTATTGGGCTGGACATTTGTTTCATTCTGTCATTTTGTGAATTCTGCTGCTCTGGAATTTGTTTAGAGTCATTTTTACATGTATTTAGAGGAGTTGGAATGAGAGTTCAAATAAGTCCCTGCTTTTACTCTGACATCTTGCCTCAGTGTCCCCCTGTCCCCTCATCATTTCTTTCTTTTTATTTTATTTGTTTTCAGTGTTCTACAATCAATTCCATATATCTTAGATTTTTTCACCTCCCTCACCTCCTTCCCCCGCTACCTCCCCACTCCCTCCCTGAGACAGCATACAGTTTTATATAGGTTCTACACTTATATTCCTATTAAATACATTTTCACTTTAATCATGATGCATAGAAGAATTAAAATGAATGGGAGAAATCATAAACCAAAACATAATAGAAAAGAAAATGATCTGCTTCATTCTGCTATTGAGACCATTGGGAATTTAAGTGCTTGCATTGTAATGAAGTACTAAGTCTACCAGAAAAATTCCTTGCACATTGTGGTTGTTGCTATGTACAAAGTTCTCCTGGTTCTGCTCCTTTCACTCAGCATCAGTTCATATAAGTCTTTCCAGGCCTCTCTGAAGTCTTGCTGTTCATCATTTCTTATAACACAATATTCCATTACATTCATATACCACAATTTATTCAGTCATTTCTCAATTGATGGGCATCCCCTTGATTTCCAGTTTTTGGCCACCACAAAGAGAGCTGCTATAAATATTTTTGTACATTTCCATTTTTATGATCTCTTGTGGATACAGTCCTAGAAGTGGTATTGCTGGGTCAAAGGGTATGCACATTTTTGTAGCCCTTTGGGCATAGTTTCAAATTGCTCTCCAGAATGGTTGGATCAACTCACAGTTCCACCAACAATGAATTAGTGTTCCAACTCTCCCACATTTTCTCTAACATTTATCATCTTCCTGTTTTATCATGTTGACCAATCTGATAGGTGTGATGTGATATCTCTGAGTAGTTTTGGTTTGCATCTCTAATCAATAATGACCTAGAGAATTTTTTCATATGACTATAGATAGCTTTAATTTCTTCCTCTGAAAACTGCCTGTTTATATCCTTTGACCATTTATTGACTGGTGAATGACTTGTATTCTTGTACATTTGACTCAGTTCTCTATATATTTTAGAAATGAGGTCTTTGTCACAGACACTAGTTGCAAAAATTCTTTCCCAGTTTTCTGCTTCCCTCCTAGTCTTGGTTGCATTGGGTTTGGTTGTGCAAAAGCTTTTCAATTTAATGTAATCAAAATTATCTATTTTGCACTTCACAATGTTTTCTGTCTCTTGTTTAATCAAAACTTCTTCCCTTCTCCATACATCTGATAAATACACTGTTTCTTGCTCTACTAATTTGTTTATTAGTATCAATCTTTATGCCTAGATCACATACCCATTTGAACTTTATTTTTGTGTATGGTGTCAGGCATTGTTCTATTCCTAGTTTCTACCACACTGTTATCCAGTTTTCCCAACAATTTTTGTCAAACAGTGAGTTCTTATCCCAGAATCTGGGGTCCTTGGATTTATCAAACAGTAAATTGCTATATTCATTGACTACTATGTCTTAAGTACCTAACATATTCCACTGGTCTACCCTTCTGTTTCTTAGCCAGTACCAAATGGTTTTGTTAATTGCTGCTTTATATATAATACAATTTGAGATCTGGTAGAGCTAGGCCACCTTCCCTAGCATTTCTTTTCATTAGTTGCCTTGATATTCTGAACCTTTTGTTCTTCCAGATGAATTTTGATATTATTTTTTCTAGCTCTAGAAAATAATTATCTGATAATTTGATTGGTATGGCACTGAATAAGTAAATTAATTTAGGTAGAATTGTCATTTTTTTATATTGACTCGGCCTACCCACGAGCTACTGATGTTTTTCCACTTACTTAGATCTGACTTTATTTGTGTGAAAAGTGTTTTGTAATTGTGTTCATATAGTCCCTGGATTTGTTTTGGCAGATAAGACTCCCAAATATTTTATATTGTCTACCCTAGCTTTAGATCCCCTCATCATTTCTTATAGTCCAGTAGTATTCCATTGCAATCATATACCACAACTTATTAAGTCATTTCCCAATTGACAGTCATTCCCTTAATTTCTAGTTCTTCAGCACTTTAAAAAGAGCTATTATAAACAGTTTTATACAAATAGGTCCTTCCCCCTTCCACCACCCCACCTTTTAAAAAATTTTCTTTGATATACAGACCTGGTGAAGATATTTCTGGGTTAAGGGTATGCAGTTTTATAGCCCTTTCAGCATAGTTACAAATTGTTCTCTAGAATGGTTAGATTAGTTCACAACTCCATCAACAATGCATTAGTCTCCCAATTTCCCCATATCCTCTCCAACATTTACAATTTTACTTTTCCGTAATATTTGCCAATTTGATAGATGTGAGGTGGTACCTCAGAGCTGTTTTAGGTTACATTTCTCCAATCAGTAGTGATTTAGAGCATTATTTCATATGACCATAGATAACTTTGATTTCTTCATCTAAAAACTGCCTGTTCATGTCCTTTAATCAAATGGGGAATGACTTGTATTATAATTGACCCAGTTCACTATATATTTTAGAAATGAAACCTTTGTCTGAGACATTTTCTATAAAGAATTTCCCTAGCTTTCTGCTTTCCTTTTAGTCTTGGTTGCATTGGTTTTGCTTGTGCAAAACTTTTAACTGAGGTAATTTTAAAAGGCCTCTTGAAGGAGAAGGCATGAACATTGGAGGCCAAATGTCATTTATATGGAGCAGCAAGGAGTCCAGTTTGATTGTGGGGTGGGATGTATGAGGGAGAGTCAAGAGCAAGGGTGGGGAACCTGTAGCCTCAAGGCTACACATGGCCCTCTAGGTCCTCAAGTGCAGCCCTTTGAATTCAAACTTCACAGAGCAAATCTTCTTAAAGGATTTGTTTTGTAAAACTTGGACTCAGTCAAAAGGCTGCACCCAAGATCTACAAGACCACATGTGACCTCTAGGCTGAAGGTTCCCCACCCCTGGTCAAGAGTAATCATAAGCGGCTTGGAAAAGCAGAGTGAAATGCCAAGCAGAGTAATTAGTATTTTATCCTATGGACAGTTATGTGCATAGGAGTAACATGATCAGAGTGGTGCTTTAGAAATATCAATTTGGTGACTGTGTGGGACATGGAGGGGGCAATTTGAGGCAGGGAGAATACAGAGGATTTTTTATTTTTGCAATACTACAGACAGGAGGCGATAAAGGCCTGCATTAGGGTCATTATAATATGGGTAGAGAAGAGGACAGATGCAAAGGAAGTTGAGGTCATGAAATACATGACTTAACAAGTGATTGAATATGGGAGGGGGCTAGTGAGAGAATAAGGGGTCCAGGATGATTCTTCAGTTGTGAACCTGGGCAACTCTAAGAAAATGAAGCAAGCAGATAGGGTAGCTTTAGGAGTCAAGATGAAGACATGTTGAGTGTGAGATGCTTGCGGGACATTCAAGTAGAACTGCAGTTAGAAATAGGGGACTGGAATTCAGGAGAGATGGGGACTGGATTTGTAGATCTGGGAGTTATCTTCCTGGAGATCATCACTGACACCATGAGTTCTGATAAGACCACTGAAAGAGGAGAGATGCCAGGATGCAATGGGAGACATCTATGCCAAAGGGACAGAATTACAAATAATGAAACGAAGAGAAAACTGCCAGAGCAGTGTTACAGCAACTCATTGACTGTCCAGGAGGGGGTGCTCAACGGCGCCAAATGCAGAACAGAGGTCAAGAAGCTGAATGGAGGCAAGGCCGTGGTTTAGCAACACAGCCCTGAGACCTCTGCTCTATGCCCAGCGGAAATGCATCAGTTGCGCTTTAACTTTGTTCTTTCCTCCACCTCCTGGTCTGGTCACTGACAAATACACTCTGGATGAGCCCACCAGACTCCTGAACCCCCAGCTGTCATTGTTTGAGTTTTTTCAGATAAAAGTACAGGAAACTCCCTGCCATGATTGAAACGTGAGAGACAAAAAAATATTCTAGGCTAGAAAGTGATAGTATATACATAGCCCTCAGATCTCCTGACCTTCTCTGTCTCGCCCCAGACAAGAAGCCTGAGATCAGGAGAGTAGCCGCAGTCTGGTGCTGGGGCTACAATTAAAGCCCTTTAAATAGCCCTAGAGTCTGGATGTCTGTGGTCCCATCCAGACACGCGGTGTGGGGCAGCTCTTGCGGGCAAGGAAGGGTCTGTGAAATGGAATGTAGCTGGTAGAGGGAGGGAGGGGCTGCTCACCCTTTTTCCCTCCTCGACCCCAACAATGCTTTTGTGCGCACATACCAATCTGGGGACCACAACTGCCCACGCATCCATTCAAGTCTGCAGCCTTGCCAGGAATAGAACCCAGGCATCCAGAACCCACAGAACCGCCTTCATCTCCTGCCCAGCTGTCAGAAGCCAAATCCAGGCTCCCACCCTAGTTATACACTCCGCCCACCCTGGGCAATTGCTCCCAGAAACTCAGTGAGAAGGTTTGGTTTCCATGACAACGCACTTAGGGTGCTGGGAAGGGTGAGATGGGACCGAGAGCAAAGTACGGAAAGGGGGAAGCATTCCTCCCTGCTGGTGGGGTAGCCCAGCTTTCCTTCCTATGATTGCATTCGTCTCCGTCTCCCCTCCCCCTCCTTCCCTCCCTTTCGGGGTTTTTGCCGCATCTCAGGCAGCAACCATCTCGGAATCCAAATGTTGCTACGGGGAGAACTGCAGAGAGAAGGGGAAAGAGGGAGGGAGGGGGAGCGGGGGAGGAACGGAGATTGGTAGAAAAAGGAGAGAGAGAGGAGAGGGAGAGAGAGAGGAGAGTGAATGGAAAAAAACCAGGAGGCAGAAGCTGGGGGGTGGGGCGCAGCAGAGAGCTAGCTGTCTGTGTCTGGGTGATGTACATTTCCTGCGGATGCTTCAGTCCTATCGGGGGATAGGGCAGGGGGCTCCTCCACCACAGTGGGAGGTGATTGCAGAGTTATGGAGGGGAAAGTGTGTGCGTGTGTGTGTGCAGTGGGTATGGGGCTGGCTTTGCAAATCGGGAAACTGCGCTAAAGGCTGCCCGACCCTGCTGACAGGGAGGGAGGTTAGGTTCAAGCCCCCTTGCCTCCTAGCCCCTCCGACGCTGCTGCAGTCACTGATGCCGAGTAACTCCGCCCTGCTCCCTGGGAAGCAGCCATATTAGAGTCAAGGATTTATTTTTAGCGGACAGTGGGAGGGGGTTGAGGAAACACTTTTCCCTCAATCCCTTTTCGGTTTCGAGTCCCCCTTTCCCTTCCCCCCTCTTCCAGTCGACTTCCTAGCTCTTAACACTCGTGGCTTGCTGGCCAGTCAGCTCCGGTCCCTTCCCCCCATGCCTCTTCTTTTGCCTAGATACCGGTGCTAGGAGATGTAACAGAGAGGCACGGCTACAAGTATACCACCCCACACCTAATTACACATCCACCATGACGCATATCCACACAAAATCTCAAGTAGACACTCACAACCACACCCAATTACACACATCACCACTAATACACTCATGTGCACAATCACATCTAGTCACACATCCAACAACCCCATGGTCCACACACAGAAACACCCTCTTCTCAACTCAGGCTCTCCAGGTCTCCCCATCTGCAGGCTCCCTTACTGACCATCTCTTCTTGCATTGAAACACTAGGACCAAACGGTTCAGAAGAAACCATTTTATTATTTTTCCCAAAGAAAAAGCTATATAAATATTAGAGTATAAAACTTGCGTGTATGCGGGGGAGGAGCGCTACGTGGCTATTCGAGGGAAGCTTCTACAGGAGGGGCACAGAGGTCAGTACCGGGAAAGCGAGATTGGGCTGGGGCGGGGAGCTGCAGCACACAGACACAGAGTAAAGCACAGCACTTCGGGGAGGAGCGGGAGCAGCTGGAGACAAAGCCCCAGTGCTGCTGTCCGCTGTCACCACAAAAGCAAGCACACGGCACTAGCTACACACGGGCTACTCTACACCAGCTCAAAGGTTGCGGTCAGGGTCACTACTCACTACACTAAAAGTGGTGAAATGTGGGAGGGTCTCCTCTGTGCAAACAGGACTAGGACAGCCCCCGTCGGGCCAGGGTCAGGATAATCTGAAGGTGGAGATCTAAACAGTGGGAAACATTACCCAAGCTCCAGGAAATTCTGGAAAAGGGTAGCGAGTGGCAAAGTAGAATAAATGGCACCTTAGAGGTCCAGGGAATATGAAGTTCATGGGGAGCTACAGGAGAGCCCTTCCTCCCTCCCCTGACCATCTGTCTCTCTGCTCCTGGGTCTCTTTCCTAGTGTTTGGGGATAGAGAACATGATATTTGACCATCATGCAGAAACTTGGGGAGGGGAGAGTGTGTGGCTTCCTGTACTGGTCAAACTGCCCTGGAACTGGCCTACACTGGCCCTTTCTGCTTTTCCCGATAAATAAGAGAGTATTTCTATCCCTGGATTGCCTATGGCAACTTTGTCTATGTCCAGATGACCTAGCCTGAATTACCTCCCCCTCAACTCTCCCTCTTACATGAGATCACACACGTTTCCCTATGTACATGTATACTAGGCCCAGGAGCTCAATCTCACTTTGATGCCTTTTAGCTCACTTTAAATCTCCTATGGGCAAGGTGACCATGCCCAGAGCCAGAAGCCTGAGGCTTTGTATCCAGGGGACTGGGTCCAACTCAGAGCTCTCTTGTCCACAGGGCACTTGACTCTTAGACAGTTCTAGAATATGAGGACTTGATTAGTTCAGGGAGCCCAACCAGTAACTTGTGGGAGCCTACTTCAAGATCCTGACCAAGATTTGTCTTTCTTTCTAGTGGAAAGGTACCCCCCTCCCTATACCCTCCCTATGATCCCACCATGCCATGCTATTTCCCAACATGCAATGGATTCTTTTGCTGAGGGGTAGAGAAAGAATAGGAGATAGGAACTCTGAAGAGAATGGTCCCATAACTCAACCCTGGTCCCTGTTTACTAGGGCCTTGGGCAAAGGCTGAGGGCAGAAAATTTTCTCCAAACCCAGTCCATATAAAAGTAAGTAGAGAAGTGAAAATATTTGAAGTTGGTTTAGAAAGTGGGACTCAGAGGTCGCTGTGCTCCCACAACTCTTCACAGGTATGAGATAAGCACAGTTCTGCCCCATTCCCCAGATCTTAAGGCCACTCAGCCTAAGGTCTCATAATACCCATAATACCCAAAAGAAGATCGGGGGAGCTTAGAGGTTTGGGATTGGGAAACAGAGTCAACCTAACTGATGGGGGGCGGGAATGTAACTGGGGCTTCTAAGCTAGGGATGGAGGAAAGGAGGGGACATATATGAATCTCTGTATCTGTACTGTTCCCATGGGCACAGCATTTTTATTGGGGACTCCTGGCAGCACCCCCTTTGCATATTCAATCCCTTTGGAGGCACAGAAGAGGGTATTCACAGGGCACTTATTTGTGTTTCCCAAGAGGGAGGGGTCACCATAGCCCCCACCAGCAGCCTAAGGGTGATTCCCTAGATTCTGGGGGTTCAGGGAACTGGAGAAAGGTTGGCTTGGTGGGAGGGGTTTTGCCCTGTGGCCCTGTGCTTGGGACCTAATGCTGACCCTACTTCTTCTCCTTCTTGCCAGATTTCTTCTTATTTCCATTGCCACCTGCCGGGGCCTTGCCATCTCTCTTCCCAGCAGCATTGGCCAAGGTGGCAGTGCTGCCTGGGATGTATACGTTCTGCCTATAGTCAGGCACGTGCTGCAGTGTGAACTGGGGCCCGTAGCGGGCACTCAGCCCCATGGTGCCTGCCCCACCGCCAAGGGTCGAACTTCCATCAGCAGCTTCTGAAGAGAGAAAAGGAAGAATCAGAATGTGATTGAGGGAGCCCCTGGGACCTTCCAATCTAGCTCGGCTGACTGCCCCCAACCCACACTCCAAGTCACTGGATTGTATTCATTTTTAAAATGAGAGGGCTGGACTAGATTATTAGGCAAGACATATATCTATCACAAAGAAGAGAGTGTTGGACTTGGAGTCAGACCTGGGTTTATCTGCAGGTAGGTGTAGTGGATAGAGCCTGGTGTCAGGAAGACCTGAATTCAAATTTGCACTCAGGTACTTACTACCTGTATAACCCTGGGCAAATCACTTAACCTCTGTCTTCCTCAGTTTCCTCAAATGTAAAATGGTGATAAATATAGCAGCACTTAACTCTCAAAGTTGTTGTGAAGGGTCAAATTAAGTAATATGTGTAAAGCTCTTAATAAACCCCCCGGCACTAGTAAGTACTCTATAAATCCTTATTTCCTTTCTTTCTTAATTCTGATATCTCCCCTCAAGAGATTATGAAATTAGGGGAGAACAGAGCCTAGGAGTCCTAACTCTCACATCGTTCCAGCTTACTCCCCCTGGTTCCACTGGTAACTTTTGAGTCTCCCAGTGCTGTGAAGGTTAAAAGAATAGAAAAGGCTGGCCAAAGAAGGGGGGAGGTAGAAGGAGAGAGCCTCACTTAGTAGCCTTCTCTCCTCCCAAACATGAGAGGGATAAGGATAGTGACTAAGGCTGGAGAGGTTGAGTAATCCTGGGACACCAACCAGGGATTGGGAAATAAAGACAAGAAAAGTTTCGAGAAGGAAACTGCTCCGAATGAGGAGGCAACGGAGACATTCCTTGTTCATTATTCTCTGAGCCTCAGGTTTCAAAAACCCTTTCAAGTTTATGACCCCGTCTGCCCCTTCCCCCCATCCTTCCCAAGAATGGAGAGATGTCTGGGAAAAGCTAGCTGCACTCTTTCTTTCCTTAAGATGGCCCCCTCTGTCTTCCTTTCACCCCCTTCCTCTTTTCCTTTCATTCTGACATTTCTTGGTTTTTCCTAATTAGCTCAGCCTGGGAGCCTCGCCTGGCCCCCTAGCTCTACCTCCTTCCTATGTCCCCTCCAGGAGCCTCTTCCAGTCTTGGAATGTGTGTGTGGTGGTGGAGTTTGGGGGAGGGGAGGGTTTGGCAATACATAGCAAACTGAGCTGTGCTTCTCAGAAGGGCCAAATCTCCAGAGAGGTGTATGAAATAGAGAAGCCAGAGAAAAAGAGAGAGAGACAGAGAAACAGAGAGAAAGACAGAAAGACAGAGAGAGCAAGACACACACACACACACACACACACACACACACACACACACAGATTAGAAAGCCAGAGAAAAAGAGAGAGACAGAGACCTCTATCCATCCAGAGAGATAGACAGAGATAGACAGAGACAGAGTGAAACAGAAACAGGCAAATAGAAACAGACACTTACAGACAAATAGTGAAAGCCAGAGAGAAACACAAGGAGAGACAGACCTAAGGAAATGGTTAGACTGAAGGTAGGATCTGAGTTGGGGGGAGGGGTATAATGACAACCCCACCCTACTTTGGAATCTGAACAATTTTCCAGGGACCCCTCTTCTTACCTCCCCAAAAGGTCCATTGTGGGCAAGGAGAAGCAGCCTTACTTTATAAGAGAGGAACTGAGACACATGGAATAATAGAAAGAACCCTGGATTTTAGTTCGAAGTCCTGGATTTGAACCCTGACTGCTAAGTGTTAACTGTGTGACTCTGGGCAAGTCATTTCACCTCCATTTCCTTATCAAGAAAATGAGGAGGTTGGAATTGATCTTGATAACCCAATATTCAGCAATTCTTAACTATGTACGGGTGTGTGTGTGTGTGTGTGTGTGTGTGTGTGTGTGTGTGTGTGTGTGTGTATTGAGGGTAGGAAGTGCACTTAGGATTGTAGACATTTTACCCTCAGTCCCTCACAACTTCAGTCTGTTTTCCCAGATCCCAGATCCCAGCCTGGGACCTGCTCTTCCCTTCAGTCTAGCTGTACTGAGCATGGGACATTCAATAAGCCATCTGGAGACTCTGGGTGAGAACCGGTGTGAGCTGCAAACCGCAACCTCCTGACTACCTCTGCTCCACTAACCCTTCTGTTTATTTAAAAAGTCTCCAAAGTGTAAGCTCCTTCTCCTTTTCCCCAGCTCTATGGGCTTGGCCTCCAGCTCCTGGAAGCTCTGAGTCTGTGGAAAATGGGCATTAGAGCAAGAGTCTGACCCTCTCCCCTACCACACCCTTCTCCCCTGAGGGTTCTAAACCCACATGGGTCATGGCCCTGGGAGGCTGCAAGGTTATAGGGCCCTGACAGGAGACAGAAGCTTTCCCTGGCCCTGGGCCCCAGCTCTGAATTTAGCCCTGACCCCTATTCCAATGGGACACTGAGGGGGAGTGTACTTGCTCATGAATGCCAATTCCATCTCCATTAAAAGTGAACAGGATATTCTTTGCCTGTGGAGTCTTTGACCATAGCAGCTATATATACCTGACCAATCTGACCACAGCAACTATATATACTTGACCACAGACTTTCTAACTTGGTCCATGAACTGCACACCTCTCCCAAATCCAGCCACATCCTCAATCTCCTTAACCAGAATTGTCCTACACCTTGGATACATTGGCCTCCACTAAACTCTGAAGTATTGAGGCCTAAAGGAAAGGGCACTGGATTTGATATTAATGAATTCAAAAAATGAGTTCAAATCTTGGTTTTGCCAAATGCTAAATGTCTAGAATTGGACAAGTCATTTAATTTATACGACTCTCAATTTCCTCATCTATAATATTAATAATCAGCATTTATATAGCACTTTGGGGTTTGCAAAGCCCTACTCATCCAACTGTAAAAGAAATGAATTGGACTAGAGATAATCTTTAAGGCTCTTTTCCAATTCTAAATTCCATGATCTTTGCCATACCCTCTTCCCTAGGAACCAGCCTCCCTCACTGATAGATGGGGCTCTACTGAGCTTTACTTAGATTAGGAGTGTCAAACAAGGGATTTCCTGAAGCCAGCTTAAACATTATGTTCTCCTGTGAGTTGATTGTTAAATTTTTAGTGTGAGCATTTCATTGTTCAGTTGTTTCCAACCATATCCAATTCTCCCTGCTCTTATTGTGGGGTTTTCTTGGCAAAGATATTGGAACGATGCCATTTCCTTCTCCAGTTCATTTTACAGATGAGGAAGTGAGGTAAACAGGGTGAAGTGACCTACTCAGGGTCACACAGCTAGTACAGATGCCAGAGTTGAACTTGCCAAGATGAGTCTTCCTGACTTCTCCCAGGAGCTTTATCTACTGAACCGTTTAGCTGCTCATGAATATTTATACCCAGGCAATTGGCAAACACTACAAAGCAGAGATTGATTTATTGTTCTGTTGATGTCTACTCTAGATTTTAAGAAAGTGAAGAAGAAAATGTTAATAATACAGATTAAACTTTAAAATATGTCCTGGAGACACTTTCCCTCCTTCCCTCCCCCTCTCCCAAAGCCAGTTTTTAAACATTTACTAGCACATCCCTGGAAAGTTGTTAGAAAAGGCAGTGATGGTCCTCTTCCTATCTCGAAGGAGGGAGGCATGGGGCATGACTGAATTAGAGGTAGGCATGGAACCAAGGCATGGCATGACTGCCAGTCTCATTTTCTATACACTAGGATTCTAGAAAGCCCTGCCAAGTACTATCAACACTACATGTGTCTGTAGCCTGACCTAGACATAGATCATAGATAATGGAATTGAGAGGTAAAATGGATCTTAGTGGCCACTGAGTCTTATCTTCTTATTTTAGAGATGCGAAAACTGACACAGAATAAAGTTAAG
>CM053769.1:396069630-396118796 GCA_028658325.1 Potorous gilbertii
CCCCCCCCCCAAGCACACAACTCACCATTGGCGGAAGCCAGGATCATAGCCTGAAGCATCTCTGTGTCAAATTGATTGTTGGGCCAGGTGCCTCCTTCATCACCATTCTGGGAGCTATAGGGAGATGGACAGATAGTGAACATTGACTCTGCCTTGGGATTTTTTCTCCCTATTCTGGTCCCAGCCTGAAATCTTTCCATTCCACCCTATGGAATATGACCCCACTATACATGTATACATATACATATATGCATATGTATGTGTGTGTATGCATATGTTTGGAACCTGCCTTTTTATGGTCAGGGGACACATACCTTTGCCTAAAGAAAAGTGGGAGACTGTGAAGGTGATGGAAAATGACCATTCTATTAAAAAATACAGATGTGGGGAATTTAAAAAAACAGGAGAAGACATGGAAAAACATGGGAAACATGGAGTGATTTAGAGCAGACAGCTTAATCAGGATAAAATATACACAGTAACCTCAATAGTATGAGTGAAAACAAAGTGAAAGGAAAACAAGGTGAAAGGACAGCTGAACCCAGATTAAAGACAATAATGCATCATCTTAAGCACTGGCTCCATATGAAAAATTGTGAAATACACCTCCTTCCTCTCAGTTTCAAAGGTGAGGACTATAGGTACTCAATATTATTTTTGCATCAAAAATGGTCCCTGTGTCGAATGGTTTTCCTTAACTATATTTCTTTGTGAAAATGGAGGGTTCATTCAGGTGGATGAGGGGAGATGTCTGGTATATGAAACAAAAGGCAGCAAAATTTTTAAAAAGGTGGTAAAAATATGGGTTTGTCTATTACAATGGAATTTCAGGGACCAGAGAAGGCATCTTTCCCCTCCCTCCTTCACTACTGTCTGACAAAGTCTTCCATTCGGTGAGGACCAAAAAACCTTGAAGTACTAACACCACTTTTTTCCCCTGATGTATTGATAGGTTTACTGATTTATTTTCCTCTTCTTTTTTTCTTTGTGGTTGGGATAGCTCTCAGGAAGGGTGAGAGGTAGAGATAGAGGAGGAAATTTAGGCAATATGAAGACAGAAGGGATCAATAAAATTTATGTATTAAAAATAAAAATACTTCTCACAGACATAACACATTACTTTTATTCATGCTTTAAGGATAAATGACTAGTAGAAGAGTGGTTTTTGAGAATATATTTGGATTATGAAAGATAGGAGACAGAGGAGGGCCCTGAGCCCCTGCAGAGGCAGGCAGTAGAGGTCTTAGAGAGGTTTTCTAGATTACTTGTTGCAGAAAAATCCCCAAAATAAGAAATTGGGGTTGCCAAATGCAAATTTCACCTATTTCATTCTAACATCCTCCCATCTGAGTTCTTTCAGATGTATGATATATAAGAAGGAAGACTGAATTGCAAAGCAAGAGAGAGGCCTGTGTCCTTCGGTAACAGGAGACTGGTCTATATATGCCACTCAAGTTTATGACCTTGATGGAAGGGAAGAGAAAGTAAATATAATTTTATATAGTGTCTACTGTGTGCCAAGCACTATGCTAAGTGTTTTTCACAAATATTATCTCATTTAATTACAATGAACAAGCCACTTTTTCATCTCTGGGTCTCAGTTTCCTTACTATAAGAATGAGATTGCTGACTCAGGTGGTCTCTAAGTTCTCTTTTAGCCCTTGTATTTCCTGACATTTCATCATTTTGCTGAAGGCTAGGACTGCTAATGGCCCTACTTGATCAGTGAATGGAGGTTCTGAACAGAATTCTCATATCCCCATAACTGCTGTAAACACATACAGACACATTTTGCCAGCTGATATTAAAAGGGAAAATAACAGGACAAGGGGTGGAAAGGCAGAGACTTCAGATTTCTCTGACCTCTTGCCTAGGACTCAAGGCTTTAGAACTCAAGCCTCTTCCCTCTTCCTTCCCTGAAGGTGAGCACATCTCCTTTATGGCTACATGACTGAATTTCTACAACCACTTTATGTCCCATTCTCCTCCTGGGTTTTTCTTAGCAGACCTGCTATATCTGGCAGAGAGTATCGATGAGTCCAGGGGGCTAAGCCCCAGGGAGAAGGAGTCCAGGCAGAACTGACTGAAACTAAAGAGAATGAAAGGGGAAGCTGGTGTGTAGTGCGGAGCAGCACCAAGGAATAGTCAGTTCAGATGCTAGAAGAGAGATATGGGAGTGGTGGTGGTGGTGGGATAATAGTTGTGAGGTGAAGGAAGGAGAACAAACGATAGAGTTGGGCAGGATGCTAGGGGCTGAGCATGCCACAAGATTTCAAAGGAAGTGGTTTGAGGCAGGTAGCCAGGGAGCTGGGCAGCCAGCCAGCTCTTTGAAGTGAAGGCCTGGGGATGAGGGAGAGGGGGAAGCTTTGGGATTTGGGAAGGAAGAGTCCTGTTATTTACCATTTAACCCAATTTGGTCCTAGTTCTGTGAGATGTTAGCGAAAAGGGGAACGAAGTACCTATTTCCCTTGAAGCTGGAGGTCTGAGAACAACTTCAGGGGCAGAAGGGCAGTGTTGGAGGAACAGTGGAGCATGGACAGTGGGGGAGCTTTGCTAGAATGGGACTAAAGATTAGGATGATTTAACAACAGCAGCAGCAATAACAAGTGGGGCAGAGTGGGCAGAGTGAGAAGAGTACCATACCTGGTGTCAGGAGGACCTGAGTTCAAATGTGACCTCAGATACTTAAAACTTACTAGCAGCATGACCTTGGGCAAGTGACTCAACCTCAATTGCCCTTGCCTTCCCCTTCCAAAAAAACCCCAAAAAACCAAAAACAACCCAACCCTCTCCATAAGAACGAATTTTATATTCAGAGTAGACACCTCAGAGTTTAGAGTTTTCTGTGTTAAAATGTATATCTGGAGTTTTAAGCTAAAATATAAACATAGGGATTTTCTTGTTTAATGAAGAAGTTATAGAAGTTGCTTTGAAATGCAAAAGCTATGTGGTATAGGGGAAGAAATAGTGTGTTTTGAGTCAAAGGATCTGTGTTTGAGGACCTGCTCTATCATTTATTAGCTGTGTGACCTTGGGTAATTCACCTAACCTCTCTGTAAAACCAGAGGGTTGAACTAAATGACTTCTAAGGTCCTCTTCACCTCTAAATCTATAATCCTGTACAAGATAGGGGAATATAAGAAGAGGTTAGCAGAACTGAAAACAGCAAACTTCAAAAAATACAGAAAATATCTCAGATGCTGTTTTTCTTCCCTTCAAAAATTAAACCATAAGCTAAAAATTAACCAAAAAGAAGAGAGGAAAACTAAACGTTGTTTAAGTCATAAAGGAAATCCATCTTACTTAATCTTATAGTAAAGAGTATGGAACTAGTGATGGATCAGTATGGTGATTCCCATGAGAAGGAAAGATAACCAGGCTCTTAGAAGTGAGAGTGGGTCTGGAAGATGGGTTTGGAATCAAGGGACAGAGAACTCCCATATGTAGGGAATGGGAAAGAGCTGAATTGGGAATCTTAGTATATCAGCTGATAGACCTTGGAATTATATATTCTACCCCTTTTCATTTCATAGATGGGGAAACTGAGGCCCAGTGACTGTAAGGGACTTGCTCACATTCACACACACATTTCATATATATATATATATACATGTGTGTGTGTGTGTGTGTGTGTATGCAAATACACATGTGTGCATACATACATGTACACATATATACATATGTGTATACACATATACATATATTTATAGTGGAAATACAGAGGCTGGAACAGGCCAAAGAGAAAGATATGGAAAAATAGGACTGTCCAGTGTATACTTAAAGACTAATAGCTAATTTCAATCAGAAGTAATGGGTGGGTTTTCAGGTATCAGAAAAGAATGAAGGACTGATAGGTATCAATAATAGACAGAACCCAGACAGATCAGTTGGATCATCTTAAACCTTAGATGTCACTTGTAGTGACAGTGATAGCAATGGATGCTTTAAACCTGAACTCAGCTAGCTGAACAGTGTAAAACTGTACTGTTGCTTTCAGGTGTATAAAGTTGGCAGCATCTCTACCTTTGATAGACCTTAAGTATAATGATGTAATGGATGAAGAGATGGTCTCCAATTCAAGAAGACCTGGGCTCACGTTCCATCTCTGACACATATTAGTTGTGTGGCCATAGACAAGTCATTTAACACTGGAGGCAATTCTCTGAGACTATAACTTGCAGAGAAGATGTCAATGGGCATGGGTAGAGGGCATTTCCTATGAAAAAGAAACACATATCTAGTCCCTAATCTTATATAGATGGTAGCCTAAATTGCCTTCCACTCTAGGAAAGTTTCATTGTCTACACAAAACCAGTTATGCTAAAACAGAGTGGGGAGTAGAGGAAATACTAAGTGAATTTGGAAAGGATCCAGGATGAGACTTTTTATGGGGGGAAATCTCCCCCCAACCTCTTCTCCTTTATTTAATCCCTGGCAGCTGAGAAAACTTTTGATCATCCAGAATGGGAGTTAACCATTTTTTTTTGAAAGTCTGGTAAAGCTTGTGGACCTCTGCTCAAGAGAAATATTTTTAAATGTATAATGTAAAATACACAGGATTGCAAAGGAAACCGTTATATTGAAATACAACTATTTCACTATTAAAAAATCCAAGTTCACAACCTCAGTTAAGAACTCCCAATCTAGAGACTGAGAAGAGGATCTTGTCCAAAAGGATGTAGTCAGTGTGTGTTACAACCTGGATTTCAGCCCAGGTCTTCTGACTCCAATACCACATTATCTCCATCATCTGATAGAATTGGGATTCAATGAGGTTTGACCAATAATGAAACCCTAGGAGCAGAGGAGCAGAGCCTACCTGTCCATACTGCCACTCCCTAGGACTTGGGACTTTCATCTAAGGTTAAGCATGACTAGTATGGGAATGAAGTTAGCTGGGCATAGACACATTATATTGATTGTTGTTGTTTCTGAATCTCTTTTAACAAAACGCTTTGGGTTCTCTGTGTCCAGGGAACATCGGTGACTACTGTGGGAAATTCTGTACTATTGCAGGGGGGAGGCAAAATTGCCAAAAAAAAGAAAAGGATCAGCCCAGACTTGCTCCTGGAGGGCCTTTAAGGGTGGTGGTATTGGGGAAAGGGTAGAAGAAGGCCAAAGAAGTCAGAGAAGATGATTTGTCTCTTTTATATATATATATACATATATATGTATATATATACATACATACATATATATCTATATATCTATATCTATATCTATCTATCTATCTATCTATATATGTATATATGTTATGTAGGTACTCTAGCCCACTGATTTTAAATTCGTTACTTTGCATTGAGCTCCAGGAGCTTGAATGGGATTCCATTATATCTAAAGCCTCTTTTCTACTCTGAGTTTTAGTTGGCACAGTAATTCTTTTACCCTATGGGGTTCTCTCTTACTACATCCTTTTCTTTCCCTCAGTCCCATCTCAGAATAGTTCCTACCCCTTATTGGGAAGATACCCATAAGCTCTCACCAGGGGGCCCTGAAGCAGGTCCCAAGATCAGAGAAAACCACAAACTTTCTGACTGAGATTTAGTGGGGAGAAGATTCCCTACCCCCACAGTGAACACATGTACACACACACACACACACACACACACACACACACACACACACACACACTGCTTCAGGCAGGCTGACTCCAGACAGACAATGGGATAAGTGATCAGAGACAGAATATGAGAGATAAGGAGATGAAATACAGCATATGACAATGTGCATGTTTGTTTCAGTACATGTGAGACAGAGACCAACACATACAGACACAGTAGTGGCGAGAGGTGTTTTGGGAAACAGATCCATCAAAAAAGCACAGTATATGGATAAGTAGAGATTGAGAAACAGACAAACAGGAAACACAGAGAAATAGACCAAGGCAGAGAAACAGGAATAAAACAGAAAATGGAAATGCAGATGATAATTGTGGACACACACACACACACACACACACACACACACACACACACACACCAGGAAGAATTTGCTTTTTATCTTCTCAACACTGATGCTGCACTTCTCCCCTCAAAAGGATACTTCCCATTACCCTTCACAGAGCTCTACCTTTCAGTCTCTTCGGCATCTCCTCCTCCACGGCTGCCCATCCTCCCGCCCTTCCCCCACTGCTCGGTGTTTCTAGGAGAAGCCATCTGCCTGTTGCTGGAGTTCTGTCTGAGATGGGGGGTCAGAATGGGAGTTGATTCCAAGCCAAAATCTTGGGATCAGGGGAGAGGAATACAAGGACCCTCCCTCTTTTTACCCAAAAGGTGGATAGACTCTGAATCTCTCCACAGAGGTTAGAGTCAAGAAGGGATTCCCCCCACCTCCAATCAATGACAATATGGGGTTAGGGAAAAGGTTGATGAACAGAAAAGAGACCAAGGTAGAGGAAGCCTCTCTGGGTCAGCTCTCAGGCTGACAGACTGTTTCCATTATCTGGGGTGTGTGTGTGTGTGTGTGTGTGTGTGTGTGTGTGTGTGTGTGTGGAGGAGGGGAGGAGTTCCACTCAAATCCCATTTTAATACCATCCTGGAAGTTTACTACTAATGAAACTCACAGGCTCTCCAGGGTGTTTTCTAAGGAATGGGAGGGAGGAATCAATGTTAAAAAATAGTCTAAAAGGGTCCAGGCATGTCTCCTCTCCCTCTGGGTTCAGGAGCACTATGTTCCAAGCAGATGTTGGAACCCCAAGATTCTCTTGAAATCAACAATTGGGGGGGTAGAGAGGGGAAAGGGGAGAAGTATTTGTATTTTGCCCCAGACTTTAGACTTCACCCTTCCCACATTTCAAGGGAAGAATTTTTAGAGGAAAGGAAGAAAACAGTAGAATCACCTACCCGCTGGTGCCAGGTCTCTGGGCCTGAGAGAAACGCCAGTCCGTGTTGGGCGGGGCTTGCTGCAGAGGAAACAAAGAGAGACATGTTTGAGTGAGGCTGAAGAGATTCAGTGGCCAGCCTTAGGCACATGGCAGGGAAAGAGATGGGAGCAAATGAGCTCCTGAGGAAGGAAGAGGAGAAAGGGAAATCAGAGAGATTAGGGGAGGGACAACTAGGGGGAAAAACTGGGGTTTAGGAGAATCAAGATTCCCAAAGAGAAATAAATACTGGAATGCTGAGACTTAAGGTGAAAGGGCCAAGATATATTGAGCAAGGAAAGAAATCTTTCTTAAAGAATAAACCCATGCCCCTCCTTCCTCCCAAGCTCCTGTTTCTGCACCAGGCAGACAACAAAAACAGAGCCACCAGAGAAGGCTTGAGAATGTTATTTGGTCCAGAGAAGCAGCAAACTTTTTCTGTGGAGGGAAATGGAAGGCATGGTATGCAGAGTATAGTAAAGAGGACCCTAACTGAGTAGCTATAAGCCTGGAAAGCTCAGCCTCAATACTTTAACATCTTCTCCTTTAGGCACGTTTAAATACCAGGTTCTTTTGTTCCCTGTTCAAATGCATATCTTCCATTGCCAAGTACATTGTTAATTTAGGAGACAAGCCAGAGATTCAGCTTTGTAAAGACACCCCCAGCGCCAAGGGGACCTCCTACCCACATGCTCCATCCTAGTGGACAATGGTCACTTTGCTACAATGGATACAAAAAGAACAAGGATGCTCTGTCCTGAGTGGCGTGGGCCACTAGGACTATGACCTCCAGGAAATCAACTTTCACAGGACTTAAGCCCATTCCCCTCCCTCTTCCTCTTTCCCCTCAACCCTACATTCATGATCACTGCTATTTGCAGCTATGGGACTCAGGGGATCCATTTCAAATGAAATGGGAGATTAAATTATTATCTACCTCCTTGATCTCTATGGTCCTGTCCCACCCCCTTACCTCATTATGAAGAAAACTTGCAAGGAATATGTCATTACCATAATAACAGCTTCAACTTATAATAGCACTTCAAAATTTATAAAGCACTTCATTTACATTTTCTCTTCTGATTCTGACAACTCTATGTAGACAGTACAGGTATTATTACCTCAATTTTGCAGATATATTCAGGAAAGGAAGTGGACCAGTCATGAACAAAGACAAGGATTAGCAAATGTTCTGCCCTATTACCCCTAAAATGACAAGAGATCTGGAGCAGCAGTTTCTAACCTTTTTTTTTGTGTATGTACTGAACCACATTGGCAATCTGGGGAGGGCTATAGATTCCCTTCCCAGAATGCTGTTTTAAAAAAAAATTAAATTTTATTGATAGGTTAATAAAAATAAAAGTAACTTTCCCATCCAAGGTTATGACTCCTTGAAATCCATCCCATGGAACCCTTTGGGGAAGGAGACCCTAGATGCCAGTTTTAAACTACCCATGATCCAGAGGAAGATTCCCAGTATACTGAATAGAGAAGTTGAAAGAAGAGACAACACAAGAAGAGTTGCACAGAATGAGAAAGTATGAGCAGGTTTCTATCTGTACTGTTGGAGGAAACACCTGAATCAATACAATTCATTTAAAATAGAAAAGTAATGTATAGAAACTCAGAGGAATTAAGTATCTGGCCCAAGAGGATATAGTTAGTATGTGTTACAACCTGGATTTCAGCCCCGGTCTTCCAACTCCAATACCACGCTGCTTCATAAAACTGCTC
Organism: Potorous gilbertii; assembly: GCA_028658325.1. Taxonomy (NCBI): domain Eukaryota; kingdom Metazoa; phylum Chordata; class Mammalia; order Diprotodontia; family Potoroidae; genus Potorous; species Potorous gilbertii. The sequence continues at coordinate 396,078,224 of CM053769.1, forward strand.
TCACCAAACTCGTAGTTACTTCCTTCTCACCTCATGGCCTCAGGAAATAGTAACTGATTTTCCTGATTGCTCCTAGGAGGAGAAATGGTGTGTCTTTTGTGATCCTGATCGCATTTCTCCAGGAAAAAGGAAAGGCAGAACTGGGAAGTGATTCACATTTGAACGCAGGGTAATTGGGCAGAGCAGGTAGCTGAACAAAGGACTCTGGAATCCCAAGCCTAGGCTCAGGAGAATCCCCCTTTTTTATGATGAAAGCTCCATCACCTTTCTGAGGATTGAGGTAGGGGTGATGGTAGGGGGTTAGCAAATTCCTCAGCCTAAAGATGATGGAGAGAGTCTAGTTCAAGACTACAGAGAATCAGGAGACTCAGGCTCCCCTCTTGCTTCTGCTTCTAGTTGTATGACCTGGGACAACTAATTTCTCCTCTCTGGGTCTCAATTTCTTCATCTGTAAAAGATAATTGGACGCTAGGATCTCAAATATCCCTTCCAGTTCTGAAATCTTATGCTTTTATGGATTGTATCTACTTTATCACAAGGGGAATGATATTATCATAGGTACCTATCAAACACCAGACAAACACCAAAAAGCCAAATAGACGTTCTCAATAATGGGGGCCCCATTTGAAGCTTTCCCTTTCATAAAGGAGAACTGCCTGAGAAACCCTAAAACCAGCCCCTGTCCCTCTCCTCCCCGCACAGTTCTACCTAAGTGTGAGGTCCCACAAATTCCTGCTTCACCCTAGTCCACCTAGTCACAGCCAGCCTTGGTGAATGTGTGTGACCCTGACAAAGACTGAGCAAATTTCTATCATTCGTTGATCTTAAAGGGCTTTGAGAGACGGCGGTACCCTTACCACCTCTGAACTGGGGTTCTGAGACTCCTCAGCCCAACTCATCTGATATCCTGAATATGGAAAAATAGCACCAGTATTTCTCCCATTTTGGCCTTCTTTTTGTAGGGGTGATGCCTCTTTAAAATTGTCACATCTGCATTAGCCCAGGACTCTACCAATCTCATTTAGAAGTCAATTCATTGTTCCTTGCCCACCTTCCAGGACCTGTCCTGGTTTTGTCTTGCAGGAGACCTTGGATCATTTGACTAGGTTTGAAACTTCGAAGTCCCAAGTTACTTGGAAAAAAAACAGCTGCATCTTTGGGGACTCCTTCAGGCCCATGTCTTTCAGACATCCTAAAACGGCTTTAGATCAGGAATTCTTAATCATTTTTTTGCATGTCCTAGGCTGCTTTAGCAGTGTTACTAAACCTACAGACTCCCTTCATAATAATGTTTTTAAATAAATAAAATGATACACATAGAATTACAAAGAATCTAATTATGTTGAAATGATGCATTTTCCCCCTAAGTTCATAGATGCTTTGAAATCTATCCACAGATCCCTTTGAGGTTCCGTGGACTCCAAGTTAAGAGCCCCTACTTTAGAATTTCTGCTTATCAACCCTTGCCTTCCCCTAGGGACTCCACACAGGTGGCAAGATATAGCCCTAAAACTGGGCATTGTGTATATGTGAAAAGGGAAGAGAGAAAGGGGAGAGAGACAACTGCAAGGCGAGAGAAATATGGAGAGGAGAGGGAAAAGACCTGGTAGAAGAAGGGAGAGAGTAAAAGAAAGGGGAGAGAGGAAGAGAAGAAGAGACAGAGATAGACACACACACACATGCACACGCACACACAGAAGTCCACACAGAGTATATGTGTCCTGTGAGATAACCTTGTGTGTGTGAGGAAACTCTGTGCTGTGTATTTTCATGAATTCTGTGTATGTAAGTTAGCATGTCTATTTCTGTGTTAGTGTGTCTGTGTTTGTGTGTTAGTGTGTTTGGTGTGAATTGTGTTTGTGGTACAGTTGGAGTGTGTGTACACACATATATACATACATATACACACATACATGTGTATACACATATTATGACTATATGGCATGCATGGACCAATAGAAGTGTGTGAATGTGAAACAAAGGGAAGGGGAGATGGGAAAGGCAACCCTTTTGGGTAATTTCTTGTTTCCACGAAGGATCAGAAATTGCAAGTAATTTACAAGCCTTGAATACTAAAACCCTTTGAGTTTTTAGGAAATGTGGACCTTGAGGAATCTCCCAACGCTTATGGTGTTTCCTCAGTGACAGCAGGGCCAAAAGATCTTATCTCTGTTTTGTTCCCAAATAGGTTCAAAACCCTGACCCAGCTTTTTCCTAAAGTGTGGGCACTGGAAGGGGGAGGGAGGTTTGAGATGAGCCATTCTCCCAGCCTCTCTTTTCTTTCCCTAGTTCCTCTCATCCCCTAATTCCTCACTCATTAGAGATCAGTTCCTCCAAAAATGGATACCTGATCTTTGGGAGTAAGTACCCTCTGTAGGAAGGCAAGATTAACGGTCGGGGAAGGATGAGAGGAAGTGAGGTTTCCCCTCCATCGACTTCCCAGGTTAAGGTAGTTCTACAGACTTTCACAGGGTCGAGGGCAAAGAGAGAGGAGAAGCTCACCTGGCTCGCTTCCTTCAGAGTATTGGAGCGAGACAGACAGGCCTCAGGCTCCAAGGCCAAAGCCGAAGGCTGTGGGGCACTGAGTGGCCTTAGAAAGGTGAAGTCGCTTCCGTCTGAGGCCGGAGAGAAGCAAGTCCTGTAGCAATGGCTCTGTGAGTGAGCTGGCCGTAAAGTTACCTCCATGTACTTCAGAGTGCCGTCCGAGCTCAGCTGCACATTGGGACTAGATTGCTTATAGAAATCTCTCGACGGCGAATCCTGGCGCCTGCAGCAACTTTCTCCATCCTCGCCCCTCCTCAGGCACTTAGCTAACAAAAAGGTGAAAGAAATTAGGGAAAGGAGGCTGACAGCCGCTAATGCTACCATAAGGTAAAGGGTGAGATTGGAGCGCTCCTGTGGGTGCGTGAGGAAGTCGCTGGATTGGGGTAGCTCCTCAGCATCTTCGTCCTGCAGAACCAGAAGCACGGTGGCAGTGGAGGAAAGCGCGGGCTCGCCGTTGTCCCTCACCAGGACCACCACCAGCTGGGTATCAGAGTCTCCCTCCTGCAAGGTCCGGGCTGTGCGGACCTCCCCGCTGTGCGCTGACACCTGGAAAAGGCCTGGGGTTGTCGACTGAGGCAACAGCGAGTAGGAGAGCCAGGCGTTGTGGCCTGAGTCGGCGTCCACTGCCGTAACCTTGGTGATCAGGGAACCTGGAGGAGCCGAGCGCCGAAGCCTCTGTGGGGAGGCAGCTTCTCGGCCTGGACGAGGATGCAACACCGTCGGCGAATTGTCGTTCTGATCTAGGACAAACACGTGCAGAGTGGCATTGGCGCGCAGGCTAGGGTAGCCCCTGTCCCTCACCCCTACCGTGATCTGGAGTACCTGTAGTAGCTCATAGTCGAAAGTACGCTGGGCAAATACCCGTCCATCCTCGGGATTAATGTAGATGAAGGAAGAGGCCGGGGCTCCCTGGATCTGAGTTCCTACGATGGAGTAGCTGAGGCGGGCATTGTCTCCGGCGTCGGGATCTGAAGCTGCTACTGTGCAGAGCAGGGAGCCTGGAGGCCGGTTCTCTGCAATATAGGCGCTGTAGAGCTGCTGTGAAAAGTGAGGCGCGTTGTCGTTGACGTCGGAGATATTGAGGAGGATGTTTAAGATGGTTTGCAGTGGAGGCGAGCCAGTGTCCCGGGCCAGCAGCTCGATGGTGTAGTGAGCAGTGGCCTCCCGGTCCAGCCTCTCGCTGGTCAGCAGTGAATAGTGGTTCTCAAAGGGTTTAATCTGGAAGGGCAGATTAGGAGAGATTTCCAGGGTCAACCGTCGGTTCACACCTGAATCTCGGTCCCTCACATTGAACAGTCCCACCACAGTGCCCACAGGTGTATCCTCGGGCACTGGGTTTACCAAAGAGGTGAGCAGTACCTCAGGGGCATTGTCGTTGGCATCCTCTACCTCTATCTGCACCACGCTATGGCCCTCCATGGAGGGCTGGCCTTGGTCCCGGGCCCTCACGTGGAGTTCGTAGAAACTCGATTCCTCGAAATCCACGGGGCCCAGTACTCGGATCTCGCCACTATGGGAATCCAGGCTGAAGAGCTCCCGAGCCACTTTTGATGTGTGGTCCCCAAAAGAATACTCCAGCTGGCCGTTGGGGCCCGAGTCAGCGTCGGTGGCGTTGAGCCGGACTAGTAGCTTACCCGGGGGCGTGTTTTCAGGGAGGGTCACCCTTAGCAGAGAGGGCTCGAAGATCGGAACATTGTCATTGATGTCCAACACAGTGATAGAAACACGAGCAGTACCTGAAAGGGCTGGAGTGCCCCCATCCACTGCAGTGAGCACCAGCTGGTGGTGCGCTTGCTCCTCTCTGTCCAGGGGTCGCTCCAGCACGAGTTCAGGGAACAACCTCCCGTCTTTCAGGGTCTTCACATCCAATGAGAAATGGAGACTAGGACTGAGCATATAAGAGCTCACAGTGTTGGTGCCCACATCGGGATCTTGGGCACTGTCCAGAGGAAATCTCGCCCCTGGAGTAGCTGATTCGGAGATTCTCACCTCTCGCTCTGGGGTGCTGAAGCTGGGGGAGTTATCATTGAGGTCTAAGATTTCCACCTCCACACGAAACAGCTCCAGGGGGTGCTCAGTAACCACCTGCACTGGCAGCAGGCAATCTGAGCTGGTTCCACACAGGTTCTCACGGTCGATCTTCTGGTTGACCACCAGGGCGCCGCTGGCCAGATTCAGGGCAAAATACCGGCGGCTTTCCTCGGATCCCAATCTCAATCGGCGGCTCTCCAGTTCTGTACTTTTCAAGCCCAGGTCCAGAGCCACATTTCCCACCTGTGTCCCCAGCTCGGACTCCTCTACCACCGAGTATCGGAGCTGCCCAGACACCCAGCCCCAGCCAGACAAGGATAACATGTACAGTACTTGCCATTTCCAAGCTAGCTGCGGGGGCACCTGGGGCCCCATACTCAAGCACTCTCCCAGTTACGGCCACTCTGGTGCTGTCCAGTCTCCCAGAGGACGTAGGGTCTCCGATCAGAACTGCTCTAATCCTTGCAGCTTCTTCTAAAGGCTTTTAAAACTGCTCCAGGGCTCGCCTGCCTGCGGCAGCTCTCCTTAGTCACCGAGTGGCGGGGGTGGGGAATAGGGGGAGAGGCGAGAGAAGGGGAGGGGAACTGATTCAGAGCTGGAGGGGGCGAGGGAAGAGAGCTGGAAGATAACTAGCAGATCCCCCATCCTAGTTCCACGCCTGATTGGCTGAGAACTTCGCCTCTTTTGAGCCAATGACAAAGATTCCCGAGTCCTTGAAACCTTAGGAACAGCCCAAGTCTCGGAAGCCTCCCACTCGCCCCTGAGCTGAATGCGCCAGGTTGATTCAGCCCCCTTGGCAGAGAAGTTTGACAGCTCAGATGGTGCTTGCTGGGAAGCCGCGGGTTTGGAAGCCGAAGTGGTTACAAAACTCCTCATTGTTCCGCTTTAGAGACTTCTTGCGGGATTTCAGAAGCTTCGACAGCTTCGCCTGAACCAGATACAAAACTTGCCTTTGTACGCAAGGCGAAACCCGGGTCTCCCAGCTGAGCCCGCTGCTGGGGCTGCATGAAAAGAGGTTTGTTCAGACTCGGACACACAGGAATATTCCCAACAACTCACTCAGACGTAGGCTTTCAAAAAAGGCCTGCTGGGCCTCCTCAGCCTTTCACAGCTCACCAAGACCAAGACCGGCTGTAGATCGCACATGCTGAGCTTGGAGCGTTCGAGGCAGGGAGACATCTTCCCAGAGCAGCTCATCTCCCAGCAAACAACCTAAAGACCCAATTGGGCCTTGCTATCTCCTGGCTTCAGACTGTGGCCAAGCACCTCCAGGTCCATTTCTGGGGATACTCTAAGGGATGCTACAGTTTTGTTCCCTCCCCCCCAGACAAGTAAACCTCTAATTCCACCTCGTCTATCACAGCCGTTGGGCTTCAGTGTTGGGATCCCTGCAAACCCTTGGATGTTAAAATTGGGCGTCTCCTAACAAGGTCAGGTTGCTGAGGCTTGGGAATAGGGAACCTTAGCCAGTCATGCCCATATTTACCAGAGTACTTTCCAACATGATCATCCCCATCCCCATCCCTCGGCGCTCCTTTATTCCCCTCCCCTTCTCTCCAGGAGACTTTTTTTTTTTTTATACACAGGCAGGAGTTTTGGAGGTCCTAGGTAGCCCTGGCTAAAGATGCCAATCACCCCCACTCCCCCAATCGTCTATGCCTCCAGGTTTGGAGCAAAGAAACCACAGAAAGGCCCACCTCCATTCAGAAAGGGAAAGGATTGAGACTTGTTGCAGTATTGGCCTCACCTGCTACAATATTGGCCTCACCTACTGCATTTCAACCTAGGGCTTATGGATCACGGTATGCTCCAGCTTGCCAGACCTGGTGCAGACACAGCCCACTCTATCTTTCTTGCTCACCAATTACCTTCATCTCCTGCTCTCCGATATTTGTTCAGCTCACTCCCCAGCGCTAACTCCACAAAACTCACTGGATATGTTGTAAAAAAGCATCTAAAGCACAGGGCCTACCCCACTGCTGATGCTCTGAAAATGGTGACTCATCATCATTGGCCCTCGTGATGGGGGCCAGATCCTCGCTGGACTGCCTCAGAGCCCCATGCTTGGGGCCAGGCCAGCCCAAAGGCACTGCCCGATCCAGGGGCAGCGTGACTGCGGGTCTCACCTCCAGGCCGTAGAGCAGATCGGAAGGCGGGCAGCTTGGGCGGACAGGCTCCCCTGCCAGAGGGGCACTCGGTGATTTCACCATCATGAAGCTATCGCTCCGAGAGGGTGCTGAAGCCAAGGGTGTGCAACCATGAGAATGACCACCCACGTCCACAAATTTGATAGGATCTTCCGAACCCAACTGAATGCGGAGGATGCCACTGGAAGGTGGGAGCCCCTCCCTCCTTCGCGACCGACTGAGACAGGAGCAGGTCCCGCCAAGGCATCTCAAGCCGCAGGCGGTACCTCGTAGGCACTTGGAGAGCAGTGCCACAAAAGATCCGAAGGAGACAAAGCAGATGGCCACCAGGGATACAGCAAGGTAGAGGGTCAGGCGAGACTCCCCTTGGGGCTTGGCTGAGTGTTCCCGGAGGTCGGGAAGAGCTGGGTGTGAAGCTTCCTCTAGAGACACTAGCAGCGTCACTGAAGTAGAAAGTGGGGGACTTCCGTTGTCCTTCACCACAATAACCAGCTTCTGGGGCGGAAGGTCAGCTGGGATGGGGACTGTTGTCCGAATCTCGCCTGCATAACGAGACACAGCAAATAGACTAGGATCCGGGGCCTCGAGAAGTTGATAGGAGACCCAGGCATTATATCCTGAATCCAAGTCCACCGCAGTCACCTTGGTTACAAGGTGGCCGGCGCCCACCGATGGGGGCAGGGCTTGTGGGCACAGAGAACCTGGCCTAGCCCTGGGACGGAGTACCGCAGGGGCATTGTCATTGAGATCTAGCACAAAGAGGCGAACTGTCACCGTGCTGCTGAGGGGTGGGTCACCCCGATCCCGGGCCTGCACCTCAAACTGCAGCGTCTGGGTTTGTTCATAGTCGAAGGACCTGGTGGCATGGACTGCTCCGGTCTGGGGATTGAGGGAGATGAATGAGGAAGCCAAAACATCCCGACCTCTGGGCTCCAGAAGGGAGTAAGAGATGAGCGCGTTCAAACCTGAGTCTGGATCCGAGGCTGCCAGAGAGCAGAGGAGATCCCCAGGACGGTTGTTCTCCTGAACGAAGACCTCGTGGGACCTCTGGATGAAGGAAGGTGGGTTATCGTTCACGTCGGAAACATTAAGGAAAATTGTCCTGCGGGTGCTCAGAGGCGGAGAGCCCGCATCGGAGGCGGTAACTAGAATCTCATATTTGGATTCCACCTCTCGGTCCAGCGCAGCAGCTGTCACAAGGGAGAACTGGTTCTTGAAGGCCGACTTGAGTGCAAAGGGCAGGTGCTCGGGGATACGGAGGCTCACATCGCCATTAGGCCCAGAATCCGGGTCTTGTACGCTAATGAGTGCTACCACGGTTCCGGGTTCAGCGCTCTCCCGAAGGGTACCCAGCTCCGAGGTCAGCGTGATCTGCGGGGCATTGTCATTCACATCCAATACGTCCACTCGGAGACTGCAGTGCTGCTCCATGGCCGGCGTCCCCCCATCCCTAGCCCTCACGTCAAATTCATAGTAGTTGTCAGCCTCAAAATCCAGAGGACCTCGAAGCGTGAGTTGCCCAGTGGTGGAGTGCAGGCCAAAGAGGCAGCGCACACGTTCTGGAGTGTGGTTGCTGAAGGAAAAGGTGATGTTGCCGCTGGAACCCTGGTCGGGGTCAGTGGCATTTAGCTGAATGAGTAAAGTGCCCGCTGGTGCACTCTCAAGCACACTAATTCTGTAAGAAGACTGCTCAAAAGCTGGGGCGTTGTCATTTACGTCCAGCACAGATACCTTAAGTTCGGCAGTACCTGACCTTGCAGGGTTGCCCCCATCGACGGCAGTCAGCACCAGACGGTAGTCTGCTTGCTTCTCTCGGTCCAAGGGCTTTTCCAGAAGCAGCTCTGGGACAAGACTGCCGTCGCTGCGCTTTTTCACGTCTAGGGCGAAATAGTCATTAGGGCTCAGCCTGTAGCTGCTGATGGAGTTGCTCCCCACGTCGGCGTCCTGAGCCTTCTCCAGAGGGAAGCGCTGGCCTGGGGGTGCAGCCTCCCCAATCTCCAAGTCTAGCTGCTGCCTAGGGAATCGAGGAGAATGGTCATTCACATCTACGATCTCTACCTCTGCCCTGTACATCTCCAAAGGTCCTTCAGTCACAAACTCCAGCGGCACAACGCAGCTGGCACTGAGCCCACACAGCGCCTCTCGATCGATGGGATCTTTGACAAGCAGAGCTCCGCTGTCCAGATCCACGCGGAAGTACCTTTGGTTAGCCTCGCCAGCGACCTGCAGTCGGCGAGCCGACAGGCTTTCTGCATCCAGCAAGAAATCTTGGGCGATGTTCCCCACGAAGGTCCCTTCCTTCGATTCCTCCGGGACTGGGTAGCGGATCTGCCCACAAATGTAACCTAGCTGGCAAAAGAACAAAAGGCAAACCCCCGGCCGGATTCCAGCCCAGATCTTAACCCCGTGGCGCATCTCCGCCAGAAATGCTTGGCGCCAGGATGGACTTAAGGATCGAGAAAAGCCGACCCTGAGACAAAAGGCCACCGCAACCAAAGACACCTGCTTTCCTTTCCCCGCGCCAGCTACGGCGCGGTTCGGCCGGCGCTTCAAGGGTTACCCGCCGCTTTCTCGGGTGGCGGGGTCGATTTGTCCGCCTTTCAGCACCCGATTGGCAGACAGCGCCGCCCGGGCTCAGCCAATAGGCAGAGCAAAGGAAGCTAAGAGCGCGGTAGGGTTAATGCGTCGCAGCATTGTAAAAACTCCGTTTTTCCTCCTCCCTTCTGCTCAACAGCGTTTCTTTTCGCGGGTTAGTCCCTCTCTGGCAATATATGTGTGCATTTCTGTGACACTCAAAGCCTTTCTCTGAACTCCACCCGAGTCACTGAGTCCCCGGCGACCTCAACCTAATTCGATGGCATTCAAGCTCAGGGTTTTAAAAGGGTAGCTTTTCTCAGACTGCTTTAGAACGACAACTAATCAGATGCTTCTATATAACACCTGCAACCAGCGCGCTTTAGTATTTTTTTCGTAAAACGTGTCTATCTCTGTGCAGCAGAGGTACACATGTTAACTTAGCCAATTAAGTTAATGCAGAACACGTTTGTCGTAATCGGAGGCAACAGCGGAAACCGGATCTCTTTCTAAAGGCGTTAGAAATAGCACCAAAGCTTTCAAGGACAAGATGCACAATCTGGGGCGGGGGGTTTGGGGGCGGGGGAAGAAGGAGAGGGTGAAGGGAGAGGACCAGGAGGGTGTAAATCGAGAAGTTAAAATCAGAAAAGGAACCCATCATTTGGCGGAGCTTTCTCTCATTAGCTTGCAGAATGCAAAGCCTCCAGATTTCACTGTTTACACACACATTTGCTAGGCTCACCTAATGATTGCTTCAGTTGTAAACATCATTGTCCCTAGAAACTCTCCCTCTCGAATGGACTACGCACCAGATTTGTTGCTAATTACAAGAGAAGCGGTTTCAAACAGTTTAGGATCTCTTACTGAGCCTGAGGCGACCTTTTTGGCGCACACCTCCTAGCACTCGGTCCCTCCCTTGAGAAGCATTGACTCCTGCGCAAGCGCATAGACTTCACACCATCAGCACCTATACCCTGCAATGCGAACATCAGCCCATCTCGAGCACCCAGAAGGAAGGGGCTCCAACGTAGTCCTTTTATGTGAGGTTTCTGAGGCTACCTGAGTTCTCACCCTGCTGACCACAGCGGCCATCAAGATCCACTGACCATTATCTTTGCTATAGCCCTCCCAAAACCTGAGATACTAAGGAAACTTTCCTGTCTGAGGTGAGTGAACTAAAGGAAATGTTCTTCCGCCACATTTTGAAACAAACAACTTTAACACCTCCTGGGGTCATGGTGGGGAGATCAAATCAAGAGTACCAGTTTGGAATCTCGGAGGATTTTCCCATGGAATATTGCCAGTCAAATGATTTACGGCTCCCCAAAGAGAAATTCGTCAGGAAATGGGTCCTCTTAAAAGTCTCTGGAGTCTCAGGTTTAGAAAACAAGAAGTCCATATCAATGCACTCGCTACTTGCTTTACTAGGATTGAAGCAGCACAGAAGTTTAATTCTAAGAGTCATAGACTACACCTTCCTCTATTCAGCATTTCAGATTCAGACAAAAATTCCCCATTAATAATATCTAATTTCTCAGCGAGCTACTAAGGTCGGTTGACATTCCATCTCTAACTTCTCAAGAAGCATTGTAGCTCACCTAATGGGGTCTGAGACTAAGATCCTGGGAAAAGGTCTGAGACAAGACTTGATTCTGTCTACATTGGATTTCCAGAACTAGTCTATTTGATGCCTTGAGATTTGCAAATGGAGTCATAAGATTCCACAGACAAATATGTTTTCTACATCTGAAGTTCATATAATGGCATCTTGAGAGTATGGATGTTTCTTTGAATACAGACGCACTATTTGGTGCAATCACAGAAACTCAGATAGGAGGGATTTTAGAAGTTTCCTAGCCCAACTCTTGCTTGAAGTATGAATCCCTTCCCTCATGTACCAACAAGCTTCTTCTTGAATACGTTTGACTACTGAACATATGCTAATGCCAATGGAAATCTCAGGTTGAGAGGAAAAAATGGTTTTTTTCTTCAGCCTTCACCCTTTCATTTTCTGAAACTATCTCCCACCCCCACCACAAATTTTTGATATAAGTGATACAAGATGAATTAAGGAGTTATAATGGTAACAATAACACCTTACATTGTTATATATAACTTTATAGTTTTACAACCCCACTTCTCCCACAGCCACCAGGTAAGAAAGGGCAAATATTATTTCCACTTCACAGAAGGAAAGGAAGCTTACAGAAGCCTATTAAGTAGAGTTTTCTCATATCTGGCAAGATAGAGGTGGCCTATTCTAGTATGAAGAGACCTAGTTTTGAGTCAGAAGACAGAGATTAAGCTCTAATTCTTGCTATATGTATGACTTTGCAAGTCATAATCTCTCTGAGCCTCAGTTTCTTCATCTGTTAAAGGATGGGGCTGGACTTGAAAACTCCTAAGATTCTCCCAGTTCAAAATTCTTATCTTATGCAAACCACTACTATAATCTATTTAAGAATGAAACTTTTGCTGGTTAAATCCCGTGTGTCAGAATTTACTTGGTTTTTTTCCTTATAATTAGTGTACTATTCTTACCAGTTTCCCATAAATAAAAATGTGCTTATGATTTTCTCCTTTCACCAGAAAATATTCTGAGAATAGATTGCACAATTTGGATGGGCAAACTGTAAGCAAATCATAAACATGTTACTATGTACAGTAAGTGACAGACTTTATGATTTTAAACATCTGGATGAATTTATTATATATTATATTATATAATGAAATACTAGAGCTGGAAGAGACCTGAAAATGGATCTCTTTCAACTCCCTCATTTTATACATAAAGAAACTGAAGCCTATAGGGTGTATGGCCCCCTTATCCAATATCACTCACACTCACACTATCTTGGATCCCTTGGTTACAGGAAATTTATTGAAGAAGTTTTCCCACTTTCTACAGTTTACACCAGCCCAGGTCTAAACTCCCATCGATTTTTACCTCAGGGTCTGTTCTCAGAGCATAATCTTGAGGAAAAGAATACTAATTAATTGTTTTAACTATTGTGCCGGACTTGCAGACTAAGGCCAGCCATCTCTCAAATGATGCCTTCTTTTCTCCATGGAGAAAAGATGAAATAGAACCCCAATTCTTCAGATTTATTGTATAGATTAGGAGCATCAGACAGTAGTTTAAATGTATATAATTTAGGAATGTTGACAGAGAAATTGTTTCTTACCTGGTCAGGAGGGGCGCTCTCTGCACCTAATACTTGCCTATAAAAGGCGGGATCGCAGCTTCGTAGCGTGTTCTGGAGACTTCCCATTGGGCTAGGAGCACAGGGCTTCTTTAGCAGCAAATCGCTGCGACGAGAGTCTGTAGTGAGGTATACCTGGTGGTAGAGGTGGGGGGACATCAGGCCTCCTCGGACAGCATCCACGTGAAGGGAGGGCCCAGGCGTTCTGTACAGCGAAGTCGCGGAGGAACTGTACAGGTTCCTTGATTTCCTCCATTTGTAAACTCGAAATATTATCACTCCTAGCACGGTGACTGCAAATCCCACGGAGACCAGGATCACAGACAAAAGCAGGTAGAAGGTGAGATTTTTATTTTGCTCCTGGGGAGCGGAGCCGGATGGAAACTCGACTTTGGCATCTGGGAACACCTCTGTCACCGACACAGTCAGAGTCACGGTAGTGGACAGAGGAGGCTCTCCATTGTCTTTTACCAGGATCTCCAACTTATGCCATGCTGGGTCAATGTCTTGGACTGGTCGAGTGGTACTGACTTCTCCAGTTCTGAGCCCTACCATGAAGAGGCTCTGATTTGAGGCTCCTAGAAGGCTATAGGAAAGCCATGCGTTATGGCCTGCATCAGCGTCCCATCCTACTACACGAGTAAGCAAGTGGCTTGCACCACTGCCTCGGGGCAGCGTCTGGGTGGAGCTCCGACCAGGCCTTGGGTAAAGGATCTGAGGGGCATTGTCATTACAGTCAATGACAAACACGTTCACGCTGATGTTGGTGGATAGGGGTGGGTTGCCCCCATCGCTGACGAGCGCCGTCAGCTCAAACTCACGCTGATCCTCGTAGTCCAGTGGCACCAGGACCGACAGGACGCCACTGTCCGGGTGCAGGGCGAAGTATCGGCCCACCAGCCCAGTTTGGTGACCACGGTCCAAAAGTGAGAAGGATAGATGGGCGTTATTTGGGGCGTCAGGGTCCCAGATGCTCAGGTTCAGAATTGCAATCCCTGCAAGGTTGTTCTCCTCCACGTAGACATCATACGAGGGCTTTGAGGCTTGTGGAGGGTTATCATTAATGTCAGACACTTGGACTCTAAGTGTAGTGACTGTTGAGAGGGACGGAGACCCTGCATCTCGGGCTGTGATACTGATGTTGTACTCTGGAACAGCTTCACGGTCTAGGGAGGCACTGGTTGTCAAAGTAAAGTAGTTTTTTAGGGAAGAAGTGAGGCTGAAGGGGAGGCCAGATGGAATCTCGCACTTCACCAGACCATTATCCCCTGAATCCAGATCAGTCACACTGAACAAGGCGACCACAGTCCCCGGGAGGGCGTCCTCGGGGACTGGGCTGTACACGGAGGTGATAACGATCTCTGGGGCATTGTCATTCACATCTATGACCTCAATCATCACTTTGCAATGAGCTCCTTCCGAGTTGGGGCCTTTATCTTTCGCCTGGATGTAAATTTCATACAGCTTCGTGTCATCGAAGTCCAGACGCCCTCGTACTGTCAGCATTCCAGTGACCAGGTCTAGAGAGAAAAGGTCCCGCACTCGGGCTCTATTGTGGCTGCCGAAAGAGTAAATGACTTCTCCATTTGGTCCCTCATCCAGATCTGTTGCATGGACCTGTACCACTGGCGTTCCTGGGGCTGCATCCTCCCGCACACGCGCCCGATACAGAGAATGATTGAATTGGGGGGTGTTGTCGTTGGCATCAAGCACAGTGATTAAGATGGGGAGCCTAGCAGAACGGGCTGGTGTTCCTCCGTCCACAGCTGTCAGCACCAGCTGAAGGGTCCTTTCTTGCTCGCGGTCTAAGGCTTCTTCTAGCACTAGCTCGGCGTACTTGCTGCCGTCCTCTCGAGTCTGCACGCTCAGTACAAAGTGCTCATTTACGCTTAGCTCGTAGGTTTGTAAAGAGTTAATTCCCACATCTGGATCGTGTGCGCTCTCGAGAGGGAAGCGCGCCCCCGGCACCATGGCCTCACTGATTTCGAGTTTCATTCCATTGGTAGGGAAAGAGGGGTCGTTGTCGTTGACATCCTGAATCACTACCTCCACCCATTGCAGCTCCAGGGGTTTCTCCATTAGCAGCTCCAAAGTTACAGTGCAGGACAGGAGTGTCCCGCACAGTTCCTCCCGGTCCAGTCTCTCGTTCACGAACATCTCTCCCGTTTCTCGATTCACCTCAAAAAACCTTCGGCCAGTTCCGGACGCCACAAACAGCTTGCGTTCCACCAGACTGCTGAGATCCAAGCCCAGATCGACGACCACGTTGCCCACTCGGAAACCCTTCGCCCTTTCTTCCGGGATCTCATAGCGGATGAGCGCGGAAACGCTGTCCCAGGCGCCAAGAAGAAACAGGACTCCCACCACTCTCCCAGTGCTGAACGGGCGGCTTCTCCCGGCCCCTGGGACCATCTCAGTCAGCAGCAACTTCTTCAGCCCAGTTTGCTTCAGTAGTTCTCCCAGGGAAACTTTCTTTCAGTCGGTCCGCGCTCGGAGGTTTCGGGCTGGGGCGCTAGGCGCAAAGCCGGGCATTGCTTTTTCCGCTTTCCGGGCGCCTTTGATTCGCTAGCCGGCTTCTCAGTCTGTGCCTTGTCCCGGGGCACAGTGAGGGGGCGGGGGGGGGGAAGGGGGGGGGAGACCCTTAGAGGCCAGATCTCCAGCCTCTTCATTGGCCGACAGCGGCACACAGAGTCCCAGCCAATAACTGCACGAGGAATGTGCTCGCGCCGGTTCTAGCAGTCGGACTCTTTCGGCGCGCAAGGAACCTGAGTTTCCTTCCGCTTCTCGTCTACGTTTCCAGGCGTTAGAAGCTTACTACTCACCGGCAAGGCAAACTATCTGAACCTGAAGAGTCAACTCCCCCGAACTCTGCCGAGGCACAGTAATTCAAACTAAACTACTTCGCTTAATTAAACCCCGGACCGTTCGTTCTCTGCATTTTGTCCACTGAGAGTAAACTTTTGCGCAGCGAAACCAGTTTCTAGTGCGAATTTCACGCCTTGGGTAATGACTTTAGGCACGAAAACTATTCACTACAACGTCTAAGCATTAATATCTGTGTTGCCAGACAGCTACGTTTCGCGTTGAAGCAAGCCCAGACAAAAGTTGCCTGTATAAAGAAAACCTGTATATTGAGAATGCTCAGCTAACGTTTCCCTCTCTGGTCTCTTTCGGAATCAGATCAAATGAGAGGGGCGACCAATTGTGCTTGCTTTGCCTCTTTCCTACCAAAGCCAGAAACTACAGCTTGAAATTTTCTCTTAAAAGTCTGCATGTCTTTGATTTTTCTTACTTTCTAGAAGCCAAAGACTAAAAAGAAAAAAATTTTCTCATCTGCCTTTCCCTGAAACACACAATGACAAGCACTCTCCCTATTAATGACTACTTTTCCCAAGTAGGAAATATGAACTTTGGTGTGTCCCAAGGAATTGGTATTGATATAGAATTAACCTAGTATGATATTATATGGAAAAATGTTGGTGCATTTGCAAATTGATAGTAACGCTCTATGATTTTCTTGGAGAGAAACAAAGGCTTTAGTTGTAATAGGTTCGAAAGCCACTGGCCTGTGTCACTACTTTTTTTTTGTCCTCAAGGGTTAGAGATATAGTAGGTGTTCAATAAATATTTGTTGAAATGATTGAGGTACTATTCATAGGAGAACTCTTGTCAATTAAGAACATGTGCCGAACAAATTTCTTGTGTAAATCACAGTACTGGGTACAGTATTAAAGTTTCCGAGTTAGACATAATAGATGAGTGTGAGGAAGGAAGAGGGGAGCCTCTAGACTTCAATTTAGAACACTGAGGTTGGATTCTCAGTCTTACACTTTCCTTGTGATGCTGGGCAAATATTTTCCTTATCTGTAAAGTGGTGATAATAGCTATCCTGCCTTAAAGCTGCACCTTCTACAAAGACTTTCCTGAGCCCTTTGAGATGATTTTAAATTTATCCTGTCTTGTATCTAGCATCTTGTTTGTATTTGTTTTCTCCATTAGACTGAGCTCCTTGAGAGCAGGGATTTTTTTCCTGTTGTTTGTCATTCTTTGTATTTCCAGCACTTAGCATTGTGCCTGGCACATAGTGGGTGCTTAATAAATGCTTGCTAACTTGATTCTTCCTGCTTCATGTAATCGTTGTGAAGATCAAATGGGGGTAATTGGTTAAAAAGTGTTTTGCAATAATAAAATAACATATTTACAGAACCTCAGTGTTGAGAGGACCTCAGAGGCCCTCCAGTCTAATCTGAGTTGGAAGTTATTAATCTTTCCTTCGAAAATCTCCATAAATGGTCATTTCATTACCTACTAAAGCATCTCATTTGGGCAACTCCAAATGTTGGGTTGATGTCCAGTAATGTAGACCATACTACCTCAGTCTTGTAGTTTTATGAAAAAGTTGACATGGAAGTTAAGAAGATAGGGGAGGAAGGGGAAAGACAACAATCTTGAACTTAAAAAACTGTTAAGAAGATAGCCTCTGTGCATACAGGAAGCATATATTTAGAAATAAAAAGAATATTAAAACAAAAGGCATCAATGAGTATTTTTAAAAATACAGCAGATACTCAGATATAATTTTTAAAAAGCAATAAATAAATGTGTGCTTTCCAAAGGCCCAACTGTCATGGAGGATATCCTAAACAAAGTCCAAGTGAAATAAACATTCTTTATAAATAATGAGGCTCGCCACATGCTCCTATTTTCAGGTGATATTGTGCTGTTTGAATCAAGAGCCTGAAAATTACAGGGCCTCCACAGTGAGAACCACCCCGCCCCCCCTCCCCCAAAGCCTAACAATTCTTATGGGAAAAGCTACATGGACAAAAAAATTGCCTTTGTATTTGGATAACTAGTCCAAATGAATAGGTTAGTTCATCAGTATATATCTCGAGCAGGCAATGGACAATAAATTGTCCCTAATATTGAAGAGAAAGCTGGATTATCTTTTGAAAATAGCTTTCCTTTGACACTTCAACCACTCTCTGGCACATGCCTTTATCACTTCAGGCCTGGACTCTTCCAATGGTCTGTTTTTTGGCCTCCCTGTCTCAAGTTTCTCCTCAGTACATTCTTAATACATACATCCTTAGTACATTCTCCATTCTGCTTTCAAATTGAACTTTCTAAAATGCAGGCCTAACAATACAACCTCCCCCTTGCCACTCAATAAACTCTAGTGTGTCCCTGTTATCCTCAGGATCAAATATAAAATCCTCTTTTTGATTTTTAAAGCCCTTTAAAACAAAGCCTAGAGTAAGGAAGACCACAACTCAAATCTAGTCTGAGACACTCACTGAATAACACTGGGAAAGTCACTTAATCCTGTTTGCCTCAGTTTCCTCATCTGTAAAATGAGCTGGAGAAGGAAATGGCAAACCACTCCAGTATCTTTGCCAAGAAAACCCCCATATTCCAAAAAGTGGGACATGGCTGAAAATGACTGGACAATAACAAAAATAACCTGGCCCCTTCCTACCTTTCCAATCTTCTTTCACATAATTCCCCTCCACAAACTCTGTGATGTGGTGATACCAGCCTCCTTGATGTTCCTTGAACACAACACTTGATGTCCTGATTCAGGACGTTTTCACTGGCTGTCCCCCGTTCCTAGAATGCTCTCCCTCCTCATCTCCACTTCCTGATTTCCCTGGCTTCCTTCAAGTCTCATAAAGTTCCCCATTCTGCAAGAATTTAGAGCTACTTCATTTTAACAATCATTCCATTTTATTGACACACATATATCTATACCCTCCCATTAATGCTTGCAAGCCCGCATTAGAATATGCCATGGCATTCTGTTGTGCAACCAATTCTTTTTTTGAAAATAGTATTTTATTTTTTTTCAATTACATGTAAAGATAGTTTTCAACATTCATTTTTTAATATATTTTGAGTTCCAAGTTTTTCTCCCCCCTCACCAGGATGGCAAGAAAACTGATGTAGGTTATACATATTGTGCAGTTTATTCTGAGAAACAGCCTAACTCTCCAAAATCCTGTTGTGCAGAAACCTCTCATTCTGAAACTAGGAAAAGTGTTATTGCACCAGATCAGCCTCAAGCCCCAGCAACAGGAACCTTGGCTAATCAAAATTTGCCTTATCCCCTACCTTGTTCCCCACTCCTTGAACCCTATATAAACTTTGGGTACTGTTCATCTGGGGAGTCTTTGCCTTCTCCAGGTGAGACTCATCTACTAGCAAACTCAATAAACCCTAGTTGGTCTAAATTGTTTCTGGACTAATCTATTGTTCCATATTCCAACATTACAAAGTCTTTTCATGGCCTCCTTAAACTTAGTGTTTTTTCTCCTAGACTACTTTGACTTTATCATACACATACACTTTATCATACATATACACACACAAACACATATACATACATACACACACATATCTTGTTTGTGCAGGGTTGTGTGTATGCTGTCTCCCTCATTAATCAGTGAAGTCTTAGAGACCAGAAACTTTTTTGTCTTTCTTCATATTCCTAGTACTTTGCACAGTGCCTAGAATGTAGCAGATGCTTAATAGATGTTTTTGATTGATTGACTGATTTTCCAATTTGCTCCCAGTGCAAGTCTCTTAACACATCCTTAACATTATCCTTCCAATTCTGATGTATTAGAACAATAAAATCTTTGAAGAATAGAAGTTGCTTGTGTTCCAAAGGAAAATGAATAGACAGATACATGGTGGAGACAAATAGACAGCTGTATATTTCCAAAGATGATATATGCACAAGGGGTGCCGTAAAGGATATCATTAAGAAAATATATTGTGCAAGGAAGAGAGTGGGTTACATGAGGTCCCCTATGGACTGTTGGGCATTTCAAACTGGTTGTCTTATAGGTATCTCCAACTTAACATGTCTAAAACAACTTATTATTCCCCCTCTCAAACTTAGCCCTTTGCATTACCTTTCTATTTCTTTAAAGAAAACCACCATATTGGCAGTAACTCAGGCTCATAATCTCTTTAGTTCATAATGAAAATTCTCTCTTTCTCTCACCCCTCATAGTAATAGGGTGCCAAGTCTTGTCATTTCTATCTTCATTTTGCCTCTCATATCTGTCCTTGTCTCTCCTCTCACATAGTTCAGGCCCTCATTACATTTCCCCTAGACTATTGTAATGCCTCCTTAACCATTTATCAATTTGGGAATGCCTGAACAAGTTATGGTAGAAGAATATAATGAAATAGCACTGTACATGATGATGCTGAGTAAAGTGGGCAGAACCAAGAGAACATTGTACCTAGTATCAGCAACATTGTGAGATGATCGACTATGACAGACTTAGCTCTTCTCACCCATACAATGATCCAAGACAATTCCAAAAGACTCATAATGGAAAATGCTATCCATGCTATCCAAAAAGAACTGATGATATCTGAATGCAGATAAAAACATACTATTTTCATTTTCTTTGTTTTCTCAGTTTTTAAACTTTTGTTCTGTTTCTTCTTATACATGACTAATATGGAAATATGTTTTATATGATTGCATATATATAGCCTATATTAAATTGCTTACTATAGGAGGGAAGAGGGAGGGAAAGGAGGGGGGAGGAAATTTGGAACTAAAAATTTTATTAAAAATGTTAAAATTGTCTTTACATGTAATTAGAAAAAATAAAATACTATTTAAAAGAAAAAATCAATCTCCTTGACTCCAGCCTCTTCCCTCTCTGCTGTCAAAGTAATATTCCTAATGCAAAGGCTTTCTATCATGTGATTGCTCAATAAAGCCCACTGGCCCCTTATCACCTCTGGAATAAAATACAAACTTCAAAACCTTTCACATCCTGTCTCCAAACTACCTTTCCTGACTATTAAAAAAAAGACTCCCTTTCGCTATTTTATATTCCACTCCACTGGCCTTTTTTGCTATTCCTCTCATATGCCATTCCATCTCCTTGCTTGAAGTGCTCTTACCTCTGTTTCAGAATCATTAGCTTTCTTCAAAGCTCAGTTCAACATTACTCCCTACATTGAACTTCTCCTCATCCCCTAACTGCTACTATCTCTTCTTAAAAATTATCTTGCCTTTGTTTTGTTGTACATATTTATATGTGATTCTCCAATGGAATGAAAGCTTCTTAAAGAAAAAGACTACTGAATTTATATAACATGTATCAAGTACTTTACAAGCCTTAAAATGTTAGCAACTATTATTGTCCCTATATCTCAACACCTACTACAGTCCCTGGCTCATAGTAAGGGATATAATAAATGTATTTATGTATTGATTTAGGGATGGGGAATACTTATTTTTTCTTTGTATAATTGTTGTGCTTCATTTGTACCTGTAAACTGTAAAAAACAACGACAACCCTAAATAAAGAAGGTGTACAGCACATGAAGCCGTTCTTTTATGGAAGATCTGTGGAAGAAGATGTACAAAAGTTGTAAAGACTGTCACTTTGCAACATCAGTCAGTCAACAAACATTCACTAAGGATGTGACACTTCTGGGTCAGGTACTTTGCTAAGCACTGGGCATGCAAAGGCAGTTCCTGTCCTGGAGGAGCTAACAATTTAATGGGGGAGACAACGGGCAAACAATTCTGTACAAATAGTCTATCTCCATTGTGTCTGATTCTTCCTGATCCCTTTTTGGGGGTATTCTTGGTAAATACTGTAGGGTGTTGCTATTTCTTTCTCTAGCTCATTTTACAGATGAGAAGACAGGGTTAAGTGATTTTCCCAGAGTCAGACAGCTAGTAAGTGTCTGAGGTCAGACTTGAACTCATGAAGATGAGTCTTTGTGACTTTAGTCCTGGCACTCTATCCACCATGCCACCAACTGCCCACAGCACAAACAATTTATATACAAGATAAAGAGGAAATAATCACCAGAGGGAAAGGATGAGGAAAGATTTCCAGTAGAAGGTGGGATTTTAGATGGGATTTGAAGGAAGCCAGGGAAATCAGGAAGTAGAGATGAAGAGGACAGAATTCCAGGCATGAAGACATGAAAACAACTGGAGATGGAGTACTGTGTTCAAGGGAAAGCAAAGAGGCCGGTGTCACTGGATTAAAGACTATATATAAAGTGTAAGAAGACTGGAAAGGTAAGTGTGGAAAGGTGTGTGTGTGGTGGGAAGGTCAGGTTATGAAGAACTTTAAAGACAAAGAGGGTTTTATATTTGATCCTGGACAGGAAGCCACTGGAGTTTACTGAGAGGAGTATGGGCTAACATGATCAGACCTGGATTTTTGGAAAATCACTCCAACAACTGAGTGATGGATAGATTGAAGTGGGGAGGGGACTTGTGTTATGCAGATTAACCAGCTATTGTGATAGTTCAGATATGAACGGAAAAGGGACTCTACAAGTGTATTGGTGTATTCAAGAGGTTACAAAGGTAAAATCTACAGATCTTGGCAAAAAAAAAAAATGGATATGAGGAAGTGATATAGTGGGGAGTGGAGAATAATATCTGGAGGACCTGGAGGAGGATGATGCCCTGGACAATAATATGAAAGTCTGGAAGGGGAAGAGTTTGGTAGCAAAGATAAATGAGTTCATTTTTGTTGTTTCAGATGCATGCAGGATGTCAGATTCCAGATATCCAATAAGTAGTTGGATATATGAGACAGCAGATCAGTAGAGTGTTAGGGATGAATAATAGATTTAAGAATCATCAGAATAAAGATTATAATTGAATTCATAGAAACTAATGAGATCACTAAGTGAAATAGTTTAGAAGGAAAAGAGAAGAGGGCCTAGGACAGAGGTCTATGGAACACCAACAATTAGTAGGTGTGATCTGGTCAAAGATCCAGCAAAGGAGACAAGATAGAGTAATGTCAAAGAAACCTAGAGAAAAAAGAGTATCAAAGAGAAGAGAGTGATCCACAATGTTAAAGGTTTAAGAGACATCTAGAAGGATGAAGATTGAGAAAAGGCTGCTAGCTTTAGCAATTAAGAGATCATTAACTTTAGAGAGAGCAATTCAGTTGAATGAAGAGGTTGGAAAGCAGACTGTAGAGAGTTAAGAAAATAAAGAGAGAGAAAAGAAAGTGAAGGTAGATGATCTTCTAAAGGAACTTAATCATAAAGGGCAGGAGACCTATGGGATGATACTTGGCAGGAGTTGTAGGTTTTTTGAAGATGGGAAAGAAATGGGTATGTTTGTAGGTAGCAGGGAAGGCAGTTACTAGATAGGGAGACCTTGAAGATAAGAGAGAGAATGGAGATTATTCAGAGAGCAATTTGCCAGAGGAGAAAGGGTGGAATTGGATTACTTATTCATATAGAGAAGTTTGCCTTGGCAAGGCAAAGGTCTGCCTCACCATGTGGGATAGAGGTGAAGGAGGAAGTAGTGGCAAATAGAAGACATCTGATTGATCTGAAATAAAGAACAGAGTAGAAAAAGGAACTCTTTGCAAATGGCTTCAGTTTTTTCAGTAAAATATGAGGCAAGGTTCTCAATTAATAGGGTGGAGAAAGGCCAACTGAAGAGGGTTGAAAAGGATTGGAAGAGCTGCTATGATGTGTAGAATAGTGAATCCATTAGGAAGGTATAAAAGAACTGTCTTGCAGCAATGAAGGCCCACTTGAGTTTATGTAAAATAAATTTGTAGAGGACATGGCGTGGTTGCATGATTTTCTCCACCTTTCCCTTCCATTAAGCAGCCCATGCATAGTGGCAAATGAAGTGGAAGATAGCAATCGTTCTAGGTACAGACTTCAAGGCAAGATCTGTGATAAGGATCTCAAGAGCAGAGAACAGTGTCAAGTTGAACTGATTGACTAAGAGATCAAGATATGGAAAGGAGAAGAGGGTAGGTAGTGTAGAGGTGATAATCTGAGAGAGAGCTGAGGGTTGAGGGACTGAAGATCATAATGTATGTGAAGAACAGGGTTAGGTTTTGGAAAGCAGAGAGAGATGTGAAATGCCGATAGAGTGTGATCAGATAAAGGGATTTCAGAGTTCATGAACATGGAAGTAATACATTTGTGGATGATGCCAAAATAATGGATATTTGTGTGTGCCTGAGGTTGGGTGGAAGGGTCATAGGAAATGAGTAAGTTGAGGGACTGACACTGATATGACAATACCCACATTAATGAACTCTTGAATTCACAAAAGTTTTAAGACAAAATCTGCTTCTCTGCATCCTCCATTCAGTATTCATAACTCTACCCTCTAAAGTCCCAAAGAATAAAACTAATTCCCTTCTTTAAAACAGTACTTCAAAAACCTGAAGGCACCTATCATGTACCCCTAAATCTTCTCCTTTTCAGGTTAACTATCCCCAGCTAATTCAACTTATCCTAGAATGGCAAGGTCTCCAGTCGTCTTAAAATTTTGGTCACCCTTCTCAGTACAATTTCCATCTTATTTTGCTTTGTAAAAAGGTATATTTATACACAATACAAATCGGAACTTTCTTTTTATCTTGCATCACGCTATGAGTTAACCTGGATAGTATTAAGTTCTCCCGTAGAAGTTGCTCTGAACTATGATCACATTCAGTATAACAAGGAAGACAAGGCTCTCAAGTAATTCATCTTGATGTCTAATATCTTTTTACCTATAATTTTCAACTTCTTTGTTGTCTCTCTGTCAACAAGCATTGATTAAATGCCTACTATTTGACAAGTACTGTGCAAAACACTGAGGACACAAAGAAAGAGAAGACAGTCCCTGTACTGAAAGAGTTCACAATCTAATGGGGGAGACAACATGCAAGCAACTATATATAACTAGGAGATATATAGGAGAAATTGGAGAAATCACAAGAGGGAAGACATTGACATTTAGATGGATCAGGGAAAGGCTTCTTGGAGAAGGTGGGATTTTATCTGGGTCTCTGAAGGAAATCAGAGAAGTCAGGAGGTAAAGATTCAGAGAAAGGGAATTCCAGACATGAGGGACACACCAGTGAAAATTCTCTGAGTTGGAGATGGAGTGTTGTATTTAAGGAACCTCAAGGAGACCAGTGTCACTGGATCACGGAATACACTGAGGGAAGTAAGTTGCAAGAAGACTGGAAGGGTAGGTAGGGGTCATGTCATACAGGGCTTTAAAAGGATGGTGGCAATTCAAGGTGTTGGGAAGGTAATATTGACAGCACTTGGCAATAGATTGAATATGAGATGTGAGAGACCAAGAAATGAGAATCACCCCTAGGTTGTGAGCGTTGGTGACCGGGAGAAGGGTGGAAAGTTGAGAAGAGGGTAGTGTTTAGGGGGAGAGATAGTGAGTTCAGTTTTGTGTTTAAGATTATAAGACATCCAGTTCCAGATGATCAGTAGGTATTTGAAGATATGTATGTGGACACAAAGAGAGAGGTTAGGATTGGTTAAGTAGATTTGAAAAGCATTAGCATAATAGCGATCATATAATCCATGATAATGATACAACCTACTGAAATAACCTAGAAGGATAAAAAAGAAGAGTCCTAGACAGAGGCCTGTGGAACACCACACACCCACTGTGGATATGCCCTGGAAAATGATTCAGCAAAAGATACTAAGAAGGAAAGGTCACATAGAGAAGAGGAGAACCAGGAGAGAGTTTCCAGAAACCTAGAGAGAAGAGAGTATCAAAGAGAAAAGCTTGATAGTGTCAAGACCATAGACAGGTCCAGAGTATGAAGTTTGAGAAAAATCCACTGTTTGGCAATTAAGAGATCATTGGTAAATTTAGAGAGAACAGTTTCAGCTGAGTGATGAGGTTAAAAGCCGGGCTAGAGAATTAAGAAGAGAATGAGAGGAAAGGAAGTGGAGTCATTAATTATAGATGACTTTCCCAGGGAATTTAGCCACAAAAGTCTGGAGAGATAAGAGATGATAGTTAGTAGGAATAGACGGATCCAGTGAGGGTTGGGTGTTTTTTGTTTGTTTGTTTTTTAGATGGGGAGACAGGGACATGTGTGTAGGCAGAAGGGAGGAGCCAGTGGACAGAGAGATTGAAGATAAATGAAAGAGTAGAAATGATAGAGGGGGACAATCTGCTGGAGAAGATGGGATGGAATAGAGGGGTTGACCTTGGCAAGAAGAGCCACCTCATCATGTAAGATAGGAGGGAAAGGGGAGATAGTGGCAGCACTCATCTGAGTGGTATGACAGAAGGAACAAGGTAGAAAAAGGAGTTCTTTGCAAAGGGCCTTGTCTTTTCAGTGAAATAAATGGCAGGGTTGTCAGATGAGACGATGGGGGTAGTGGGAGCCATGGTAAGCTTGAGGAGAGTTGCAATGGTTTGGAAAGACTGCTCTGGTGACTATGATGATGAGTTCATTAGAAGGTGTAAAAGGATTGCCTTGTATCAATGAGGGCCTAGTTGAGGTTATGCAACATAAATTTGTAGTAGACCCATTCTACACAGTTTCATAACTTCACTTTCAGTTATATTTCCAAACTTCCTTATTTATCACAGAAATCAGACTCACTGGATTTCCAACTGTCATTATTAGTCAGGTACACTTGGAAAGAAGACAAATGTTGGATCATAAAGCCAACAGACTGTTGAGTACAATACCATCCTCCCAGTCCCTTGGGCTTGAAACCTAGGAGTCATCCTGGATTCTTCATTTTCCTTTATCTCCCTAAGCCCCTCCTCTCTTTTGACCCTATATCCAATCTATTGCCAAGGCCTGCTGATTTTACCTTTGCAACACCTCTCCTATATATCCTCTTCTCTCCTCTGACACTGCCATCACTCCAGTACAGGCCCTCATCACTTCATGCCTGGATTATTTCGAAAGCCTCCTTGTGAGTCTGCCTGCCTCAAGTCTCTCCCTGCTCCAATTCATCCTTCATTCAGTCAGTAAAGTAATTTTCTTAAAACAGGGTCACATCATGTCCCCCACTTACTTAATAAAGTTCAGTGGTTCCCTATTCCTTGGGGAAAAAATGAGACCCTGATGGAAGCAACAGTCTTAAAAGTCATCACTAAGTCTACTGAAATGTAATTTGGCCTAATGGACTGCAAGAATAAATGCAGCTTCCGGAAATCCATTTTTGGTAAACAAACTGACCTATGGCTTTGCAATATATCTGACATGGTTTGCAATGACCCACACATATAGGGGGAAATGGAAGACCATTCCCTGCTGGACCTAACACTGCCTAAAGCCTTAATACTTAAAGTTCATTTCCAGGGAGTTACTGATGTGTAGAAAAAATTCTCTTTAACACGGTATGAAGAGATTGAAAAATGGGGGTGGGGATGATGGAGGAAGGATTAATATGTAATTTTTCTAAAATCCATGTTAAGCAGTGAGCCTTTAATTTAATGATTGAATTTTTATTTCCCATGAGTGGTCAACTTTGTCAGATTACTTGGAGTTAAAATATTGTAAAAGCAGAGAGTTCACCAACATATTCTTGATTTGATACCTTTGGTACACAAAAAATAATCAAATATATACTTATTTATAATAAACTTTTTAAATTTGTAAGAATGGGATAATGCAGGCACCTATATATTATGAACAGCTAGATTGGTGTTCTTATCCTTTGGTATAAAGGAAGGGGAAGGAAGGGAAAGGAAATAAGCATTTACATATCATCTACTGTGTACTAGCCACCTTGCTGAGGGCTTTACAAATATTATCTTGTTTTATCCTCACAATCCTGTGAGGCAGGTCTAATTACTATCTCCATTTTACGGTGGGAAAAAACTGAGGCAGTACAGAATCACACAGCTAGTAAGTATACACACACATACATGCATCTATATTTCTATGTATGTGTGTGTATATATATATATATATATATATATATATATATATATATATATATATATAAATATACAATATATTGTGTATTGTTTGCGTGCTATTTGCCCTTCATTCTCAAAGGGAGGTGAAGCCATGACATGCAAGTGAATTGAATTTAAATGAAGGAGGGCAGTGCAAAGTCACCAGCCTTACTTTCTGGGTCCAGTGGCCAGATATGGATCAGGACAACTGGAGATGACCCAGGATGCAGTGGGGGACCTTGACCTTTTCAAACTAAGGTCTTTAACAGGTCTCAGTTTGACTGAGGCAACATAAACATATACATTGCATCCAGGATAAAATACAAAATGTTTGGCTTTCAGAGTTCTTTATAACCTAGCTCCCTCCTACTTTCCCATTCATATACTTTACTGCTCAACATATGCTCTAGTGATAAACATTCATACACTCAGTATTATACTCATGTGTGTATATATATATATATATATATATATATATATATATATATATGTATGTATTTATATTTATGTACACACATCTGTATGCATACACTTACATAATACAATATATATATGTCCCTACATACATATAAACCTCCATATATGCATAGTCCTGAGGCATGTAGAGACTGAGAGTGATTTTCCAAGGGTCAAACAGCTAATAAGTAGCAGAGGGAGGATTTGAATTCAGCTAACAATTAATGAACACATCAAATGGCTTAATTTTCATGAACCCATGAAGCTCATGTGAATCTCAGACCTTGATACGAAAACACTTATGAAAATTAGAATTTTTTAAAATTGGGGAACCCTGAACTCCAGAACTGTTTGGTGATTGAACAGAATACCATATTTTTATAGGAAAAAGCCAGACAATGCAGTATACCTACATTAGAAACTGAGGCATCTAGGTAGCATAGGGGCTGGAGTTTTGGACTTGAGTAAGGGAGATCTCCATTCAAATCCTGCTTCAGACCTCTTACTACTTGTGTAGGCAAGTGGTTTAATCTCTCTCAGCCCAATGTGGATAATAATTACAGCAACTACCTCATCAGGGTGTTATCAGGAACAAATGTGGTAATAAGTACATCGGAAATCTTAAAGTCGTATATAAATGATAATTATTTTTAAAATCTAGTATTTTATTTATTATTGCTACTATTATTATATTAACAAGAGAATCTTAGAGTTAAAAGCAATTGGAGAATCGCGAATTCCAAAACTGTTTGGTGATTATTGAGAAACTCATTATTGTGTGGTGATGACCTAGCCTACATTAATGAAAATTTGGGAAATGTACTAGATGTTCACCATAAGCGAAGGGGACCCAGCCTCACTAAGAAGGGGGCCCAACCTTGAATCAGAAAGTGTTGTGGAAAGGAAAGGCTAGATCTTCATCTCCCCACCTCCAACCCACATGACAAGTATCAGAGCTAAGACCCTGAGGGAGCAGAATTTGAAAAGCTTCCTCCAGGCTTAGGCTCAGGAATGCCTGGCTTTTTCTGAAAGAAATTGAAGGTGGGAGAAAAGAGAATTCATTCATCTCACCTAATAACTCTCCCTAATTATAAAGGGACTGTGTTCCCTTGGTGAGATATCAAACACAGCTATCAAAATTTATTTTTAAAATCGCTGGCTACTTATTTTAGGTTCATTTTAGTCCCTGGATTGCAAAATCTTGAAACTATCACATACCTAGAGGAACTCCTTGGTTTCTCTCTAAAACAATAAGAACAAAAGTAAAACGAAATTTGGCTAGTTTAAAATCTGGAATTTGGCTAGAATTGCTAAATAGGAATTGAGAGTGGACTTGTGATTTCACTGGTATGGAAATGTCTGGATGAGGAAACTCCTACCAAAGCAGTTAAACAATGTATAGTGTTAGACCAATATCTAAAGCACCATAAGCTTAAACAAATTGCCTAGGATCATACAGTCTGCAGATTACACATACAGCAGGTCTTGAACTCAGATCTTCCAGAGTCCAGCTCTAAATCCACTATACACAAATATATGTACATATATAAAAACACACATACATACATACATACACACACTATGTGTGTGTATGTATGTATGTAAGTGTGTGTATGTATGTATGTATGTGTGTGTGTATGTATCTCCATTATAATTTAAGTTGTTGCTAAAAGAGAAGTGGTATCTTTCATTCTATCTTAGCTATGACATGTATTGTGAACCTATTCTTTAGCTTTACCAGTGCATATGATGACATTGAGCAGAATCCAGGAGAGGGCAATCTGAACTTCAGGTCACTTTCAGAATTCATGTCCATTTACTATAAAAACTCAGTTAAAATAGACCACCTTTACCGTACAAAAGAGCATTCTCTCTTCAGGCAGAGGACCTGGGTTCAAACCTGCTTCTGATACCTTTGTGATCTAGGGCAAACCATGTAACCTCTGAGACTCAGTATTCTCATTTGTCAAATGAGAGAATTGGAGTGAATGAACTCTACCTCTAAGATTTCTTAATACTAACTTTAAAATTTCTGATAATAGTCATGATTGTAATTTCTGAAGTGTACTTCCTACAATTCCATTCAACCAGCACTTATTAAGTACTTACTATGTGCTAGGTTCAGGGGGTTACAGAGTCAGAAATGAAACAGTCCCCACCCTCAAGGAGCTTGGATCTTTGGGGAACTTACATTCCACCTCTGTGGAATTGCATGGGGCATATATTGTGGACCCATAAAAGTTATTACCATATTCTAATTCATGAGACCTTTATTTCATACAAATGTGTTTTCTTTCCCTTATGGTAATAAAGAGGGAGAAGAAATGAGCTGAACTTCCCAAAGTTCTAAAAGGGGCATAAATGGATATTTATACAGATCATTTAAGGTTACAGACTGTTTTCACATACATTATTTCACTTTTTTTTTAAAGGGTAGATTCTCTTCATCACAGTATCAAGAAGCACATTTCCAGTTTCAATACATATAGTCCTCTCCCCTCCCCCAAAATCTAGTCACTTTACCACAAAATTATTCTTTCAAGTTTGAGAAAGCTATCTAGAACTTTAAAAATGTAACACGATCTATACATGTGAACAATGAACAATTATAGGCTTCATCACTAGGCCCATTCCATCAAGGTTTAAATTGTCTTCTCAGTAGAAGAAAAAACTTTATTTGGCCATTATTTGAACTAGAAAATGTTTTTAAAGGTTAGTTATCCATCAAATTCCTTAGTAGCCAGAGAAGGGGATTATACTAATGGGTCTGGCAGAAACCACTAGCAGCAGATGAAAACTAAGGAAGCTATTGGTTGCTATGGTGATGATAGCAGAGATGTGACAGCTCTGTGGAGAAGAGTTGGAGGAAAGGCCACTGTATTGGCAAAAACATCTATTGTCCTGATGCATCAGTTTTTTTTTTTAATCCACCCCAGAGAAGGGGAGGATCGCTGCAAAATAGGGCATATGGAGGTTCAGCTTAGTGGAGGGAAAATGTGAGGGACTCTAGGTTGGTTGATATTGTAGAAAAAAAATAAACAAAAGGAAGAAGAATGGCACCTATGAGCTCTTAATGGGGAGTGTGTAAATTATGTGGAAATGTGGTGGAAACACCCTCAGGATTTAGCCATATGCTTTAAAAATGGATTCAAGAGAATATGAAGCATTTATTTTTAGACATGTCTCCATTTTAAAAATAAAAGCTTTAACCAGAGATTATCTGGTGAAATATTTAAACCCACATTCAAATGTAATATGAAAATAAATTCAAGTAGAAGGCCATTGAAATATAAAAATAAAATAATTGGTAAAATTATGAACAAGACAGTGTCAGAGCTGGATGAATTTGGGTTTCAGGCATTCTCAGGGGTGAGGAAAAGGTAGTGAGGTGGGAGTAGATTTCAATTTATTCTCAGTTGCCATGGGACTAACTATAAGGTGTATTTTGAAAGAAAAAATTGAAAGACATAGGAAAGGAAGGAGATAAAGAATTCAGCCTAGCCACAGTCTTGATAATACCTAGACAAAGAAATGTAGAAAACCCTATAAAGTATTATCAACCTGGAGAATGAATATCAGAATAAATAACCAGTGTCATAGTCCCAGTCTAATGACTACTCAGATCCAAAGTTTTCCTCTGCTGTCATAAGATTTTCCCTGCATTAGCTGAAAATATCTCCTACACATTTCCAACAGTACTTTTGCCTCATCTCACTCTCTCTTATGTTACATGATAATTCTTTGCTTGACTATTAGACTTAAGAATTTTGATAGCAGGATCTTTGTATCCCTAGCACTAGCCTTTTTAAAAAAAATCAGAATCTTTCTCAGATTATGGGGTGCAGAGAAAGTGACAATCTGTATTGGTAAAGGAAGTTTCTCTCCATTCACTTAAAAAATAATAAAAACAACAATGGTTAATATTCCTGTAATGTTTTAAAGTGCTCTCCATATGTTCATTCATTTGACCCTCACAAAACTCTTTGAGGTAGGTTCTACTATGATCCTCATTGTACAGATGAGGAAACTGAGCTGAGAGAATTTAAGTAATAGGCCTAGGGTCACACAGTTTGTTAAGTATCTAAGGGAGGATTTGAACTCAGGTCTTCCTGACTCTCAAGTATAAATATATACATATATGTCTATATATACACACACATATATATATACATGTATATATACACATACACACATATATGCACACATATAGATGGATAGATATAGATAGATATATTCCCTCCAGCTAAACAAGTGGTAGGTGATAAAATCCACATAATCTCTTGTTTTATTCAGAAAAGCATATTGATAGGATCATTTAGCTGATCACAGACAAAGAGCTTGGAGAGACCTTAAGGGTATTTTACATTTTACATACCAGAAAGCTGAGGCTTTGAGACAAGAAGTAAGAGACCAACCTGGGAGAATGACTTAGTAATGGCAGGACATGGGGCAATCTAGACTTCAGAGGCTATTAAATTGGAGTTTGTGAATTTACTTTTAAAAATAAATTTTAATAACTATGTTTCAATATGATTGGTTTCCTTTGTAATCCTGTTTGTTTTATACATTTATTTTTCACATTTTTAAAAATTTTATTATTTTTTTAATGTTCTACAATCACTTCCTTAAAATTAAGATTTTATCCCTCCCACACCTTCCCCCCACTATCCCCCTCCCTCCCCATGACAGCATACAATTCTGCATAGGTTCTACATATACTTTCCTATTGAGTATGTTTTCATTATAGTCATACTATGTAGTCGCACTAAAATAAATGGAAGAAATCATATAACACATCAAAACATAATACACTAACCCTCCCCCCTCCACAAACATGATCTGCTACATTCTGCTGTTTTATACATTTAAAAACTAATTATTCTAAAAAGATATCACAGGCATTACTATACTGCTAAAGGGGTCCACAACTCAAAGGTTAAGAAACCCTGTTCTAAAGAGAAGAAAATCTTGAAAATTTTATTTCTTAAGAGTTCACCAAAAGGAACATTAGGTCCATTTTCAGAACGGTTCCCTGTAGCCCAGTGGTTTTAAAAATATGGTTCAGGAATCCCTGGAAATCCCAAGATCTTTTCAGGGGGGGGTCACAAAGTCAGAACTATTTTATAAGACTAAGATATTTTCAATTCTAATTTGGTAAATAATACAAATAGAAATAACCCATATAAACAAAAGCTCTAGCAGGAGGAAGTCCTCAATAATTTTAAAAAATGTAGTAAGGTCTTAAGACCAAAAGTTTGTGAACCTCTACTGCAATCAAGGCAGCTTTACTCTCTCTTTTTTTATGTCACTAGAGAATAGTCCTGTACAACAATGCACAAGATATCTACAAAGGTATAAGAAAGGGCATCAGTAGGATTTATTATGTAAAAAATCAGGGGTAGTAATCATGATCTCAAAGTTGAAGCTAAAATAGATTTACTCAAAATAGAAAAATAGGGTAACTCCACTATGTGTCAGCAGTATTATTCAATATTGTTTTAGACCATTTAAAATAGTAAAACAATATAGAATATGTGAGAATGTACCTGCCAAAACTGACACAGGAACTATATGAGCAAGAACATAAAGTACTTTATATACAAATAAAGTCAGATTTAAATAATTGAAGTAGTGTTTATTGTTTATGGGTAGGGAAAGCCAATATAATTTTAAAAATTATTATTTTACCTAACTAATCTATTTATTCAATGCCACCTCAATTAAATTACAAAAAAATAAAATCTTACTGAGAAAAAACGACAAAGTTCATTCGGAAGAAGAAAAGGTCAAGAATTAAAAAAAAAAACGGGAGAAAAGATGCAAAGAAAGCAGATTCAGTAATATCTATCAGACCTTAAACTATATTATGAAGTGATAGCATTGCTGAAGTATAAAATGGATAATTTCAATTACCTTATATTAAAATTTTCTTCTACAAATAAAACCAATGTAGCCAAGAATAGAAGGAATGCAGAAAATCGGGGAAAACAAACTTTCATAGAGAATCTCTCAGATAGGATGTGATTGTGTTGGAATATTGCAGTGGTGTAGTAAATGATGAACTGCTTGACTTAGAAAAACATAGGAAGACTTGGACTTATGAAGGAAGATGCTATCCACATTCAGAGAAAGATATGATGAGCAAAGATATACAGAGTATGATGTTACATATATGTGTATGAATGTATATGTGTTTATATGTGTATGTTTATAGATATCTCTGTGTGTATATTTGTGTGTGTGTATATATATATATATATATATATATATATATATATGTATGTATGTATGTATGTATGTATAATTGAAGCCTTCTGAGGAGGTATGGGGGAAGGAGGGGAAAAATAAAGTAAAAAGTGCACAGTAGAGAACAAAAGAAAACATACAAAGAAGCAAAGAAAAGCTGGATAGCTTTGAAAATAATGTGTAGTATTTATAAGTTTTCTTAAAATGGAAATGTTTGTGTTATATTGAATCCTCTCTTATGTTCTGCTATGTACATGACAATATTTTTTCTTTTCTCATTTTGTATTTAAATTTTGAATAAAAAAAATTTACAAAGAAATCCCCAACAACAATGTACAAGGAGAAACTACACTGAGTTAATTCCTTTCCCCTCTTGGCTGCTTTTCTGATTCTCCAGACTGCACCAGCATGATATGGGTGTCTCCCCTACACTACCAATTTTCATCTTCCTTTTTTTCTCTTGGTTTCCATTCCATTAGAATATAAACTTCT
This sequence comes from Potorous gilbertii, assembly GCA_028658325.1. NCBI lineage: Eukaryota > Metazoa > Chordata > Mammalia > Diprotodontia > Potoroidae > Potorous > Potorous gilbertii. Next base: position 396,112,630 of record CM053769.1, read on the forward strand.
TGAACATGTTCAACAGGGCTGTCTTGTTTTTTTTTTTTTTTGTATTTGTATCCACAGTGTTTAGCACAGTGCTTAGTTAAATGCTTAATAAATGCTAGTAGCCTTCCTGCCTTTAATTAGTAGTAGCCCAACCTTCCATTCTTTGTTAGTAAGATTTGCTTTTTCTTGGATTCAGAGTGTGGAAAGCTGGTTACATTGGGCATTAGAGGCCACATTTGAATATGCCAAATTATCTGATTATTTTGGGTACCTTTTAGGACCTCCTGTATATTATTATAGAACAATATAATATCAGTAATATTATATTATAGATCTAATATAACCTAATAACACAGCTAGGCAGACATCGGGAAGATCTGACTGCCACCAACCTCAAATTTTACTTTCTCTATTTTTTTCTGAAGATGAATTTGTGTATTTTTTCATGGTCTCTTTTAAACTAAAAGTTCCCAAGTCAGTAACTTATTCCAATCTATAATACACTGAATAATATCATAGAAGTTCAAATTAATTTTATAATGGAAAACTTTGCAGACAAATTATGATTAGATCCACCCAATTTTTTGTTGAGTAGAATATTCTGAGTACACTATTTGGATCTATTTTATTATAAGAGATAAAATGCAGCCAACTTTTACTCTTGCCATTACTTGCATATATGACTCAAATATAAATTAGAACTAAATTTTAATTTTCTAAGAATGTGATCCTGAGTAAGTCATTTAATTCCCATGTGCCTCTGTTCCCTTGTATGTAATAATAATAACTCAAATATGTATAGGTCTCCACAGTACAATCCAATATCTTACTTTATCCTCACAATAACATCTTGTGAGTGTCCTGCCATAGAGGTGAGAACTGAGGTACCATTCCATTAGGTTTTCTTGGAGGAAGGAAATTAACAATATTTTTTCTTCTCCAAGTACCTGTTTCCTCACCTGAGCTGCTCAAGGCTCTGAATGGACTTAATTCTGAGACAAAAATCCTGCAGATATTGAAAATCAATCTAAAAACTTCCTTCAACTGACTAACAAATTCCTATACCCTCCATCATACTGTCCCCATTTCAATGATTTCTGACCCATTCACTGTCCTCCCCTTCCTGATCCCTTATTTCCATTCCCCCTTAATCATTCCCCTTCCCCAAAGTCCCACTCCAAAGCTACCCACCCCTTTCATTATACCCTCTGGAATGCTTGATCCATAGGCACCAAACTTGGTTTCATCTTAAATCTTTTCATTTCCCACTTCTTCCATTTTGGGCTCTCACTGAGTCCTCCAGACAACACAGCACCCCGATTACCTTTTCTAGCAATGGGCTATACTTTGTTTGATTCATTCTCTCCCTGCTACTCACTCCTCAAGGCAGATGGGGTGAAATTCTCTTTGCTTCCCATTGCTACTCCTCCCTACCACCATTACTCAAAAATCTCTACTCATTTGAAGTTCACTCAATCTATATTTACCATCTAATCAAAATTCTGGTAGTTGTTGCTACCAATTTCGAGGACAGACTTCTTTCTTCCTTAATGACTCACAATCTTTTTCTCCTCTTCGACTCCTGCTATCATACTAGGGGATTTCAACATACGTTTGGATACTTCTATCACCCTAACTCTCAGTTCCTCAGATTATTCATTTCCCATGACCCTACTCCTTTATCCTACCTCAACCACACACAAAGATGATTCTATCCATCCCTCTGCCTTCCAGAATCAAACCTTTGTCTACATCATGACCTCCATTCTCAAACCTTCCAAGTCATCCTCCCTTCACTGGCATTGAGTCCCTTGCCCCATTATCTTATCAAAGATCATGCCCTGCCAAGTCTAAGTCTTGGATCACCCCCACCATCCTCTGTCTTTACTCCTATGCATTTGTTGCTGAATGAAGAAAAAAATCATGAAAACACATTGAATGAGTCCAATACATATTTATGTTACCTATACACAACTGGATCATCACTGCTGCAAAGAAGTACTTCCATACATCCTGAATTAACTTACTATCCCACTCACCATGGTAGCTTTTCCAAACCTTTTCATCCTTCCTCAAATCCTCTTATGGATTTCACTGCTGAGAACCTTTTCTCTTATTTTATTGAAAACTGATGCCATTCACCAAGAGTTCCCTCATCTCTTGTTTCTTATTTTACATCACTCAAATATATTCTGCCACTATATTCTCACATGATGGGATTATATTTCTCCTTACTAAGGCAAACCCTTCCACAGGCAAAAGTGGTCCCATTCCACCTAGTCTTTGCCAAGAGATTGCCTCCTCTAGCATCCTCACCCTCTCACTTATCATCAATCTCTTCCTGTTTACTGCCTGACTTTCATCTTTCTGACTAGAAACATACCCATGTCTCCACCATCTTCAAAACATTCTTACTTAATCCATCCACATTCCACATCCCACCTGTCTTTGTGACTACTTGAGAAGGTCACCTACATTTGATGCATCCCTTCCTTTCCATTCATTTTTAATTTTCTGTGGTATGGTTTCTGACCTCATTATTCTACTGAAATTGCTTTCTACACAGTTACCAGTGATCTCTTAGGTTTCAAATCTAGTGGTCTTTTCTCAATTCTCATCCTTCTTGGCCTCTCTGTGACCTTGACACAGTCAGTCATTCTCTTTTCCTTGATACTTTCTTCTTTCTAGATTTTTGGGACACTACTTTACTCTCTTCTTCTGGTTCCCAACTCCTTCTCAGTCTTTGTTGGATCATTGTCCAGGTGATACCTGCCAATGAAGGTATCCCACAAGGTTGTTTCCTGGGCTCTCTTCCTTTCTCCCTCAGTACTAGTTCACTTGATTATCTCACCAGCTCCTGTGAACTCAAATTATCATATGTATGCTGATAATTCTCAAAACTACTTATATTGTCCTAACTTCTTTGTTGACCTTCAGTCTTGCATTTCCAACTTCCAACTGGATACTTTCAACTGGATGTCAGCATATTCAAACTTGAACTCATTGTCTTCTCCGCAAAACCTCCCTCTATTTCAAACTTCTCAATTTTTGTTCAGTACAACACCATCCTCTCAGTCCCCCAGACTATCAACCTAGGTGTCATCCTTGACTCTTCATTCTCTCTCATCCCAAATATCAAATAGGTTGATGAGGCCTATCAATCTGACCTTTGTAAAATCTCTAAAATATGCTTCCTTCTCTTCTCTGACACTGTCACCACCGTAGTGCAGGCCTTCATCACCTCACACTGGATTATTGCCATAATCTGCTGATTGGTTCCCTTGCACGAGTCTCTTCCCGCTCTGGTCCATCCTCCACTCAGCTGTCAGGGGGATTTTCCCAAAAGCTAGGTCTGATCACATTACCACTCCCGTTTGATAAACTTAAGTAGCTCTCTGTCATCTCCAGGATTAAACATAATATTTGATTTTTAAAGCCTTTCATAACTTGCCTCCCTCCTTTCCAGTCTTCTTACACCTTATATATAATCTTCAACACAATGATATTGATGTCCTTACTATTCCTTGAACAGGACACTTCATGTCTCAACTCTCTTGCTTTTACTGGCTTTCCTTGATGCCTTATCCTTTATTTCTACTTCATGAATTCCCTTGTTTCCAGCAAATCCCAGCTAAAATCCTACCTTCTACCTCCCTATCCTGTTAACTCTGGTACGTTCCCTCTGTTAACTTATTTCCTGTTTATCCTATATATAACTTATTTGTATGGAATTGTTTGCACTTTGTCTCCCCTGTTAGATTGTGAGCTCCTCCATGGCAGGGATTGTCTTTTGTCTTTCTTTCTAGCCTAAGCACAGTGCCTGGAATATAGAAGACATTAAATAAATATTTCTTGATTTTTGACTAAAACAGCTCTGTGAGATAGGTATTAAAGATGAACAAATTGAGGTTGAAGAGACATTAAGTGATAAATTAAGACTGCACAGCTAGTAAGGAGTCAAACTGAGACTAAAACTCAGATCTTCTGTCTTCAAAATTCAAGTGCTCTTTGTAAAATAAACCATATACCTTCTAGATAATAAAACAAAGGCAAAAAAAAAATCCCAACCAAAACCAATTCAATAACCTTTAAAGTTCTATACAAGCAAATATGTATTATTCTGGCAAGTCATATTTAAAGCAATTTAAGTCACTTCAATCCCCATAACCATCAAAGATGCAAAATTAGTATCTTCTTTTGTATAATCTTGGAAAAAATGCTTTCTTCTCTTCAGGCAAGGGCATTGAATGGGAAGTCAAAGCATAATCTTTTGTCCATTCCTCCAGATTCAGTTTTAAAGGGTTAAAAAAAAAAACTACTCAGTTATGAACAACTCTTCAGATAGAATGCAAACCTCTGAAAATCTCTATCTATCAACTTCATTTAGCATTACTCTCACAGTTATGCAAAAAGAAAGAGGAATGACAGGTCCAGCTTAAGGATTTAAGAGAGATATATACCCAAGAATACTTGGGCCTACTGTACTTGATACAGTTCTGGAAATGCTAGCAATAGCATTAAGATGAGAGAAAGAAATGAAAGTTGTAAAGATAGACAAAGAAGAGATAAAATTATCCTTATTTTCTAATGACATGATAGTTTACTTGGAAATTCCTAGGAAATCAACAAAAATACTAATTAGGACAATAGCTTCAGCAAAGTTGCAAGGTGAAACCTCAGAATAAGGACTCAAAAATCAACATTTCTACATAATAATTGAAATTTTAAAATCTAAGAAGCAATACTAGAAAGGTAAATTCCATTCCAAATAATAAAAAATTTCATAAAGTATTTAAGGGTCAATATATCAAAGCTCACAAAAGACTTGTGTAGATTCAGTTACAACATGCTTCTTAAAGAATGACTTAAATGGATGGAAGGAGTGCTCATGGCTGGGCCATACCAATATAATAATAAAAATGACTGTGCTACTAGAGTTAATGTATATTTTAATGCCATTCTAATCAAATTATCAAATGGAATATAGAACTTGATAAAAATAATGACAATTAATTTGGAGAAAACAAAAGATCTAGAATATCAATGGAGACGATGAAAAGAGGTAGAGATGAAGGGATAATAGCACTTTAGTAGTAGTCATCAATACCATCTGGCATTAGTTATAAAAATATAAAGAGGTAAATAAATGTAACAAACTAGATAAAGGCAAATCAGGAACTATAGAACTCAATCTATCATTTGATAAACTGGAAAAATAAATTATTTAGGATAGGGCTCCCTCTTTGATAAAAGTTGATGGGAAAACTGGAAGAAATATGGCACAAATTAGGCCCAGACCAACACTTTACACCATATTCCATAATACAGTCTAAATAAATACATGCCCGTGATGTTGAAAATGACATTATAAAAATTAAAAGAGAAGTAGATTATATACATATATATTACAGTTGCTAGTAGGAGATATATTTTTAATCAAATAAGGAACAGTGGCAAGATAAAGTAGACAGCATTAATTACATGAAACTGAAACGCTACTACACAGATAAAACTAATTCAGCGAAGATAAGAAGAGAAATCATAGAATGGATTAGAAAGAAAAACACAACTCTGTCTACTGGCTGTTGCCTTAGTGACCTTGCACATCCCTCCCTCACTCAAATCAAAGTCACCTGCAAGTCATGTCATCATCTTGATGTCATGGTCCTCTTCGAGAATGAAGGACAAACACAACAAGCCTTACTGCCTAAACCTAAAAACATACCCACATCTCCACTGTCTTCAAAACATACTTCTGCTATATACTTCTGCTATGACACCATATGTCTTCAAAATATACTTCTGCTATGACACCATATGTCTCTTGACTTTTGTGGCCAAACTTCTTGAGAAGGTCATCTACAGCTGATGCAAACTATTAACTACCACATGAAAGGATGTTCCAAATCACTAATGATAAGAAAAATACTTATCAAAACAACCTTAAAGTTTTACCCCACACCCTGTAAATTGACAAAAATGACAAAAAATGTCAATAGTTAGTGTTGGAGGGGTTAGGGCAAAATAGGCACACTGATGCTTTATTAATTGAGTTGTGAATCAGTGTAATCATCTTGGAAAGTTTTTTGGAATTGTGCAAATAAAATGACTAAAAAGTTCATACCCTTTGACCCAGAGATTCCATTATTAAGAATATTTTATCCCAAGGAGCTCATTGATAAGACACT
>CM053769.1:396119296-396169633 GCA_028658325.1 Potorous gilbertii
CTGTCAGGCCCCAGGGCAGGGTAGAGGATGTTTGGGGCGTTGTCATTGAGGTCCAAGATGAACACTTGCAGGGTGACATTGGCACAAAGGGCCGGGGAACCAGCGTCACAGGCCTGCAGCGTCAGCTCGAAGGTGCGGACCTGCTCATAGTCGAAGGAACGCTGAGCGAAGATGGCCCCGCTGTGGCTATTGACCGATATGTAGGAGGACAGAGGCAGAGGGGCCAGGTCACTGCTGACGATGGAATAGGACACTCGGCCGTTCCCCTCCAGGTCAGAGTCAGAGGCTGAGACGCTTGCGATGGAGGCTCCAGAGGGGTTGTTCTCAGGGACGTAAACAACGTAGGAAGGTTGGAGGAAAACGGGAGGATTGTCATTGACATCAGCTATGTTCAGGATGAGGGTTTTGCTGGTGGAGAGAGGAGGCTTTCCCTTGTCTGAGGCGGTGACTGTAATGTTATACTGTGGGTTCTTCTCGCGGTCCAGGGGCCCATCTATCAGTAACTTGTAGTAGTTCTTGGAAGAAGATTCTAGTCTGAAAAGTGCATTTTCTTCTATATGGCACGTGACCTCCCCGTTGACTCCAGAATCCCGATCCTCGGTTTTGAAAAGGGCAATCAGTGTCCCCAGCGCCGCATCCTCTGCAATGGTACTGGACACAGAAGTAAAGGTCACTTCCGGGTGGTTGTCATTTTCGTCTAGAACTTCGAGTATAACTTTGCATTCAGCAGCCATACCACTCCCGTCCCTAGCTCCTACACTCAGTGTATAGCTCTCAGTGTCTTCGAAGTCTAGATGTCCTTGAGTTTTAATTTCTCCACTTTTAGGATCCAAGTGAAATATGTTGAGAGCATTATCCGCTGTGGTTTTAAAGAAGTAGGTTATTTCCGCATTAATTCCTTCATCCTTGTCAGTGGCCATCACCCTTAGCACTGAGGAGCCCAGGGGCAGGCTCTCTCGAAGACAGACTTTGTAGAAGTCCTGGCTGAAGATTGGTGGATTATCATTCGCGTCAGTAACGTTGATCCTGATTTGAGTGGTGCCTCTTAAAACTGGGTTGCCTCCATCCACAGCCACCAGAACCAAATGATGAGAACTCTGCTGTTCTCTATCCAGAGGTTTCTCCATTACTAACTCTGGATATTTCCTACCATTGGGGCTCTCCTTTACAACCATAGAGAAAAACTCGTTAGGGTTAAGTTGGTAATTTTGCAGGGAATTGACTCCCACATCTGGATCTACAGCAGATTCTAGCCCAAACCTAGAACCCTTAAGGGCTAATTCATTGATCTGTAAATTGATGATATTTTGAGGGAAATGAGGTGGATTGTCATTAACATCTTGTATGACCACAAGTATATGAAAAACATTTAAAGGATTTTCAGCTACAATTTCTAACGTCAAAGCACACACAGGCTTCTTCCCGCACAAATGCTCCCTGTCAATTCTGTCGCTAACAACCAACTCCCCGCTCTCAGTGCTTAAGGCAAAATGCTGCTTCTTTCCATTAACTCGTAGCTTCCGAGCAGGTAAGTCCCGTACATCCAGCCCCAGATCCTTAGCGAGATTCCCCACCATCGACCCTTTTGCCATTTCCTCAGGAATAGAGTAGCTGATGTGCTCAGAAAGCGCCCGACAGAACAAAGAAGCGAAGAAAGGATATACTACTTGCCATCTAAGGAACCGATCCCCATGTTCTGCGTTCCTCCCCATATCTCTGGCTTTCTGTGGCAAGATTAAGCCCTTGGTCCCGAGAATCCTCCTTTTATATCTCCCTCGGTTCTTAAGAGTCCTCCAGGAAGGGTATGCAGTGCCCTTAATCTGTGTTTTTTGGTGAATCCGGGAGGTCTGGGACAGGATCAGTGGATCAGAGTCTAAATAAGTGCCGAGTATCCTGTGTGATGAGCTCCTGTATGACTCTGCAGGAAATTACCCTGCAGTAAACCGGCTCCAGTTCTTTCTGTCTCGGCCGACAGCGGCGCTCAGAGTCTGATCTAGTAAACTGCAAGAAGAAATTCTATCTTCCAAATGTTTGATTAGCAACAGGATGCAGTCCACGGAACAGAAGCAAGAGAATCCTCAAACTTTGTGACTGTGGAGTTGGTTGTTTTTGATTGTCAGTTTTGCAGGTGATGAGACTAAGTGATCAGTGACTTCTGTAACATTTAGACCAAATAGTGATGGGGGAAAGGGCGTAGTTGTTAATTAAAAGACATCATTTTATGTTATTAAAATGCTTATTTGGAGGAGATTCTAGGTATATGTACCCTTCCGAATACTTAAAGAATATTCCATTATTACATATTTGGCTATAATATATAAATGAATCGTTTTCCCACCCGTTTGAAGGAACAATTTGTTTATTACGTTGTTGGTGTGGTTCAGTCGTGTCCGACTCCTCCTAATGCCATTTTTTTCCCTTGGCAAACATACCGGAGTCCTTTGCCATTTCCTTTCCCAGCTTATTTTTTTTTTCACAAATAAGAAACCGAAGCAAACAGGATTTAATGATTGGCTCAGGGTCACACAAACACTAAGTGTCTGAAGCCAGATTTGAACTCATGTAGATGTGTTTTCTAGATCCCAAGCGCAGTATTCTATCCATTGCACCACCTACTCGCCCCTCTTTAATACTACTAATAGCATTTCAAATACTCTGTTTCCTATGTTTAGTACAAGCGCCTAAATGTGGTCTTTAAGTCCATCCCACAACTGCATATACCTCCGATTTCAAATTCATACTTCATATTTTCTAGGATCTTTGCTCTCCCTTTCCTATTTATATAGGATATAATGATAGTTTTCTTTGTTGGTCACAACAAACACCTTCAATTATATAACAGCTCAGAGATAAGTCCTTTTTCCATAAAAAAGATTCCTTCATTCCACCCAGGAGGAAGCAAAGTCTCTTTCCATTTCTCCCTCAAATATTTTACTATAGATTTTATTCTCCCTCACTTCCTCCCTCTATCTTCCACCTTTTCTCTTCCCCTCACCTATATATGTGTATGTTTTTTTCTCCTCATTCCATTGGCATTGTCTTCAATCCACACTGATACACATACCGTTTATCCTAAATACTTTTCATTGACTTCTTTTAGTCTAACTGATACTTTTTCTTTGAATATGGGATTCATTTCTATTCTTTATTGACTTTTGTCTATGTTTAAAACAAGAAAAGTAAAAGTCGCTGTTTTAGGAATTAAGGGGACAAATTCTATTCTGCTATTCATGAACAGAAAGAGTAGAGCTAAGGTAGGGGATAATATTGATTTATCTGTATATTGGGAGTGGATAAATTTTTGAATGCACTAGATAATTATATACTTTTCTCCATGATGACTTCCTAGAAACCAGTTAGATTTTAAAAAAAACCTCACAGATTTCAAGTTTCCTTTTGTTTTCACAGTAACTGTGGTGAAGTGACAGAAATAGGGACAGATGATGTGAAGAATTAGAGCTTTTCAGTTATTCATGAACATTAACTTGATTGTTAGTAACTTTAAATGTGTTATCTTTGTCCATTGACCAAAGAGTTGACTACTATAAGAACTTAACTGACCCACTGATAATATTCTTACCACAAAACTGAACCAAAAACCAAAATCAAGTTGTGACTAAATGGAAAAATGGCTCAAGGATTCTCCTTGGAAAAGCAAATAGGAGTTTGAAAAGTAAGTTTCACCTTGGGGAAAGTTAGCAACATAATTTATTCTATCCTCTCGCAGTGATTTTTATGGACATGAACAAAAAGGACACCATGAAGATAATTGGTACTTAAGCACCAATATCTGCTAACAAGAATGAAGACTCAGAAAAATTCTATGAAAAATTTCATCAGTTTCTCTACTAAGACCAAGGTTTACATTCACACTCAATGACCTTTAATACTTGAAGAGGATGGAGGAAAGATGTTTAAAAATATTTTATATTTTTAAAATGAAAAATCAGAGGCTTAGAGGCTACTCAGAAGACTGATTACTATAGATCATTAATATTTTCTTGAGAAAGAAAGAAGGCACTGAACATGTTAAACACTGTGCAACATTATAAAAATAAAATTGGCTATGTATTTACAAAGGGTAAATAAAAGGTTACAGATGTAATGCAGAAGTGTCTGTGTGCAATCAAATCACTGACTAGTTACGAAGAACAAAAATCAACAATGTATTAGAAGACAAATAATGATGAGAAAATGACTGCTTGCAATCAGAACAGCTTCAACTCAGTCTATTGCAACTAGCCATTTGTGCTTCCCCCAATGGAAATAGAAAAAAAGGCAAAGAGATTAACACTCTCTCCCACAAAATTTCTCTGATGTAGAACAGTTTCCACAATGAGAAGTCATAAAGAATCCAAAAACTACCTGTCAGGAACCAATTTATCTCTTTGCCAAATGAAGGAGAGAAGGGGAAAATTAATATACAGAAAATTTAGCATGAGTCCCAACCAAACAGATGAAGTGACAATGGGTAGGCAGAAAACGGCATTGATTTTTCATAATTGTTATAGTCATCTAATTTCATAATCAATAACTGTGAATGATCACATTTTTACTCTATCTCTTAAGTCCTCAGAGGAAGAAAACTAGTACATAAAAAACCCACTTCGTCTTCAAGTGGGTGAACCAGACCAAGTTAAAACAGAGGAAATCCCAAACAATTTGAGGGAGGCACCATTTTACAAGCTATCTCAGGGAAGGAAATATATAAAAAATATTGGGGAAAAAATTTTGGACGCCAATAATTACTAACCCACATTTCTACTTTCTAATGTTTATAAAGTTTTTATAAGTATAATCTACACAAAAGATATCCATGATGGAAATATGAAATGTGAGGAGAGGCTTTCCACGATATTATCTACATCAGAGTACTTCTTAACAGTCACACAAATAGACAAATGGTGCACAGAATACAAGATCTGTGTGTATGTTTGTAAATTTCATTCTACTGAGCCAAGAGCATTTTGTTCAGCCCAACAAAACTCAGCCTCAAAAGTTTTTTTTTCAACAAGGGGTTTCTCACTTGTATGCTAAGGTTTCTTGATAAACGCAATCATTGACACAAAATAGACCTTTTAAAGATACTCTGATTAAAAATGTCAAGAGACATATAATATATAAAGAAATATATCTAACGAAGGTGTCTGTATGACTGTGGAAGACATTCTGCATGAAGTTCAAAAGGGAGAGAGATTCTCTACAGGTGCTTCTGTTTGCAGATGATATTGTGCTGGTTCCATGAAGCACCAGAACATCACAGGGTCTTTTCAATGAAATCTATACTACTACTCTATACTATATACTACCTATACTATACTACTGCTAATACTTCAAAGAAATAGGGTTAACAATCCAGACATAAATGGGTGAAAAAAATACCTTCCCTCCAGACTTTGACATACAGTTGAATGATCTTTGAGGTAGAACATCATCATCATGCACTGTAGATGGACAACAAATTGGAAGAGAGAACATAGAATTGCATTTAGGATATGGAGAAATCCTTTTAGTAATCATAGGCTGCATCCCAACAAAAAGCCCATCTGAAAACAAACACCCCCGCCTCCCGACAAATAATCCTCATTGATGGTACCTGGTTGGGAATCATAGAAAATCATATTTACTAATACACACACATATATTTATATATACATATGTGTATGTATATAGTTGTAGGTAACCTTACACAAAGGTCAATGGAGAAATGTATGGTGGTTGCAAGCAGGCAGAAGCAGAATGTCCAGTATTTTCTATGTGCAAAATATGGTGTAAGGGATACTATTCAGAAAATACATAGTTGGATATGAAATGAGAATGAAGAATTAGAAATGAAAAATCTGAATGACAATCTGGCAAGCATAAAATGTAAAAAAAAATCTAGACAAAGAACTTTCATCGGAAAATCTCTGGAAAATACAGATGTAAGTTGGACAAGATGAGACAAAAATGGTTTGCCATCAGTACTGATGAAGATTGTCCAAATAAATGATTTCACAGAGTCATTAAAGTATACCATATAAAGTGGATTTTAGAAGATATAAGTCTGTTTGTTATTCACCATTAAAATTTATGGATATAAGGCGACTTTGGGGCTTCCATAACAAATAAGGACTTCTTTTTATCTCAGAATAATTAGATTATCTCACTAGGTATGTACAGGACTCATAACAAACTTAGGAGTAAGAAATAGTAGGGAAAATTGATTATATAAGCTTGAAAACCCAAATCAATAACAGATGAGTTATTCAACTGTTCAATAAGATATTCCCTAAAGCAATAGAGAGTCCAGGTCTAGCCAACAGCCATTTAAAGGTCACATGGGTTCTACAAGAAGGAATCCCTATAAGCAAAATTTAAATCAGCATAAATCTTTTAACCATTTTAAGGAAAAGGATTGGATCTTTGAAATTACTAAGACAGAATTCATCGTTGAAGAAGCTGATTCTACTAGTGCTGGACTGGAACCTCCTCTGCAACTTGTAGTTTTATAGAGATGCCTAGAATACTGAGAAATTAAATGAGTTGACCAGAATCGGGAAGTCCATATGTATCAGAGACAACTTGAATCCATGTCTTCTCTATCCACTATGCTGCTACAAACTGCCATCTGTGATAGGCTAAACATTCAAACTGAATCCTGGAAAACATTTCTTTCCAAATAAATATTGCAAGTGTTAGTATTTCATCAAACAAACACACAAAATACCAAGACCATTTATAAACAAAGTTAAAGGATCAAAAGAAGTCAACAGAGGTAAGCCATATTCAAGTTTTTTAAAACAGTCTAATGACTTGCTTTTCTTGAAACTAAACGTAGAAACTTAGAGAGAAATCTGTGACAATGTCTATATAATTTTTACATCCCTTATTACCCATCCCAAGAGTCAATATAATGAAAAGGTCAATCAATTAATTGGTAAAGTCAGTCAATTCAAATGTTTTGAACAACATGAATAAAAATTATGCGGCACAGAATGTCTACCGATTCCAACAAGTCTATAATATTGTTCATGTGATGTGTTAAATATTTACTATGTTTTTGGAAAGACACTCTATTAGTAATGGTATAATAGACTATAAAAGATATTGACGATGTAGCATACTTATAAGCTCAAAGAAGTTAATGTGGCACTTAGCTTAGGTCAAGAGAGAAAGAGCACTTCTAATGAGTCATTTGCTCAATTACCAGTATATATTCTTGACCAAAAAATGTAAGCATATCAAGAAATACTCACTTAAAAAAATCTATTGATCATCCACAGTTGGAAATAGGTTATATCTAATAAAGAAAAAATTATATCAGAAGTGAAAACAATGAAAAACAAGTGAAAAACAAAGGTATTGCCATAAAAACTTTTCTAAAGATACAAAATTTTAGTTAACTGTTCAAGTGAACAAAAACAATTAAAAAACATCAAACTATTCTTAAATTGAGGAACAAGGTAAACAAAAGCATATGGTCCCATTGAACACTTTAAAAAACATTATTCTGATGGGCATACTCTGCATATTACCAAACTACTTAGATAAGGAGGCCGAAAAAAAAAAGGAAAATGAAGAAAAGAGAAAAGAAAAGAAACTCACCTGGAGACAAGTGTGATCATTTTGAACTAAAACTGTACCAGGCATACAATGTGATACCAACAGAGAGTCCTTTTTCTCACAGCTCTCTTTACTAATTAAAGTATCTGCATAATTGGGCTGAGGAAAGAGCATCTGACTCTTTTGAGAATCCATGGTGAGGGAAACTTCATGAGAGTAAGTCTTGAGGTAAGCTCTAACTCCATCAATGCCAACAAATTGTGAAGCATGAACTCCTGCAAAATGTCCATTGTTTGATTCTAACTGTTTGGAAATCTTCCACTTGTGAAGCCCGAGTGCCAGTAAGACTATAATGAATATAAAGAAAAGGCAGGAAACAATAGCCACAGAAATGACCAAGTAGAATGTGACACTTGAGTCCTGTTGATCCTCAGAAGCCTTCAGGTTGCTAAGGTCTGAGAGGATTTCTGGAATGTTGTCAGCCACAGCCACTGTGACACTGACTGTTGCAGATAAGGGGGGTTCCCCATTGTCAGTGACTGCTACCACTAGACTCTGTTTGAGGGAGTCTTTGTCATGGAAAGCCCGAGCTGTCCTGATTTCACCGGTGTACTGACCCAAGGAGAAGAGCCCAGGATCTGAGGCCTTGAGCAGGTGATAGGACAGCCAAGCGTTCTGGCCAGAGTCTCCATCCACTGCCACCACCTTGGTCACCAGGTAACCTGGTTCTGCAGAACGAGGAGCCAATTCCACTCCTGTGGAGCCATCTGTCGGGGAAGTAGGGTACAGGATTTCTGGGACGTTGTCATTCTGATCTAGGATGAACAGAGTCAGAGACACGTTGCTGCTTAGAGGAGGGTTCCCGGAGTCCCGGGCAGTCACTCGTAGCTGCATGTCCCGGAACTGTTCATAATCGAAGGAGCGAAGAGCATAGAGGACACCAGTCTCAGAGTTAATGGAGACGTAGGAGAGAGGAGCCCCATGGATGGTATCTTCCTCAATAGAGTAAGTGATATGGGCGTTTTCCCCACTGTCTGGGTCATTAGCTGTCACTGAATAAATGGAAGCAGCTCTAGGATTATTTTCGAGTATATAGGCAGAGTAAGATGTCTGGGGGAAGCTGGGCGGGTTGTCATTGCTGTCTGACACGTGCAAGAAAATGTGGGTGCTTGTAGACAACGGTGGAATTCCTCGGTCTGTGGCTGTCACTGTGACATTGTACTCAGAGACCTGCTCCCGGTCTAGGACTTTGATTGTCATCAAACGGTAATAATTTCCATAGCTCTTTTCTAATTTAAAGGGTAGATGTTCTGGAATGGAACATATGACCCGACCATTGTCCCTGGAGTCTCGATCATGCACATTTAAAAGGGCAATCATGGTCCCAGGAGTTGAGTGTTCCGGGACGGAGCTGGTTAAGGAAGCGACAATAACCTCCGGGGCGTTGTCATTCACATCCAGAACTGTAACCTGTACTTTCGCTCTGGTTAGGAGACCACCACCGTCCTGCCCTTGAATTTCCATTTCATAGACTGCAGACTCCTCAAAGTCCAGAGTTTCTTGAGTAAAGAGCTGCGCTGTGCGAGAATCCAAAAGAAAAATCTCGGAAGCTTCGTCTTTGAAGTATCTGACTGAATACGTCACTTCCCCATAGACTCCCTCATCTGGGTCAGTGGCGTTGACTGTGAGTAGCAATGTCCCCTTGGGCACATTCTCAGGAACACTCACGCTGTATTCCGACTGAGGGAATACTGGAGGGTTGTCGTTTATATCAAGAACAGCCACGCGAATTCGCGCTGTTCCTGATCGGACAGGATCTCCCCCGTCCATGGCCGTGAGGGTGAGGTAGTGGATAGGTTCCTCCTCCCTATCTAGGGCGGTCTCCAGCACCAGCTCCGGATACTTGGACCCATCGGCTCTCCTTTGCACGTGCAGAGAGAAATGATGGTTTGGGCTTAGCTGGTAGTTCTGGAGGGAATTCATTTCCAAATCTGGATCCCTAGCATTTGGCAGTGGAAAACTGGTCCCCACTGCTTCATTTTCGCTGATTTTTATTTCTACTTCGTCTACCCGAAAGCGGGGAGCGTGGTCATTAATGTCCATGACTTCTACTTCCATTCCATAAATGTTTATTTTGTCGTCCATTAGAATCTCGACATTTAAAAGGCACTTTGGGATCCCGGAACAAAGCACTTCCCTGTCTATTCTGTCCGCAGTCACTAAACTGCCGCTTCTAACATTCAGAGCAAAAGGCTGCGTCTTACCTCGGGAGACAATGCGGGCTCCGCTCTCCGAAAGGTTCCCAGGCTCCAACCCCAGGTCCTTGGCCACATTGCCCACAAAAGAACCTTTTTGCATTTCCTCCCACACAGAATAGCGAATCTGACCAGCTCCGGTTCCGCACAGCATCCCCAGGAGAAAACAAAGGAGGACTCGACCCCAACAGTCCTGACGCGTCCGAGCAGCCTGGGCCATTATTGTCCTGCTAAGGATATGACTTTGTCTTGGTTCCTTTGTGTTCCGGGTTATCTGTATTCGCAGATCTTATCGCGGGCTCTTCCCAGTTCAACCTCTGATCAGTCCCAATCTTGTGCGTGTCTAATCTGGGAGGGTTTTTTCTTGTAGGAGTAGCCAAGATCTGGATGGATCTCTCTCACGTCTCCTAATTGGTGAACAGCGGCACTCAGAGTCCAAACCAATTACTGCAGTCTTTAAGGAAAACTGAATAGATTCTTACACACTAATGCTGTGTATGTTTTTCTTCTGTGCTTTGACATGTGTTTTGATAGGTTTGGTTCCGGCATTCTTTGATGTTTCTCTCGGATAGTGACTACAACCTCTGTGTCTCAAATCATAGCCTATATTTCACTTTTGCCTTTATAGTTCTATCTCTAGATTTAGAATTCCACCAAAAGTTTCTTCTATTCAAAATAATGGGATTCTGAGATTTCATTATTAGAGAAATTAAAGAAAAAAAATCATTCCATCTCTTTCATATGTATTTTTCCCATTGTCATCTTTAATATCTGAAAATCCAACCCCCCACGTTAAAGAGAGGGGGATGATGCTGAATGTTAATAATTCTATCAGTGAAATTGCATCAATTGAGCCAAAATGTAGGTACCAGCTTGTTAGTTTCAGAAATGTTCATTTCTCATATCAAGACTAATACGAAACAGCCGCAAATCGGATAATTAAAAATGCAAAGATAATACTTATGGGCAAAGAAGTGATAGGATGGTAATCAGATGATTACCCTAAACCTACAAGTTCACCACTACTGCTGAGGATGAACATACTTTTGAAAAACAACAACGGAAGTAACATTTGTCCCCATTTGTTAAAGTGTGAGTTGAAAGTGCAGGACAGACAAGTGAACATGACTTGTCCTAGAGGTTCACATTTTTTCTTACACACAAAACCACCTACATGACGTCACATGTATTTGACCGTATTGATGTTTTGGGATCCTTATTTTGTTAGTGCAAAATTATACCAGATAATTTAAAATAAAGAAATCTTAGTGATAAAGACTGATGCAGTTATAAGTATAACATGAAAGGGCACTGGTAACATTTCATACATAAAATATTTTAAAGTAAAAAAACCTACCTGTGCAAGAGTATTCCTATGAGAACTGACATCACCATTGATTAGCATGGAAGAAACATCTGTGTTGAAAATATCAGGAGCTGGAGGACATTGGTCAGCTGAGTTCAAGTAATTAAATTCTGTGTTTCCTGGGTGTGATGACACACATAGATTGTAGGAATAAGGCAATGTCCCTTCACTGTAGTTTGGGGGGATGTTGGGCCTGGACTTGGAGCAAAGATCCACTTGGAAACAGCTCCATGCTTTAGGATGAGAGGATCTCCTAAGTCGCAAGGCAATGGCTAGTGTCACTGTTATGAGAAACAGCATAGATATTAGGGCCAGAGCCACTACCAAGTAAAACTGCAACTCAGACTGGGAATTAGAGGTGTCTGAGCGCTCCTCTTTCATCTCAGGCAGCGCCTCCTGCAGACTGTCTGCAAAGATCAGGTGCAGAGCCACAGTGGCCGACAGAGGGGGCTGGCCTCCGTCCTGCACTGAGATCAGCAGGCGGTGCCGGGCTGTGTCTCTGTCAGTCAAAGCTCGTGCTGTCCTGACCTCGCCTGTTCGCAGCCCCAGGCTGAAAAGCCCGGGATCTGTGGCTTGCAGCACGTGGTAGGCCAGCCATGCATTGTGTCCCGAGTCAGCGTCCACTGCTACCACTTTGGTGACCAGGTAGCCCGGCTCTGCCAAGCGAGGAACCATGTCAAAGAGGGCAGAGCTGTCGGGTTCCATTGGTGGGTAAAGGATATTGGGGGAGTTGTCATTTCGGTCCAAGATAAACACTTTCAAGGTAACATTGGCGTGGAGGGAGGGGGAACCTGCATCCTGAGCCTGCAATATTAGCTCGAAGGCATGGACGTGCTCATAATCGAAGGAATGCTGAGCAAATAAATCTCCACTGTCACCACTGACTGATATGTAGGAGGACACAGGCAGGGGGGTCAAGTCGCTACTGAGGATGGAGTAAGACACACGGCCATTAGCTTCCAGATCAAGATCGGTAGCTGAGATTCGGGCTATGGAGGCTCCAGAGGGGTTGTTTTCAGGGACATAAAAGACGTAGGAGGGTTGGAGGAAAACCGGAGGATTGTCGTTGATGTCCGAAATGCACAAGGAAATGGTTTTGCTGGTGAACAGAGCGGGATTCCCCTTGTCTGTGGCTGTCACGGTAATGTTATATTCTGGAGTCTGCTCTCGGTCCAGAGTGCCGTCTGTCAATAATTTATAGTAATTCCTGGAAGAGGATTCTATTTTAAAGGGAACAGTTCCTTCTATATGACACACAATCTCCCCATTCTCTCCAGCGTCTCTATCATATGTTTTAATCAAAGCGATTACTGTCCCAGACACTGTATCTTCAGGAACAGGACTGGACAGAGAGGTTAAAGTGATTTCAGGAGTGTTGTCATTTTCATCTCTAACTTCTAAAACAACTTTACATTGAGCAACCAAAGAACCAGCATCCTTGGCTTCTACATCCATCGTGTATACCTTTGCTTCTTCAAAGTCCAGAGCCTGCTTAATAGTGATTTCTCCAGTGGTGGGATCCAGTCTAAACTTGTATAAGATGTCCTCGGTGATTCTTGTGAAGGAGAAGGTGATCTCTGCATTGACCCCCTCGTCCTTATCTGTTGCTGTCACTTGCAGCACCTTAGAACCAGGGGGCAAGTTCTCTGACACGCTTGCTCGGTAGACGTCTTGACTGAAGACAGGAGGGTTGTCATTAGCATCCGTGACTCTGATCTTGATCTGAGCAGTGCCACTTCGCATGGGATCGCCCCCATCAACTGCTGTCAAGATCAAGTGATGGGAATTTTGATTTTCTCGGTCGAGGGGTTTTTCCACCACCATTTCTGGGTATTTGCTGCCATCGGGATTATCTTTCACCCTCAGGGAAAAATAGGGGTTTGAATTTATTTGGTAAAATTGCAAAGAATTGAATCCAACATCTGGATCCTCTGCGGATTCAAGAATTAATCTAGTTCCCGGCAGTACAGACTCACTGATTTCTAAACTTAATTCATTTCGACTGAATCGCGGCTCGTGGTCGTTAATATCCTGAATGGTTACAACTGCATGGAAGATATTTAAAGGATTTTCCACCACTATTTCCAGTTGTAATTCACAGACCTGTCTTTTCCTGCATATTTGCTCTCTATCTATTCGGTCACTGACCAGTAGATCTCCACTGTCTGCATTCACAGTAAAGTATTTCTTCTCCCCAGTAACCCGCAGTTTCCTAACCGGCAGATTCGGGATGTTGAGTCCAAGATCCTTGGCAAGATTCCCCACTACCGACCCTTTCTCCATTTCCTCTGGAATGGAGTAGCGTATCTGCTGGGAAAGCACGCAACAGAACAAAGAAGCCAAGAAGGGAAATAGTACTTGCCTCCTCAGAGTCATTCCCTGCTCCCGAGAGTGGCGCCGCATTCTTTGACCTCAGCTCTGTGATCCCGAGGAACTGTAGTTTAAATCAACGTTCTAATAGTCCACAGCTAAGGAAAACCGATCTGTGTCTCTGCTTTGTGGCTTAAAAGCCGTTTGTTCTGGGGGCCAACATCTACGCAGCAGGAATACTAAGTGGATATGCCCTAGGTCTTCTTTCGGCTCCCAGACTAATGCCTGTGCAGGAAATTTCTTTGCAGGAAGTATAGCAGAGCATCGCTTAGCTATCTCTTTCCTCGTCCTTTCCAACAGCGGCGCTCCGAGGTTTTTTTTAGGAACTGCAAAGTTTTGTGGATTTCTAGAATCAATCTTCCCAGCCCCACATTTTATTACTATAGCTCACTAACTCAGTCCATGATAGCCAAATAATTTGAACTTTAATTCAGTTCTGTTAGTGACATCTTTAAACTATATTTCAAAGTCTATTCTTTCTAATTTCCTTATTAAATCCCGAGAGAGACTTCTACACCACAAACCTCTCATTTA
This sequence comes from Potorous gilbertii, assembly GCA_028658325.1. Classification (NCBI taxonomy): domain Eukaryota; kingdom Metazoa; phylum Chordata; class Mammalia; order Diprotodontia; family Potoroidae; genus Potorous; species Potorous gilbertii. The sequence goes on from CM053769.1 coordinate 396,133,367, forward strand.
TGCTTATTCCAAAACCATTCTAAATTCAGACTTCTGCAAAAGAAGTTTTAAAAAGCCATTTTTCTGCAACTCAGTTTTGGGCACAAAAGAACCTTCATTTGCCTTAAAGTAAGAAGCTAAGAAATGTTGAGTAAGTGAACAAACCAAATATAATCACCAGAAGTATCACCATGAACCAATCCTTTGCCAGTTTTACCAGTCCTTTCTATGCTAATCTTTAAAATTTCCAAAGCCAAGAAAAAGAATGAGGTGAAGAATGGGAAGGGGTGGAATAGGCCTTTTCTATTCAAACTCAGAGATTTAAATCTTTTTCTTAGGAGCAATCTTGAGTGAGTTTTGACTTTTCTTGGGAGATGCATACCTAAGCTCAAGGTTCTATGGAACTGTTTCCTCACTCTGCTCAGAGTTTAGGAAAATGAACTGGAGGTCACAAAGAGCAAATAGAAGCATCATCTCTCCTAAAATGTTCCTCCAGAATTATCTTGAACTCATGTTGAGTGAGTAGCAAATATGAAAGTAATTAAGAGTTCTTGCTTCAATATTTCAGTGTTTTGATGCTCCATGCCTTCATCCCTGCTGATAATCTCTTTAAGTAGGCAGGACTGAAAGTATTCCACCACTTACGGGGGCCTTTGAGATTTGCTTAAAAAAAAATTTATCACCTGTTGAGTTGTCTCTCCAAATTTAGCTAGATTTGTTCATTGATGTTGGAGGCGGTATCTGTCACTAGTCTATACTCCAGTTCTTTCCATCTTTATTGTTGTGGTGGTGGTTCAGTTGTGTCTGACTCTTCATGACCCCATCGAAAAAATGAGGTTTTCTTAGCAAAGACACTGGAGTGCTTCTCCAATGTGTCCCCATTTTACAGATGAGAACTGAGACATATAGAGGTTAAGTGACTTGTCCAGTGTCACACAACAGATAGTGTCTGAGGCCAGTTTTGAACTCCGTAATTCCAAGTCCAGTGCTTTATCCATTGTATTATCTATCTTCCCCTTCCATTTTATAGGACTTTCCAAAGTCTATGTTTTCCTGGCATCATGTTCTAGGTCCCAGAGACGCCTTCACTTCAGATGAGGCATCGATGTTGGATCTTTGGCATTCATTATGAAATTGAAGTCTTTCATGAACCCCAGAAGGAAGGCCAAAGTATAAGCTGAATTTCAAGGAAATTAAATTGAAGAAGAATGAAGGAATCTGTACCATCCTTTTTGTGTATCTTTATATGATTCATGGATATACAGCTTTAAAAAAGGTTTTTTTTTCTCTTGGAAGATAACTACCAAGTGACATTTGTTTAGGAGGTCATGGACAGGAATTACATACACACACACCCCCACATGCATGCACGCATAGAAAATGAGAAAACAATGTATTTTGCTCTATGCACTTTTCATCAGCTCCCTATTCAAGAAAGCAGCATTAAAAAAAAGTATATGTAGCCTTAAAACTTTGATTTAAATAACCAGAATATATAATCTGCTTAATGTCAGTTGGGAAAATTCAGTTCTTGACCTGACCTCATAAGCATGAATTTGTAATCAACTTAGATAATTACTGGAAGAAACTATTGTTTCCGCTAGAGATCAAATTTAAATGTTATGCATAGACACTTGAATAATTATTATATAGAACACTAACAAAAATACCAGATGAATGAGGTAGAAACCAACACATTCATTGCATTTCAATAACATGATAGTTTCAACAAAACCAAACAGAAGCAGAAAAACCCTTGCTGAATTCCTGTTAAACCACACACTACAAACCGAACAAAACCAACTCTATTAGATAATGAAAAAACAAGAGCAAAATAGATGAGGACACAAACTCACGGCAGTCAAAGGAGGATCATGAACGGAACATCTCAAATCCTCTGGTACTAAGAGTGGTTTTGTTTTCTCACAGCTGTGCTGACTTAAGAGGGTATCAGCATAGTTGGGTTGAAGAAATATTAAATGGCTTTTCCGAGAGTCAGTGGTGAGAGAAATCTCATGAGAATAAGTCTGGAGAAAAGCTTGAACCCCGTCGGTGCCCATGAACTGTGAAGCAGGGACACTCTCTAAATGGTCACTGCCTGGACCTAGGAACTGGGAGGTCCGCCACCTCCATATCCTGAGTGCCAGCAGGACAATGATGAAGGCAAAAAACAAGGAAGAGACTGAAGCTACAGCGATGACTAGGTAGAGTGTGAGACTAGAGCCTTCGAGGTCAGAGGAGGCCTCTTGGCTGCTAAAATCTGAGAAGATTTCGGGGATGCTGTCGGCCACTGCCACTGTCACAGTGATAGTGGCAGACCGAGGCGGTTCCCCTTTGTCAGAGACCACCACCAGCAGACTCTGTTTGAGAGAATCTTTGTCCATGAAAGCCCTGGCAGTTCTGATTTCTCCAGTGTGTAGACCCACAGAGAAAAGGCCAGGTTCTGTGACCTTGAGTAGACGGTAGGACAGCCAGGCATTCTGACCAGAGTCTTTATCCATTGCCACCACCTTGGTCACCAGGTAACCTGGTTCTGCAGACCGAGGAGCCAACTCCACTCCTGTGGAGCCATCGGTGGGCAAGGCAGGATACAGAATTTCTGGGGTATTGTCATTTTGATCCAGGATGAATAGTGTCAGAGATACATTGCTGCTGAGAGGAGGGTTCCCGGAGTCTCGAGCTATCACTCGTAGTTGCAAGTCCCGGAACTGTTCATAATCAAAGGAGCTCAGAGCATAGAGGATGCCATTCTCTGAATTAATAGAGATGTAGGATGATAGAGGTGCCCCGTGGAACATGTCTTCCTCAATAGAGTAGGTGACATGGGAATTCTCTTCGCTGTCTGGATCACAGGCGGTCACAGAATAAATGGAAGCCCCTCTAATGTTGTTCTCCTCGATGTAGGTAGAGTAGGATAACTGACTGAAGGTAGGAGGATTGTCGTTAGTGTCTGCCACCTGCAAGAAGATGTGAGTGTCTGTGGACAGGGGTGGTGTTCCCTGATCTATAGCTGTTATGGTCATGTTGTATGAAGAAATCTTCTCTCTATCTAGGGCTCTGTCTGTCACCAAACGATGATAATTGTCAATAGACTTTTCTAGTTTAAAAGGAAGATTCTTCGAGACGGAGCACGTGACAAAGCTATTCTCCCCGGAGTCTCGGTCATGGACGTTTAAAAGGGCAATTACAGTCCCTGGGGGAGAATTTTCTGTCACTGGGTTAAATAGAGAGGTGATAGTCACTTCTGGACTATTGTCATTTAAATCCAAGACGGTAACCAGCACTTTAGCTCTTGCTAAAAAAGCACCGCCATCCTCAGCTTGTATTTCTATTTCATAGAAGTTAGATTTTTCGTAGTCTAGATCTCCAGATATTGTTATTTCCCCAGTCCTTACGTTAACCTGGAATATCTCTAGTTTTTTTTCATCCGGTCTCCGAAATGAATAGAACACTTCCCCATTGACTCCTTCATCTGGATCAGTGGCATTCACCGTGAGCAGAACTGTTCCTCTAGGCACGTTCTCCGGAATACTCACGCTGTACACTGACTGAGTAAACACTGGAGCGTTGTCATTCGCATCGAGGACAGTCACGCGGACTTGAGCTGTGCCGGAATGCACTGGATTTCCTCCATCCGAGGCCGTGAGGATGAGGTGATGAACTGGCTTCTCCTCCCGGTCCAGGGCTCGCTCTAGCACCAACTCTGGGTATTTGGCCCCGTCAGCTCGGTTTTGCACAAGCAGAGAGAAGTGGTGATTGGGGCTCAGCTCATAGCTCTGGAGAGAATTCATCCCCACATCCGGATCAAATGCTTCCGGAAGAGGAAATCGCATTCCCGGAGCTGCGGTTTCAGTGATTTTAACTTCTACTTGTTCTACCTGGAATTTCGGTACATTATCATTAATATCTATTATTTCCACTTCTACTGCAAAGAGTTTTACTTTGTCCTCCTCCAACACATTGAAATTCAACAGGCACTGGGCGCTCTGAGCGCAGAGCTCCTCCCTGTCTATTCTGTCCGCGGTGACTAAGCTGCCGCTTCTGATATTCAGAGCAAAATGCTGCTTCTTACCTCTGGTGACTATGCGGACTCCGCGCTCCGCCATCTCCCACGACTGCAGCCCCAGGTCCTTAGTCACGTTGCCCACAAAAGAGCCCTTCTCCATCTCCTCCGGCACTGAGTAACGGATCTGCATAGCCCGGCTGTTCCCCAACATCCCCAGGAAGAAACAAAGCAGGACACGCCCTCTGCAGTCCCGGCGCCTCTGAAAAGCAGCCATTGCTTTCTTGCTGCTGGTTTAACCGGTTTTCCAGTAATTCAGACTGTCCAGATCACTTCTTTTATCCTCTGCATCGCAAATTGTCGGCATCCAAAGGTTGAGTCCCGAGCTTGGAGAGCACAGGGGCTGAGTCTCCGTGCGGCCCCAGACTGAGTCTGTCTGATGTGCCGGGGCTTTGCGCCTTCAGAGTTGTGGGTTGTGCTGGAGCTTACCACGTAGTTCTCTTCCTGATTGGTGAACAGCGGCGCCCAGAGTCCTAACCAATTACTACACTCGATGCACATGTCGTTGGAAAGAAAAGGAAAACAACCTAACCTTTATCATATACTTTGTTTCTTGCTACATAACATTGTTCCCCCTTCTCTCTTATTATATTCTGAAGGAAGTTACCTTTCTTTTGTTTTGAGAGCATAGGGGAGGAGATAAAGTTCTATAGTATAATTGAATGTTAAATTCCAATAAAATATTTATTGGTCCTAATTTGAACTCTAAGGTCCTTTTCACATTTGGCAGATTTTCACAAATGTCTTTAGGAAGCGAGTTCTTTGTTCCTCCTATGTATTTCATCAGGAAAGCAATATTTTTTACTTACTTTCCTGTCTCTTTCGGAAGTATTAATTTAAATATTCCAACTACACTCTTAGTATGAGTGTATAAAAGAATGCAACTCTTTTAAAATATACAACACAAATTTGTACTTAAGGATTTCATTTAACCAGCACTGTCGGATATTAATGTTGTTCGGAGGACAGTTTTGCTATGACTGTCCTTTTTCTTTTTTTTTTTTTAAATAATTTTTAGAAGAAAATACAGAGTACACTTCTCTTCTTGCAGTCCCAAATTTTCATTGAGAGGCACAATGTCTTAAATAATATTTAAAGAAAGAATGCTTAAATAATTAATTTATTGGGCCCATAATTTCATTTGCTGTAGGGAATTCCCTTTACCACAGCTGTTCTGCAAATTACGACCTTGGTGAGCTCTGGGGACACTGAGAGGTTAAGGGACTTACCCAGGGTTACACATTCAACATAGGTCAGAGGGAGAATTTGAACCCGTATCTTCCATACTCTGAAACTTTTATGCTATTCACTACACCATGCTGCCTCTCTTAAATACATTCTTATTTATAAGCTATCAAATTGATGGAATTTAATAATTTGAGACAGGAACAGAAATCATATAAACTTGATACTCTCACATTAAATGTGTATTAAAGAATTATGCAAAAAATTATTATTTGGGATGACTTTCTGAGAGGGAGAGGGGAGGAATACTTGGGATTACTATGATGGTGTAAGAAACAGAAAATGTCAATAAAAATACATTTTTTTTTAAAGAACTATGTGTCCCAACTCTATTATTACCTTGTAAAAAAAGTATAATGAAAATTGTTCATTTTCTGTTATGATGACTATTGAAAATTTGTGTTCTATTTTAAGCAGTTCACAAGAAAGTCAAGAGCTGGAATCTTTACTAAGCACATCAAGCAAAAAAAAAAACCCCTAATAGATAAAGAACATTAGTATTAAGTGAAGGTAGAGGATAGTTCTGGTTATATATTAGAAACGAAGGGAGAAATTATAGCAGAATTAATCTAGCCCCAGGTGTTTAGGTTTAGAAGCAACAAGGTACTATTTTTTTTTGTTTTTTTTAAACTTTGCTTGTAGAATGAAAGAAAAAATGAATATGAGGGTTGGGAGTTGTGTATATTGATAGAAACATAATAGTACTTTTTTTCTTTCATAAAAAATTTTTCCTTTAGCAGCTAAGTAAAACCAAGGCTAGAAAAGAGATTGATTTTGGCTAAGAGAAAAGCTGCAATGTATTTTGCATGGAGTAAACTTGAGAAACAACAAGCTGACAACGATTCAGGAAGCGAGAATGAAGAACAAAGTGTCTCTTTAGTTACTATAACGATAGAAAGGGACTAACTAAAGGAGAAAAAGTCTTAATCATATCTTAACATTTGTATTAAAGCTTCCCTGCCTCCACAATCTGCTTGTATATATAATATTTATTTAAAAACAATTAGCTATTTTCCCACATTAAGAAGTTTTGGTGAATCAAGCAGGAAAAGGGGAGCCACCCTTCAGGATCTCAAGACAAGTATTACTATATTTCTTGAATTTGTCAAACTGACCAGACTCAGGTGTGTATATAAAATAAATGCTCAGTTTTGACCAGGACAATAAAATGCTTGAAGACTGAAATGACAAAACCAAGATTATTAGATTGTGATAGGCCATGACTTTCCTGAAATGAATCGTAAACTGACATATATATATATATGTATGTATATATATACCTATATATATATATATATATATATATATATATATATATATATATATACACACACACACACACACACACACACACACACACACACACACACATACATATTTTGGAGAAAATGTGGAAATTGAATACAGCAATGAAAAAGAAAAGATAGTCAAATGAAAGAAAGCTCACCATAACTAGAGTCTCAGGGCAGGAAACTGAATCGTTGACCCCATATGGTGGATATGAAGGCTGAGAAGAATCAAAGGAAAGGAGATCCTGTCCTGGATTTAAGGGACCATTGCACTTGGGGACATTAGACGCTGTCTTTCCCTGATCCGTGGTCACACAGAGATTGTAGGAATAAGACAAAGTACCCTCGCTGTAGTTTGCAGAATGACTGGGTCCAGACTTAGAGCAAAGATTTGGCTGCAAACTGCCCCACACTTTGGGACTGGAGGATTTCCGAAGTCGCAATGTGATGGTCAGAATCACCGTGACGAGAAACAGCACTGAGACTAGAGCCAAAGCTATTACCAAATAAAACTGTAACTCCGACTGAGGGTCTAATATATCAGAGAGTTCCTCTTTCATCTTAGGCAGCGCCTCCTGCAGGCTGTCTGCAAAGACCAGGTGCAGAGCCACAGTGGCAGAGAGAGGGGGCTGCCCTCGGTCCTGCACTGAGACCAGAAGTAGGTGCCGGGTAGAGTCTCGTTCAGTTAGACCCCTTGCTGTCCGGACCTCTCCTGTTTGCAGCCCCAGACTGAAGAGTGCCGGATCCGTGGCCTGCAATACATGATAGGCCAGCCAGGCATTGTGTCCCGAATCAGCGTCCACCGCCACCACCTTAGTGACTAGATAGCCTGGTTCAGCTGAGCGAGGGACCATGTCGAAGAGGGCTGAGCCGTCTGGGCTCAGAGTAGGGTAGAGAATGTTGGGGGCATTGTCATTTCGATCCAAGATGAACACGTTCAGTGTAGCGTTGGTGCAGAGGACCGGAGAGCCTGAGTCACAGGCCTGAAGAATCACCTCGAAGGTTTGGATCTGCTCATAGTCGAAGGAGCCCTTAGCGAAGATGTCCCCGCTGTGGCCACTGACAGACACATAGGAGAATCGTGGCACAGGAGCTAGGTCACTGCCGATGATGGAATAGGACACCTGGCCATTCTCCTCTAGGTCTGGGTCAGAGGCTGAGACTCCAGCAATAGAAGTTCCAGAGGGATTGTTTTCAGGCACATAAATGACATAAGAAGGGAGCAGGAAAACAGGAGGGTTATCATTAACGTCACCGACAACCAAAGTGAGGATTTTGCTGGTGGATAAAGAGGGACTTCCTTTGTCTGTGGCAATCACGGTGATGTTATACTCTGGGATCTGTTCCCTGTCCAGGGGCTCATCTGTCATTAATTTGTAAGAGTTTTTTGAAGAAGATGATATTTTAAATGGGACATTACCTTTTATTTTACAAGAGACCTCTCCATTGTGTCCAGAGTCTTTATCACGTGTTTTGATCAAAGCAATCACGGTATTGGGCAAAACGTCCTCTGGAATTACAGAGGATATGGATTGTAATACAACCTCTGGAGCATTGTCATTTACGTCTAACACTTCAATTTCAACTGTGCACTGTGTAACCAGTCCACCTCCATCCCTCGCTTCCACTACCAATGAGTAGTCTTTGTTTTTTTCAAAATCGATATTTTCTGCAGTTGTAATTTCCCCACTATTAACGTCTAGATTAAATACATGCCAGTAGCCTTGACCTGTGCTTCGGAAAGAGAATGTGATTTCTGCGTTGACCATCTCATCTTTGTCTGTGGCCATCACTTGCAACACGGAGGAGCCCCGAGGCAAGTTCTCTGGAAGACTGACTCTGTAGACGTCCTGGCTGAAGATTGGGGCATTATCATTAGCATCTGCGACTTTGATCCGGATCTGAGCGGTGCTGCTTCGAGCAGGGTCTCCACCATCCACAGCAGTCAGGAACAGTTGATGAGAACTCTGTGACTCCCGATCCAGGGACTTCTCCAATACCAGTTCTGGATATTTATTGCCATCTTTATTCTGCTTATTCACTAGTGAGAAATCGGTATTGGGACTAAGGTGGTATTTCTGAAGAGAGTTGATGCCGACATCTGCATCCTGTGCTGATAGAAGGATAAATCTGGCTCCTGGCAGGGTAGATTCGCTGATTTCCAAATCAAAGTCATCTTGACTGAATTGTGGCGAATGGTCGTTTATATCCTCTATCTCCACCGTTATGTGAAAAAAATTTAGTGGATTTTCAGCGACTGTTTCAAAATCGAGGGCACACAAAGGCTTCTTCCCGCATATCTGCTCTCGATCTATTCTTTCTCTGATCATTAGTTCCCCGCTCTCCGCCCTTACAGTAAAGTATTCTGTCTCTTCACTAACCCGCAGTTTCCGAGTTCGCAAGTCTCGGACCTCCAGTCCCAGATCCTTAGCGAGATTCCCAACCACAGACCCTTTCACCATTTCTTCTGGAATAGAATAGCGGATTTGCTCCGAAAGCGCTAGGCAGAATAAAGACACCAAGAATGGAAACAGTACCTGCGGCACCAGTACTCTGCCCGTCTGACTTTCCATTCTTCTTTCTCTCTCCAGCTTTCTCTCCAACTCAGGGAATCCTGGTTTCGTGTTTACAGTTGTCACTGGGATTCTAAGAGTCTCGGCGACTAAGGTGAGTGGCCCTACTCTGTGTGGCGACGGACCTGTGCAGGGTCTCCGGGGTAGCTAGCGCCAGGGACTGAAATACCGATTCTCCAAGATGCGAACCCCGTGACTGCGCAGAGAATCTCCCAGCAGGAGGTTCCCACAAATGGATCTGTTTCAGCTCTGCCTCTGTGCTGTCCGACAGCGGCGCCCAGAGTCCTGAGTGGAAACTGCAGTCTTTGACACAGCATATCCACTTAAAAATTATTTTCTGCTTCTGCTCAATGTAGCAATTCAAGTTTTTGAAATATCGAATCCTTAATTTTGTCTCTACATATTTTTTTTACTCTTTTCTGAACACCAGAAGAGCCACCAGTGTTCTTTCTTTTTTCCAATAAAAAGCCTCTAGTTCCAGCCACAATACATTCAATCAATTTTTCCCTTGTTTTTTTAAAAGAGCAAAGAAATCTTGTAAGGTTTCTTGAGCATTACCCACCATTTGTACTTCAATTCCACACTGCAATAATACACACTTACTGTGAGTCATCCCCATTGACGAAATCTCATAGTAAGCTGTGTAACCTAGTTATATTGAAAACCATGCTGTAATGGATAGAATGATGGGCTTAAATTCTGCCTCAAGAACTAAACAACTGTGACTGAGCAAAAGACTCGGAATCTGAGTTTCCTCAAAGGGGGAAGTACTTACTTCACAAAGCCATGAGCATCAAAGTAAAGCACTCTAGAATTTCTATGCTGATTATAGTTACTGATTTCCATATTTCACTATCCCTTTAACACATTTTGTTCTCAATTAAGAAAAAGGCTCTTTTCATGGTTGAATGCAAAATTTCTAATATTTCTTAGTAACTACATCAGCCCTAAAGTGTTTGACAACAGGAAGGCACCTAATTCTTCCAAGCTCCTAAAAAAATAATTTTTAGGCACAATGTATGAACTCACTGAGTAAGGACTTTCTAAGCTCCTATTTTTGCTATTGCAGCGATGTAAATATCAAGATCACTGGAAGTTCATTTAGGTCATTTTTTTTTCACTCTAAGGAAAGCTATTAGTCTGCCCATTCTGTATTGGATCAAAAGTATGGAGGCAATTAATCTAACGAGTTACCTCCTCTTCATTGAATATTTATTTTGTTTTTGAAATTTATGAGCTCTTTGGGATTGGTAATGGAACGGTGAACAATTTTTCTTTTTTAAAGTGATGAATGTATTTTTTATATTTTTCTCTCAGTCAGTCACGAATTTCCTAACCACAAGAAAACTTTCGCAAGATTTTCCCACAAGTGCTATCATCCTCAGACACTACGACAGGTTTGCAATTCATTTTATGATGAAGGAAGACAGGGAAATTTAAATATTTTTACATCAAATTACCAGAAGATCTATCTTTTCAAGATCAAAGGTATAACTAACAGATAAAAAGTAATATCCATTGTGTCAGTCATTGAATTACATGCAAATACTGTACGAATGCACAATTAAATGGCATCAGATTTTGGCTCCTATTTTCGTTGATATGAAGAGTTATTCGACTGATTCCATGAAATCACCTTATGATTTGGGCGTCATGTATATGCAGTATATCTCAAAGTTAACACTACAAAGTGTAGCAAAACACCAAACTTCCTTTTTAATAGCATCAAGTATATAATTGACAAGACATAACCAAACACACACATCATCACATTAAGTTGTTTCACTAAATTTTCTGATAAAACAGTAAGCGTCAACCCTTTGATAAGCTATTTTTATTTATGGTCAAGTTTCTTCCTTTATTTGACCAAATATTACTACAGTGATGCTTTGTTGAACATCTATCAGTATAAGAACCTTCTTCAAATACTGACACACATCATACACTGATAACACAGCATCTAGGAGGAACTGAGATATAAGAGATATGCAAATGCTTACTTTTAAGAAGCCTTAGAAGACTGATAAAGACCTTCCATATAGCTCTGCACTGAATCTTAGACCAAGAATCTGCTTTAGACCTATTCCTGAGCTTGTTCTGCATAGCCTGGGGACTTGTTCAAGATGCTACTAACTTTCTGAAATCATGCAATTGAAATTCTACTCAGAAAAAAGCTAAACAAATAAACTTTCATTCCTCATTTAAGAAATAGGTTGTAAAAATGAAGTGATCTTGTATAACTTAGGCAGGTTTAACATATGCTTCTTACGTAAATGAGTAATCAAGTAGACTTATGAACACATTCAAGTTATTCGTCAATTGATAATGATTCTACAGTATGACTGGGTGGGATTTATACCAGGAATGCAGGGTTGGTTCAATATTAGGTCCATGTCAATAACAAAAACAACAAAAATCACACGATTATCTCAATAGATGCAGGAAAATCTTTTGATAAAATAAAACACCTCTTCCTGTTAAAAACTTAGGAACAAATGGAGCTTGTGTTAAAATTTTAAATAGTATCTACCTAAAACCAAGAACAAGCATTGTCTTTAATGCTTTCCCAATAAGATAAGAGGTGATGCAAGGATGTCCTTTATCACCTTATTGTTTAATATTGTACTAGAAATGCTTGTTATAGCAATAAGACGAGAAAGAAAAATTGAAGGAACAAAATAAGTAAAAAGGAAACAAAGCTATCACTCTTCAATGATATGATGGCATACTTAGAGAATCATAGAAAATCAACTTTAAAAAAATCTAGTGGAAACAACTAACTTCAGCAACATTGCAGGATAAACCTATACACATTAATGATATTTCTATATATTGCCAACAAAACCCAGCAGGAAGAGATAGAAATGGAAATTCCATTTAAAAATAACCATAGACCATATAAAATGTTTGGGAGTCTACTTGCTAAGACATACTCGGGAACTATAAGAACGCAATTACAATTTTTTTTTGTTGCACAAAGACAGATCTAAACAATTGGAAAAATATTAATTACTTATTGGTAGGCTGGGTCAATATCATAAAATGACAATTCTACCTAATTTACTTATCCACTGCCATGTCAATCAAACAACCAAAGAATTATTTTATAGAACTAGAAAAAATAATAACAAAACTCACCTGGAAGAGCAAAAGGTCAAGAATTATCAAGGAAATCAATGAAAAAAAAAGAAGGAAGGCAGTCTACCAGTACCAGATTTCAAACTATATTACAAAGTGGTAATCATCAAAACAATCAAGTACTGGCTAAGAACTAGAATGGCTGATTGGTGGACTAGATTAGGTTCACAATACACAGAAGTAAATGACTATAGTACTCTAGAGTTTGAAAAAACCAAAGAGCCAACCTCTTGGGTCAATAACTCACTATTCAACAAAAGTTGCTGGGAAAACTAGAAAGTAGTTTGGCAGAAACTAGGCATAGACTAACATCGCACACAGTATGTCAAAAAAGGTCAAAATTGGTACATGGTTCAGACATAAAGGATGACATAAACAAATTAGCAGAGCATGGAAAAAAATGTCAGATTTATGGATAAAGGAAGATTGCATGACCAAGCAAGAGATAGAGAGGATCATGGAAAGTAAAATACATAATTTTTATTACATTAAATTAAAAAAAGTTTTGTACAAACAAAGTCAATGCAGTTAAAATTAGAGGGGAAACAGAAAACTGGGGGAATTTTTTTTTTACTGTAAGTTTCTCTGATAAAAGCCTCATTTCTCAAATATATAGGAAACCTAGCCAAATGTGTAAAAGTAAGAACTATTTTCCAATTGATAAATGGTTAAGGGATCAGAACAGGAAGTTTTCAGAAGTTAAAACTGTCAATAATCATATGAAAAATGCTCTACATCACTAATAATTAAAGACATGCAAATTAAAATAATTCACATCTATCAGAGTGGCTAATATAACAGACAAAGAAAATGACAGATGCTGGAAGGGTTGTGGAAAAAACCAGATACACTAATACACTGTTGGTGGAGCTGTGAATTGGTCTAATCATTTTGGAGAACAATTTGGAACTATACCCAAAAGGCAGTAAAACTGCACACTCTTTGACCCAGCAATAACATTAGCAGGTCTAAATACAAAAGAAATTTTTAAAAAAGGAGGGGGAAGGACCTATATGTACAAAAATATTTATAGAAGCTCTTTTTGCGGTAACAGAGAATTGGAAACTGAGAGAATGTCCATATATTGGGGAATGGCTGAATAAGTTGTGATATACGATGGTGTCGGAATAGTATTGCGTTGTAAAAAATATCAAGGAGGCTGGTTTGAGAAGAAACTGAGAAGACTTATATGAACTGATGCAAAGTGGAGTAAGCAGAAATGAGAGAGCATTTGTGCACAGAAACAGCAATACTGTAACAACTGTGAAAGACTTAGCTACTCTGAGCAATGCAATGATCCAAGACAATTCCAAAGGACTCATAATGAAAAAATGCTATCCACCTCCAGAGAAAGAATTGATGAACTGAATGCAAATTGAAGTGCATTTTTTTCACTTTCTTAATTTTTCTTGCTTGATGCAACATGTCTAATATGAAAATATGTTTTGCATGTTTTCACATGTATCATTGATACCATATTTTTTTCCTTCTCAATGGGAGCAAGAGAGACTATAATGAGGGAGAGGGTTTAGAATTCAAAATAAAAAAAATCAATGTCAAAAAATCACTCATTTGTGTAAGGCGCATATGTTTATGTGAATGAAGAATTCAAAGAATATGGGAAAACACATGAACTATTGCGAAGTGAAGTAATCAGAACCTGGAATACAATATGCACAACAACTACTACAAAACAACTGGAAAAAAAAAGAAAATAAAAGGATGAACTAAATGCCATCAATATATGACTGAATATGGCCCTAGAGGAGAATTGAGAAAATGTATCTCCCTCCCTTTTTTGGTAGAGATTGTGGGTATGAGATATTGCATGCATTGTAAAAATATTTCATGGGCTTATTGATTTTGTTGCATTGCTTTTTGATTTTTTACCCCCTTTGTTACAAGAGTTGATTTACTAAGGAGGGATGGAGGAAGGAATATATTCATGAACAAATGTGATGCAAAACCAAAGATGTCGATAAAATTAAAATAAAATAAAACTTAAATAGTGGAGTATAGGATAAACAACATAGAAAAGGTCTCATTCCTGAAACAAGTAAAACTATAAAGTATACCATCCTACATGGTTCATGTTTTAAACATCAGCAGGAGAGTAAAGCAAACCAAATCCAACATACTTTTAAATATCTTTCAAATGAAAAGTTTAACCATCTGTATCTCCAAAGGAAAAAGAAGGCAAATGAAAACCCCAGGAAACGATTCCTTCAGAGCAGAGATTAGGAAAGCATTAAACTCACTTGAACAAAAGCAGATTCATCTTTGCATTCTTGAAATTCTTTGGCTGTTGATAAAGGTTCCTTTTTATCAGAGCTCTGAATACTTAGAAGAGTGTCTGCATAGTTGGGTTGGGGAAAGATCAACTGGTTCTGTGGAGAGTCTGTGCTAAGGGAAACCTGGTGTGAATAGGTCTGAAGAAAAGCTCGTACTCCATCGATTCCAGCAAACTGAGCGTCAGGGACACCTCCAACATAGTCATTAGTTGACTCCAACAGTCGTGATGTCCTACACTGGCACAATCTGAATGTCAGTAAAACAATGATGAAAATGAAGAACAAGCAGGACACAACAACTACAGAGATGACCAGGTAGAACGTGAGACTAGAGTCATCTGAAGACTTAGGAGCTTCTAGGTTGCTGAGGTCTGAGAATATCTCAGGGATGCTGTCAGCTACAGCTACTGTGATGCTGACTGTGGTAGACAGAGACGGTTCTCCATTGTCTTTGATTGCAACCACCAGCTTCTGTTTAAGGTTTTCTTTATCTACAAAGGCCCGGGCAGTTCTGAGCTCCCCTGTGTGCAGCCCCACTGAGAAAAGCCCAGGTTCAGAGACTTTGAGGAGACTGTAAGACAGCCAACCGTTTTGTCCTGAGTCTCTATCCACTGCCACAACTTTGGTTACCAAATAACCTGGCTCTGCAGAGCGAGGGGCCAACTCTACTCCAGTGGAGCCATCCATGGGGAAAGTGGGATACAGGATTTCGGGGGCATTGTCATTCTGATCCAGGATAAACAGAGTCAGGGACACGTTGGTGCTGAGAGGAGGGTCCCCAGAGTCACGGGCTATTACTTGTAGTTGTAAATCTTGAAACAGTTCATAATCGAAGGATCGAAGAGCATAGAGGACTCCTGTCTCTGAGTTGATGGAGACGTAATCTCTCTGAACATCACCCTCAACGGAGTAAGTGATATAGGAATTCTCTTCACTATCGGGGTCATGGGCAGTCATGGAATAGATAGATGAGCCTCTGGGGTTGTTCTCCACAATGTAGACAGAATAAGATGTTTGACTAAAGCTGGGAGGATTGTCATTGATATCTGTAATTCTCAGAGAAAGTTGAGTAATTGTAAAAAGAGGAGGAGTACCCTGATCAGAAGCTGTCACTGTGATGTTATATTCGGATATCTGCTCCCTGTCCAGAACGCCTTCAGTCACCAAACGTTGATAATTATTAAGAGACCTTTGGAGTTTGAAAGGCAGGTTAGCTGGAATCGAACAAAGGACAACACCATTTTCCCCAGAGTCTAGGTCATGTAAGTTGAAAAGGGCAACCATTGTCCCAGGTGGAGAGTTTTCCGGGACTGAACTGGTGAAAGAAGTGACGGTCACTTCTGGGGCATTGTCATTCACATCCACGACTTTAACGGTCACTTTTGCGCTCCCAGAGAGCCCTGGTCCATCACTGGCTTGAATTTTTAACTCATAAAGCCTGGTTTTCTCATAATCCAACAACTGCTTAGTTACTATTTCTCCTTTATGGGAATCTAAGTAAAAAATATCTGAAACTGGTCTTTTAAGATTCTGGAACGAATATATCACTTCCCCATTGAATCCTTCATCCCTATCAGTGGCGTTCACCCTGAGTAGCACAGTTCCGACTGGCACATTCTCTGGAACACTCACGTGATAAGTAGACTGAGTAAATACTGGCGCGTTGTCATTCAAATCCAAGACAAGCACGCGAATGCGGACGGTGCCAGAGAGGGCTGGATCTCCCCCATCCGAGGCCATGAGGATGAGGTGGTAAACAGGCTCCTCTTCCCGATCTAGGGCCTGCTCCAGTACCAGTTCCGGATACTTTGCCCCATCGTCTCCAGTTCGCACAAGCAGAGAGAAATGATTATTCGGGCTCAGCTGGTAGTTCTGGAGGGAATTCATTCCGACATCTGCATCCCATGCACTAGGAAGCCCAAACTGCGTTCCCTGGGCTGCATTTTCATTGATTTTAACATCTAATTCTTCTGCCTGGAAACGAGGGGTATTGTCATTAGTATCTCTTATTTCCACCTCTACGGAATACAGGTCCATTCTATCCTCAAGTAGAAGCTCAAAACCTATCAAACACTGGGCGCTTTGGGCGCAGAGCTCTTCCCTGTCAATTCTGTCCGCTGTGACTAAGCTGCCTCTTTTGACATTCAATGCAAAAGGCTGAGTCCTACCTCGGGACACTATGCGAGCTCCCCGCTCCGACAACTCCCGCGGCTCCAGCCCCAGGTCCTTGGCAATGTCTCCCACGAAAGAGCCCTTCTCCATCTCCTCGGGCACCGAGTAGAGGATTTTCCTGGCTCCTGTCTCCCAAAGCATACTGAGGAGAAAGCAAAGCAAAATGACTTGCCTTCTGCGGTTTCCGAGCTTCGGTCCAACCGCCATTGCAGCAGCGCGGCGAAATTGTTTGTATATTCTGCCACTACGTTTCGAGTGGAGGTTCTTCCGAGATGAGGCAATAAGCATGAACCGAGGGATTTCTGAGTTCAGAGGACTCGGAGGTTGAATTTCCGAGCAACCTCTGCTGCTCTGTATCTGATTTACTGGTGTCTTAGAAAATGGAGGGCGGGGATGGTCCTGCTGGATCTCTGGATACACTTCTTTCCTTGATTGGTGAACAGCGGCGCTCAGAGTCTCGAATTGTTACAGCACCATCAGTAAAGGAAATTATCTCCGTTTTCTAAAAATTCCTTTATTTCTTTTAAACATAATTTTAAAAAATGTTTTTGTTACTTCTTATCTGAAATGCAGCGATGATACAAAGCACTTTGTAACTATTTGTGGCTGTTTCCCTCTGAAAACACTCTCTACCTTTCTTTAGGTTAAACTAGTTGGACCAAGAGCTGTTTAACATTTCTCATCAACGACTCAGAGAAAGGCAAGTTATGATAGCATATCTTATCAGATTTTCAGGCGACTCAAAGCTGGAGAAACACCTAACCTGATGTAGGATGGAATAAGGATCCAAAAAGACCTTTTGAGGAATAAGGCATTAGGTTAAATCTAGGAAGGTAGAAGTCAATAAGGACACGTGGGAAGTCTTACAATTGGTTCAACAAATCAACTTCCCAAGTACAAGATGGTTGAGTGCATGATTAGATAGCAGTTTGAAAAAAGATCTAGGTATATTGCAAGTTGAGTATATATATTATGTTTATATATATGTATATATATATATATCTATATATATATATACACCTATACATATGCATGTACGTTTATGTAAACATAAATTCAATACGAAGTAGCCGTGTATGACGTGACAGCCAAAACAATTTGCGTTCCTTTAAGATAAACACTTCTGCTAATAAGGAGGTGATAATTCTTCTGAGCTCTTCACTGCTCAGACCACTTCTCCAACATTGTGTTCAGTTCTTGGCCTCATGATTTAGGAAGGACATTGATAAACTTTAGAGTGTTCAGAGGAGCAACTGGGTGGCACAATGGATAGAGTGCCGGACCTGAAGTCAGGATTTAAATCTAGACATTTATTAGCTGTGTGATCCTGGGCAAGTCATTTAACCCTGTTTGCCTCAGTTTCCTCACCTGTAAAATGAGTTGGAGAAAGAAATGGCAAACCTATACAGTATCTTTGCTAAGAAAACCCCAATAGGGTCGCGAAGAGTCAGACACAACTGAACAACAACAACAAAAATTCAGGAACTTAACGGGTATGGTGAAGGGCCTGGAATCTAGGCTTAGGTGAAGTAATTGGAGAAGTGTATCCTGGAGAAGAAAAGACTCAGGAAGGCACAAAAGACGTTTTCAAGTATTTGAAAGACTGTACTATAGGAGAGAGATTAGACTGATTCTGTTCGGCTCCATATGACAGAAGCCAGAGCAATGGGAGAAAGCTACAAAGATGCAAATTTAGGCTTGACACCAGGATAGACTTCTTAATCATTAGAGCTAGCTTAACGTGAGGTGAGTAGCCTTGGGATGCAGTGTGTTTCCTTCTCATTGGATATTTGAAGCACAGGCTGGATGAGCACTGTAAAATACGTTTTAGTTGGGATTCCTTTTTGCACATAGGCTGAACTAGTTGAATGCTGAATTCTTTTCCACCTCAATATCCTGTGGTTATTTCCATTTTCTTCCTCGGGGCTCTCATTTTCTTATTCTTTATCTTGAGACTCAGTAGAAACATTCCAGGAATTCCCAATGTAAATCAATCCCCCAATGGTCTCTTGGACAATGATTTACGTCACAGAGAAAGAAAAACATCTTTTTTCTTTTTTCACCAACTGGAGATTTTTTTTCCCCTGAGGTTTTCATATTGCCTTCTGACCTTACTTGAGAAAATCCTGGTCATCATTTGCTGTTTAATACAGATGAAGAGATTGAGGGATCACATTTGATTCTCACAACAACCCAGTGAAGTAGGTACTATTTTTTCCATTTTACAGTTGAGGAAATTAAGGCAGCCCATGGTTCAGTGACTTGCTCAGGGTCACACAGCTAGTAAGTACCAGAGGTCACATTTGAACTCAAGCCTTGCTGATTCCGGGACCAGCGCTTTATCCACCTTGAGAGCAGTTGTTGCAGTATTGTATTATGTCAATTAAATGGATATATTTGTATATTATAATATATGAGCTCTTTATCTTGGATCATAAGTATACCCATAACTCTTTAAAAAATACTATTTTATTTGTTTAGCTTGTATATCCTCGTATCTATTTTGCACCTTAGAACCTAAACATATAGACCTTTCTCCGTCCAAAAATCAAAAATTTTCCAAAAGAAGAAATAGATCCTGGGAATTTACTTTAAGCTTTAGTAATGGTGACAAAGCTATTCACATCAAATAGAATTTTTGTGATGAAGAGAATGAATACCTACATTATGTTTACTAAAATAGAGGATATAAAATAGGTGACTTGTAAAGTCACAATAAATACCCAATAGAGTGGAATGCATCTATGAATTATGGATTTCTACACTACATTAACTTAGATGAAAGACCTGAGAAAATTAAATGTTATCCATATCTCCCAAATATTCAGATTTCATTATCTCTATATTAGTCACAACCTCAATATTTCCAACAGTATCTGTTCAAAAGGAGAGTTTTGACCAGAATATGAATAATCACGATGCCATTTCCTTATACTGATCTCAAGAATATTTGATTATGAATTCATTGGAAGGGGGAGGTTTGCGATTCTAAGTATGATGTGGGGGGGGGGAGTAATATATGTAATAATTTTAAAAGTATTAAGTTAGGAAGTAAACCCTAACAGGGATCCTTGACAAAGTTTATAGCAGGAACTTTGATTGGAAAACAATATTTTTCAATCTTGATGGAAGTATAACTAGCACATATGCTGGAATGTGGAAGATTCTAGGATATTAAGAGACTGCTCTGATTTCTCAAAATTATTTGTTATTTTGCTACAAAGAATACACATAAGCCAATACTTCAAAGACTTGTGATTTCCTGGGTATGAGTGTTCCTTCCACTCCAGAAGCTAGAAACTCCTCTAGGATATAGTAGATTGCAGTGGAAAATTGGTGTGGTAAAACAATTAATTATACAAAAGTCTAGCCAGTGATGAGTCTCTCTGAATTTAACTTAAAATCATCTTCTAACGGTACAAATACAGTCTATTATCCGACCATACTTGAAGGCTTCAAGCCCGCCACAAGTTGCAAGAGACTGTGTTTCTAGGCATGGATTTCAAGAACTTAACAGTATGGCTTTAGTGGAAATGCCAGAATATACCATCTTATAAGTGAGGGTAGGTAATAAAGTTGGTTTAAGGTTGGTTGGAAGAATTACCCTGTTTGAATTTTTAAAACTAGATAATTGATACAAAATATTAACATTAAAAAATGTGAATGGAAAAACTCACGTGAGAAGAGATAACCAAGTCAGAGACGACCTTTTTGTTTTCGTCGCTGGTACTTAAGACCATGGAGGGATCATTAGAGAGTAATTCTTGCAGGGGAGCCATTTCTCCAGTCAGTTTAAGAAAATTATACTCCATTTTTCCAACTTTCGAAGCAGCACATAGATTATAAGAATATGGTAAAGTCCCCTCACTAAAGTTTTCGGGGCCATTGGAACCAGTCTTCGAACAAAGATCCACCCGCAAGCATCTTAGTACTGGAGGATTTGATGACCTTCGTAAGCGAAGGGCAATGGCTATCGTTACAGTGGTAAGGAATAGCACGGAAATGAGAGCTAAAGCTACTACTAAATAAAACTGCAGCTCAGACTGAGAGTCTGAGGCAGCCGGGCGCTCCTCCCTCATCTCAGGCAGTGCCTCCTGCAGACTGTCTGCAAAAACCAGGTGCAGAGCCACAGTGGCCGACAGAGGGGGCTTACCTCCGTCCTGCACAGAGACCAGAAGGCGGTGCCGGGCAGGGTCTCGGTCAGTTAAAGCTCTCGCACTCCTAACCTCGCCTGTGCGTAGCCCCAGACTGAAGAGCCCAGGATCTGTGGCTTGCAGCACGCGATAGGCCAGCCAGGCATTGTGTCCGGAGTCTGCGTCCACCGCCACTACCTTGGTGACTAGATAGCCGGGCTCAGCTGAACGAGGGACCATGTCGAAGAGGGCCGATCTGTCCGGCCCCAGAGCAGGATAGAGGATATTTGGGGCGTTGTCATTGCTGTCCACAATGAACACTCGCACAGTGACATTGGCGTTGAGAGCGGGAGAGCCCGAATCCTGGGCCTGTAGAGTTAACTCGAAGGTGCGGACCTGCTCATAGTCGAATGAGCGCTGCGCGAAAATATGCCCGCTGTGAGTATTGATAGAAACGTAGGAAGACAGCTGTAGTGGTTCCAGATCGCTGCTGACAATGGAATAGGACACTTTGCCATTTCTCTCCAGATCCAAGTCAGTGGCTGAAACACATGCGATAGAGGCTCCCGAGGGGTTGTTTTCGGGGACGTAAACTACATAAGAAGGTTGGAGGAAAACGGGGGGATTGTCATTGACATCTGTAATGAGCAAGGTGAGAATTTTGCTGGTGGACAGGGGTGGATTTCCCTTGTCTGTGGCGATTATAGTAATATTATACTCCGGGGTGTCTTCACGGTCCAAGGCACCATCCGTAACTAATTTATACAAATTGTTTGTGGAAGAGGATATTTTAAATGGGACGTTATCTCTTACATGACAAAACACTTCACCATTTACTCCAGAGTCTGGGTCAACGGTTTTGATCAGGGCTACAACAGTTCCAGGCATGGAGTTTTCAGGTATATGATTGGACACTGAGGCGAAAGTCACCTCAGGGGCATTGTCATTCTCATCTAGAATTTCTATTTGAATTTTACAGTGAGCAGTATGACCTCCCCCGTCCTTTGCTTCTATTCCAATAGTGTAACCTTCTCCCTTTTCAAAATCGAGTACTCCTTGAGTTGATATTTCTCCACTTTTAGCATCAAGTCTGAACAGGTGTTCCAGCGTTTCCATTGTGCGGATGGAGTAAGTGATTTCCGCATAATTCCCTTCGTCTTGGTCCGTGGCGGTCACTTGAAGTACGGATGACCCAGCGGGCAGGTTCTCTTGAAGACTGATCCTGTAGATTTCCTGGCTGAAGACCGGCCAATTATCATTGACGTCTGTGACGTTGATCCTGATCTCTACAGTACCACTTCTAACTGGGATCCCGCTGTCCGCAGCCGTCAGGACCAAGAGATAGGAGCTCTGCTTTTCCCTGTCCAGTGGTTTGTCCAGTATTAATTCTGCGTATTTACTGCCATCCGGATTTTCCTTTGGCAGTAAGGAGAAATGGGGATCCGGACTTAGAAAATACTGCAGTAGTGAATTCACACCTACATCTGGGTCCTGAGGAGATTCCAATGGAAACGTTACCCCAGGCAGTGCTATCTCGCTGATTTCCAAGTCAATTATATTTCTATTGAATCGTGGAGGATTGTCGTTAATATCCTCTATCACTACGGTTATACGGAAAAAGTTCAAAGGATTTTCAGCCACCATTTCAAATTCCAGGGCACACACAGGCTTCCTCCCGCAGATCGCCTCCCGGTCTATTCTGTCGCTGACCACTAAGTCCCCGCTCTCGTCTCTAACTCTAAAATATTCCCTCTCTGCACTCACCCGCAGCTTGCGAGCCGGCAAGGCCAGGACCTCCAGCCCCAAATCTTTAGCGAGGTTCCCCACCACCGATCCTTTCGCCATCTCTTCGGGAATAGAGTAGCTGATATGCTCAGAAAGCGCCGGACAAAACCAAGAGGCCAAGAAGAGAAACAAGGTCCAGCCCCTCCGCTCAGTGATCCTTCCCATCTCTCAGTCTCTCAGTTCCCGCTGCTTCTCCAATCCTCTAAAAGCCCTGTTTCAAATACTTACTGGAGTGTAAAAGTTCACGGGAAAAAAAATGCACTGCCTCTGTTATCTGTGAGATGAAACTATGTTCCGAGTCAGAATCTGTGGAGCAGCGAGCCCAAATCCGGGATGGGCGCCTTGTGACTGTGCAGGAAATAGCTGCGTAGGAAGGGCCAGGGGAATCTCTTTTATTTCTGACTTGGTATTGGCCGACAGCGGCGCCCTGTGTCTATTCAAAGAATTTCAGCAAGGCAGTGGTGAATAAAGCTCGTTTTGAGCCAGATCCCATAGAAAGAATGTAAGTCTTGGATTCAAGAGAGGTCTGGGTGGAAATTTTGTTTTTGAGTCTTATTAACTATAGGCAAGTCATAGGATACTAGAAATTTGGAGCTGGAAGGGACCTTAAAGAGTAAAGTTATCTAATCCAACATCCTGTCTTTACAGATAAGGAATTTGAAGACCAGAAAGATTTAAATGACTTATTCCTATAATCCAGCTAGCAAATGGCACACTGGGATTTGAACCCAGGTCTTCCAAGTCCAAATCCATCGTTCTTTCCACTGAATCATGCTGCCTCTAATCACAACCTTTTTGAGTTTCAGTTTTATTATTTTGTCAAATGTAGCTAGTAATACCAGGCAACAGTCACTACACGGGATAAAATAAGATAACATGTATTTGGGATTGGACGGTAATTTCATTGGTGTAGATTGTAGGAATTAGGTAAAGAAATGCCATCTGAGAATTCAGATCTCCACGTTCTCTGCAACTTGTGATCTTTGATTAGAGTACTGGAAAGTTAAATGATCTATCTAATATCCACAGCCGGTATGTATCAGAGGTGAGACTTGAACTCAGGTCTTTCTGGCTTGAAGTCTAGCTCTCTATCTACTAGCCAGGCTGCCTCTCAATGTATATACGAAGTAAATCTGAAAAAGTGCTTTTCAGAAGAGCTACCCTCAGGATTTTGAAATTTTTTTCCCCATCACTTTACAAAATTTCCCTTTCCTCAATGAATTTGTTTTAGGAAATTTTAGATTGATATGTTTGTTTGAGAACGTCTTCACAGACTTGCTCCATGTCCACTCCCTTTATTTTGTGTAAGTTAGGTTTTGTCAGTTCTTCAGTTTTTTTATTTCCTTCTTTTATTCATCCTACCTATGCATTTTTTTTTCATTCAAACACTTGCCAAATGTTTACCACGTAGAAAACACAAACTTTCCTAGTTGATTACCATTTCCATTTGTGCCATTTATATTATGCTTCTTAATCAATACCTCAAGTCCTCTTTAAGCTTACCAATATAAGGGTTCCTTCTAATGGCACATATTGCAACCCATCTACATATTTTTCTACCATGATAAGTTCATCCACTCCTTTCCTTCCTCAAATCCTCCAGAAAGACTAAATAAAATGACTCCTTTTTTTTTTATTTTGGATCCTTTACTGTTCAGTGTGTCGTACTACATTACTGTTTTTGTTGTCCTTTCATCTCACTAAAAAATTGATCTTTTCCCAAGTTTAAATTTCCTTGCTGGTATCTTTCATGATATTTCTTATTGGCAAATTCTCACTCTTAACATGTTGCATTCTACTTAAACCCAGCAGAAACAACTGCACATTTTTATTTTTATATATTAATTTTTCTAAATAATTCACAATGTAATTTTGCAGATGTGATCCAGGCTGCTTTTTATTCTTGAACAGTTCTGATTCCAGCAAAGTGTCCATCTGCAATGCTTTTTCTAGATGTGTTCTGATGGACTAAATTAATGAACTTCCCATCCATTCATTTCATAATCTGGACAATGTACATTCTGCATCCATTTCCCCCGCCATGTAGGGTTAGTTCAATCTCTTTTTGGTGGTTGTTGAACTCTCCTTCATAGAAATACTACACAAACGCCTTATTGTGGTATGAAAATGACTGGTTTCTTAAAGGTTCTAACAATGGAGCCAAGTATCTTGAAGAGTCTACCAAGTTGGGGAGGCTTTGAATATGACTGTAGGGACATTGTCTGAGAACCAGCTAGCTAAAATAAAGCCAAGTGGTGAATTCTTTGGCTACCTGGAAAACAATGAAAAGTAAAAAATCGTTTAAATTCTTGGATGGGCTTCCTTCTGCTCCTTCAGTGACTGGTAGAGTACCAGAAAATGGATGCAGAGAGGTTGAGAACTGAGCAGTTTATAGACCATTTGTAAACATTAATTTAACTCTGAGAACTGTGAGATTGTGAGATTTCAGTACAATGACCAAACACTGATGATATTAGGTGAATTATAACATCAATATTGACACTTTAATTACATATGAAACCAGAAGACACAAAGATGGAAGAATTTATGTCTCTTCTTCGAAGAGTACATAAAGGAGTTATGAAAGTTGGATTCATAGTACATTCAAAGGCATAAAAACAATTTCAAATGATATTTAGTCACTTAACTCAAAGTGAGAGTCAGAGAAAAGATGGTCAAGCATATAATTGTAGCTTTTGCACCAACATTTGTGGCAATAGGATGAACTCATATACAGACATTTTATGAAGAACTTGACAAGATTCTTCAAAGCAAGGAAAAATATACTTGGTGACTTAAATGCAAAGAGGAACATAGGAGAGAATGGTAAAAAGGGAGCATATGCTCTTGGATTAAGAAACAATAGAGATCAAGTTATTGTAAAGTACCCAGAATACTACGTCTTCACATGAACACTTTCTTCAAGGAGAAAGTGGGTGGTGTAGGTATATGTTGAGGAATAGTTGTGTTATTTAAAAGGAAATCAATAGAACTGATAAAAAATTTAAAGGAGAGTCACAAAGGAATAGACATGGCAATCACTTAACAGCATTAAAAAACCTGACAATCTTAAAATATAAAAACAATTGCTTACTACCGTGGGAACCATTTCAGAATAATCTACCAGAGAGCCGTTATTTAGGACAAAAGTCACAATCAGCACCGAATTAGAAGAAACAATAACATGAGAAGGAAAATCTTTATGTAATTGCAACAGCTAAAATGATCTGATAAAATAGGGTATTGGAATTGAAAATTAGAAATGGATAAAAACAGACACAGGGTAGGATTGTCACCATTTTGCAAAGATAGTCAATCTATGTAAAACAATGCCACAATCAGGAGCCCAAGAGAGTGCATAACCTGCTCAATAAGCAAACATTTTATTTCTTTTCCAAACAAAAAGACATACTAGCCAATCAGAATGTGTTATGCTATTTTTCATAGTCTAGAGGATTTTTTTGGTCATTTACACGAGAAATATTTTATTTGGGACCAGAAGACCCAGACCAACTTAACCTTCAACATCTATTTCAACGTTAGCAATATTCCTCAACTAAAGGAATCAATAAGCTGCATTGTGACTTTCCAAAAATAAAATAAAGGTTATGGAAAGTGTACAGTAAAATTCAAAGTGAAAGTCATAATTTTCCTTACTTAAGATTAATGCACACCATTAATAAAGATGAATGAAAACTAGTTTATACTAGAAAAAAATACAATAATGTTGTTGCCGTAGTATCCCAAGACTTAACTTTGACTTACTGAAGTAAAGAAAAATATTGCAGACCAAGAAACATTCCAGAAGAACGCCATATCCTCCAAAAATTTAATATGATATGAGATGGTAAATACTGAAATGGCTTTTTTAAAAAGAAGGCATAAATTTCTAAAATAGTAACAACGTTGTATGAAATAGATCAATGGCTGGTCATTGTAATTCAATTCACCAACATAGCATCTACCAAGGGTAAGACTCTATGCTAAGGGATGAGAACATAAAAACAAAAGTGAAACAGTTTCTAATACTAAGGAATCTATACTCTATCAAGGAAATATTTCATAAGGAATTATGATAATTACAACGAACCATTGATACGAAGATTATTTATTTCCAAGAATCACAATAGTGTATTCAAAAGTTTCATTATGGAGTATTCCAGTTCACTATGCCAGTAAATATCTGGATCACACTAGTTTGGTATTAGGAATTTCATTATGGAGTGAGAAAAAGTCAGAAAAATAATATATACAATGAGTAAAACAATGTATATGGAAAGAACACTCAAACAAACAAACAAGAAATTGAATGCTATGAAACTATAATGGCCCAGTTTTATAGCAGAGTAGAAATGAGGAAATACATCTCAGTCTCTTTATAGTAGGGGACTAAAGATAGGGAAGGTAGCATAAGCCTTCAGACCTTTGAAGCCTATGTTACCTTCTTTGAAGATTAAAGGAGGGTCAACTTCTAAAGAGAGAATTTAGGTTTTTCCTCACTAGGGAGAAACTCTTGTCTAACTCCTGTGTATCCATAAACACTTAGTATCTCATGAGAACCTCTCCTTTATGTCAGAACAAAATTTAAATAGTGTTCTTTAGAAAGAGGGTCCTTCTTTAATCCATGTTATAGAAATAATAGGGGTCTCATTCTTGATCTTGATTAGTTTTTGCTCAGCTGTTTCTTACTTTAAAATCTTTGTTTTTAGAGAAGGTATACACCTTGGATAGGGAAGGAAAAGTGGTGCATTCGGAAATCGATGTGACAAAAATTAAAAGGCATCAGTAAAAAATAAATTCACCTGAAACATAAATTAAAATAAATAATTTTCACTTACTTCCTCATCCACACCCATTAAATTAAAAAATACAAATAATTAAAGACAATAGTCATCTTCTAAAAATAAAACGCATTCTTTCCAAAAAATAATAGAATAATCACAGAATCAAAGAACATAGAGTTGAAAGGGACCTCAGAGGCTAACTAGTCCAATCTGTAACTAAAAAAAAAAAATTATCAAGTAAGTCACCATTGAGGCTTTGCTTGAAGATCTATAGTGAGTAGTAACTTCTTAATGTAGCCCATTCCACTTCTGAAAAGCTTTTTCCTAACATGAAGCCTTAATCTGCCTCTGTAAGCCACTACTTTGCCACTTGTTGCTGCTCCTAGTTGAACTCTCTGGGATCAACTAGAATATGTCTAATACATTTTTTTTCTGTAACAGCCCTCTAATTCCATCAAAAATTGAGATTAATGTGGTTGAGCTGTTCTTTTTAGAGCCATGCTGATTTTTTGTGATTTTTTTCTCTTTTTTTAAAAAAATGTTCACTAACCACCCTCAGTCATAGATTTTGGAATTTTGCAAGGAATCGAAGTCTAGCTGAGCAGCCTGTAGTTAGCACACTCTCCATCAACTCCCCTCCTACCCCTGTGAAAAATGGAACTTTTGTCTTTTTCCAGTCTCTTCCTCTCCATTTTCCAGAAAATAGGTTTCATTCCCATTTTTCATGATCTTTCAGCAATTACGGCTGCCAGCATTTCAAGATTCTTTAATATAATTCATCTCGATCATTTTTGGTCTGTTCAAAGACTATTGTCCTTGTCAAATAAAATGAACAAAGTAAGAGTTGAGTAGTTCTGATTTTCCCTGTTATCAGTTGTAGTCGTCATCATCATCATCATCGTCGTCATCATCATCATCGTCGTCATCATCATCATCACCATATCCACCAAAAGAGGCAGTCTTGCCTCTTCGATCCTTTCTTTGATCTTTTTTTCTTTCAATAAAGCTTTAAAAGAACCTTTATTTTGTATTTTTGATACTCCTTATTAGCTTCAAATAATTCTGAGCTTTGCAGCTCTTGATAATTTCTTACAGAACTTTGCCTAGCTTTTGTATCGCCATCATTACCTACTCCTGATTATTTTTCCTCTATATCCTTTAAAACAATCTAAAGGGGGGACCGGGGTGGTGCATTGGAGATAGAGCACTGGCTTTGGAGTCAGGAACACCTGAGTTTAAATCTGATCTCAGATACTTGACACTTACTAGCTGTGTGACCCTGGGCGAGTCACTTAACCCCAACTGCCACTCCAAAAACCCAAACCAAACCAAATAAATAAAAGAATGATCTAAGCTACAAAATCTCCAAACACTCAAATTTCTGTATGAGTTCCTTGAGCAAGCATAGTGGTATCTTTAGACAACACTATCCTCCCCCAACCTTAACTTCTTGTAAGGAATTGTTTTTCTTTGTGTCTTCAGAATGTCATTCTTGAGAATTTCTTATCATCCTGGACTGATTTCCCATTTAGAATTAACTGTGAAAAACATATTCAAATAATATAGTTCACATTTACTAAATGCAGAACTTAGGGAAAATTTGAAAAACAGTACAATATGATTCTTTTTAACTGGATAGTATTTCCAATAAGGATGCTCTTGTATCCATTCCTTTCATTATATCCAGGTGAAGTGATTTGACAAGATATTAAACTAGAATTTTGACAAGTAATTTTATTTGAAGCTGAAAAGATCATTGGGCCTCCAAGAATTTATATTTAGCATCATCACATACCATTTACATTGAAAAGGAAATTTGATATGATAAGAGAAATCATAGATTATTTAGATCTGGAAATGACTTCAAAGACCAAATAATTAAATTCCTTCACTTTCCAGGTGAGGAAAGGGGTATGGAAAGAATGGAAAATTACATAACTGATTCTGACTCTCATTTCACTTCTCTTCCCTCAATATTCACATTCTTTTCAATACTTTTATCAGCATGGTTTAAGATGCAAAGTCATGTTTGTTGTTTTTTTTGTGACAAAACTATGAAAATTATCATTAATGAGAATGAGAATTTCTATGATGACTTAAAGTATATAAAGTACATTAAGGCATTATTTCATATGCTCTTCACAACTACTTTTAGGAGTAGATACAAAAGTGGTACAATCCGTATTTTACATCCAAGAAAACTGAAACTTAGATAAGTCTAGTGGTTACCCATTAGTAAGCATAGGGATTGGATTTGAACGCAGGTCTTTCCTAACTACAAAACTGGCAGACTTACTTTCTACAAAGACAAATGGCTTCTTAGTTAATACATGAACATCAAAACAGAGAATTAAAATTAATATTTCAGCAATCTGGAAAGGTGAACAAAAACTAATTAATGCTATTCCACATTGACAACTTTGTGGAACTATTTGTTACTAAAAGTGCTCAAGAAGAATTTGTATATGGTTCAAATAAGGACGATGCAAAAGAGATACCTGCATTGTTAAATTATCTCTAAGCCAGTTTTAAATTTCTAAAATATCATGAGCAAATGTAGAAGTGAAAAAAATCATACTCAATGAAGTAACAGGTTCAGAACACATTTATCAGGAAAAGATAAGCTTACCTGAATGAATGACTGATCCTCTTTACAGAGAACTGACTCATCAGATATTAATAGAGCCTCCTTTTTCTCACAGTTCGGCTGTATAGTTGAAGTACTTGCATAGTTAGGCTGAGTGAACATCACCTGACTTTTTCTAGAGTCTGTGGTGAGGGAAACCTCATGAGAATATGACTGCAGGAAAGCTCTTACTCCATTTATGCCCACAAACTCTGAGGTAGGGATATTTTGAAAATGTCCACTTGTGGAGTCCAGTATCTTAGAGGTCTGCCACTGGTAAAGCCTCTGGGCCAATAAAATGATGATGAAGGAAAAGAAGAGACAGGACACTGAAGCCACAGCAATAACCAGATAGAGGGTGAGATCAGAGTCTTTGGGAGGTTCTGAAGATGCCAGGCTGCTGAGATCAGAAAGGATCTCCGGAATTGTGTCGGCCACCGCCACTGTTACACTGACAGTGGCAGAGAGAGGAGGCTCTCCATTATCCGTGACTGTCACCACAAGATTCTGCTTGAAGGCATCTTTGTCTACGAAGGCTCGGGATGTCCTGATCTCACCACTGTGCAGGCCCACGGAGAAGAGCCCAGGCTCTGTGGCCTTGAGCATGTGGTAGGACAGCCAGGCGTTCTGACCAGAATCTCCATCTATTGCCACCACCTTAGTTACTAGGTAGCCTGGCTCTGCAGAGCGAGGGGCCAGCTCCACTCCTGTAGAACCATCTTTGGGGAAGATGGGGTACAGGATTTCTGGGGCATTGTCATTCTGATCCAGGATGAACAGAGTCAGAGACACGTTGCTGCTGAGAGGAGGGTCTCCAGAGTCCCTGGCTGTCACTCCTAGCTTCAATTCCCGGAACTGTTCATAGTCGAAGGAGCGCAGAGCATAGAGAACGCCAGTTTCAGAGTTAACGGAAATATAGGAAGAGAGGGGTGCACCGTGTAACGAGTCATCTGTAATGGAATAAGTGACACGACCATTGTCCTCGCTATCAGGGTCCCGGGCAGTCAGAGAGTAAATAGAAGTGCCTCTGGGATTGTTCTCCATGACATAGGCTGAGTAGGACGTCTGGACAAAAGCCGGGGGGTTGTCATTGGTATCTTCTATGTACAAGGGGATGTAAGTGTCAGAGGATAGAGGGGGATTCCCTCCATCTATGGCTGTTACGGTGACGTTGTACATGGAGACTTGCTCCCGATCCAGGGCTCTGTCGGTCACTAAACTATAATAATCTCCATAGGACTTTTCAAGTCTGAAAGGCAGATGGTCTGGGATGGAGCACGTGACCTGACCATTCTCCCCAGAGTCTCTGTCATGCACATTGAAAAGGGCAATCACAGACCCTGCCGCAGAATTTTCGGATATTGAGCTGGTAACGGAGGTGATGGTGATATCAGGAGCATTGTCATTCACATCCAGTACTTTGACCAGAACCTTGGCTCTGTCCAGAAGTCCAGGACCATCACGGACTTCTATATCTATGTCATAAAAACTAGATTCTTCATAATCTAGATTTTCCAATACTGTTATATCCCCAGTCAAAGAATTTAATTGGAATACCTGAGAAGTTTTTTGGGTCATTTTCCTGAAAAAATAAGCCATTTTCCCATTGATTCCCTCATCTGGATCCGTAGCTTTCACTGTGAGTAGCAATGCTCCCACAGGTATATTCTCCGAAACACTCACAGTATACAAGGATTGAGTAAAAGCCGGTGCGTTGTCATTTGCATCAAGAACAGTCACACGAATATGCGCAGTGCCAGAACGTACCGGATCTCCTCCATCCGAGGCTGTGAGTATGAGGTGGTGAACAGGCTCCTCCTCCCGGTCCAGAGCCCTCTCCAGCACCAGTTCCGGGTACTTGGCCTCATCTGTTCCTCTCTGCACATGCAGAGAGAAGTGATGGTTAGGGCTCAGATGGTAGTTCTGGAGAGAATTCTTCCCGACATCTGGATCAAAAGCCTCAGGAAGGAGAAACCTTGTTCCCGACACTTCCTTTTCAATTATTCTTATTTCCGTTTCCTTTGTCTCAAATCGGGGTGAATTATCATTAACATCAGTTATTTCTACTTCTACTCCATAAATTTTCACTTTGTCTTCTAGCAGAATCTCTATGTTTACGGTGCACACAATTGCTCTCCCACACAACTCTTCCCTGTCTATTTTGTCTGCCGTGACTAAGCTGCCGCTTCTGACATTCAGAGCAAAATGAGGCGTCTTACCTCTCGAGACTATGCGAGCTCCACCCTCTGACAGTGCGCGAGGCTCCAATCCTAGGTCCTTTGCGATGTCGCCCACGAAAAAACCCCTCTCCATCTCCTCGGGTACGAAATAGCGGATCTGCCCCAACCCAGCGTCCCATAGAGTCCCCAGGAGAAAACAAAATAGTACTCGCTGACTGCAGTTCTGGTGCATCCTCCCAGTCGCCATTACTTTCTCGCTGAAAATTTCCCTTACGTATCTTTTCAGCTTTCCTGTTCGGATGAACTCTTATGTTCTCTGAGTCGCAAGGAATAGCATTCACACAGAATTCCAAAACCATACGGCTTGTGGTAAGAATTTCTGTACAGCTTTTGAGGGTGTGCAAGCTTCTGGGGCTCTGTGCAGTTTGAACCGGAGAAGGCTGGGCTGGGGATCTGATTACCTTTCTCATTTCTCTCCCTGGTTGGTCAACAGCGGCGCCCAGAGTCCTAACTAATTACTACACCATCTTTAAGTAACATTTTATACAAAAGATCTTATTCCTGTTATTTCCTATTTCTCTGAAATAAACCATATCTAGAGACTTCATTTATGTAATTTCACGAAAGACTCCCTGACAGTGTCTATAAATGTGTAATTTTTAAAATTAGGCAAGGAATGCTAATGTTACATTTCCATTTCTATCAGGCTGTCCAATTTCCTCATTTCTCATCAGATGGAATGTAAGATAACCCGTAACACTCAAGTGTTCTTCCCCCAACTCTCCTCTCACACACCCTACGATAGGTTCACAGAAGAGATTTCTAGGAAGTGAAGCTGAGATCATTGTGCTTCATGAACTAGAGAATGAATGATGAGGTTTTTTTTTTCACTTCTTTCGAAAGAATCCTCCTAAGTTTTGAATTGCCCAACTAAAATGGAGACGCTTTTATTATTATGTATGTGTCCATGTGGTACACCCAGCAAATTATATTTTCTCCTATTGAATGACTATAGTAATTACATCCTCTACACAAGCATAATCCTAATCATAATTGGATATGAGTATGTATTCACATACATACATTAGACATTAAAAATTGTAAACAAATACGCCGATTTCCCAGATATGTTCATTTTAATCATGTGGTATTTGAACCCAGGTCTTTCTGATTTTTAGTCCAACAATTTATCCCTTATGCCAAGTTGACTAAATTATAAATCTATCTATCTATCTATCTATCCATCCCCAGACTTGTGATTTCATTGGTAGAGAGACATCTGAGTGAGGAAATTCCAACAAAGTAGAAAGACAATGGAAATATTAAATGACTTGCATGGGGCCACACAGTTGGGGTGTTGGAAGCAAGACTCAGGTTTTTCCTCAATTTTAGGGCCAGCCCTAAATCTACTACACTATGTTGTTACTAAAAATGTTGTTTAGTACCTGAGGAAAGCTAAATGTCATCGAAAATTAAAGAAAAGCCAAACTACACCGACGTATGATATTTAAGGCAAAATAAACGATATGGAATCGAGCGGACTGAACAGAAGGGCAAAATTTAAAAGGTGATGAAAAACTTACATGAGAAGAAACGACAAAGTCAGAAATGACTTTGGATTCGCCAGGACTGTTTTCCAGGTCACAGGAGCCATCATTAAAGAGGAGATCTTGTGGAGCAGTCACATCCCCAGTCAACCTGAGAAAATTATATTCCATTTTTCCTGATTTGGAGGCCACACACAGATTATAAGAATATGGTAAAGTCCCCTGACTGTAGTTTGGGACTATTTCAGGTGCAGGGTGAGAGCAAATATCTGCTTTAAAACAACCTAATAACTTGGAACTGGAGGATTTTTGAAGGCGCAAGGCAATAGTCAGTACTACACTGAGAAGGAACAAGAAGGAGATTAAAGCTAAAGCTAGGACCAGGTAAAACTGTAACTCAGACTGAGGGTCCGGGATATCTGAGTGCTCCTCCCTCATTTCTGGCAAAACCTCCTGCAGGTTGTCTGCAAAGACTAGGTGAAGAGTCACAGTAGCGGACTGAGGGGGCTGGCCTCCATCCTGCACAGAGACCAGCAGGCGGTGCCGAGCAGAGTCTCGGTCAGTCGTAGCCCGAGCTGTCCTAACCTCTCCCGTGCGCAGCCCCAGGCTGAAGAGCCCCGGATCCGTGGCCTGCAGTATGTGGTAGGCCAACCAGGCATTGTGCCCTGAGTCTGCATCCACCGCCACAACCTTGGTGACTAGATAACCAGGCTCTGCTGAGCTGGGGACCACGTCGAACAGGGCTGAACCGTCATCCCCCAGGGTCGGATAAAGGATGATTGGAGCATTGTCATTTCGATCCACTATGAACACTCGAAGGGTAACATTAGCACAGAGGGCGGGGGAGCCAGCATCACAGGCCTGAAGGGTCAGCTCAAAGGTGCGGTCCTGCTCATAGTCGAAAGAACGCTGAGCAAAAATTTCTCCACTGTGGACGCTGACCAATACATAGGAGGACAGCAACAGCAAAGCTAGGTCGCTGTTGATAATGGAGTAGGACAAACGACTGTTTTGCTCCAGATCCTGGTCAATTGCTGAGACACAGGAAATAGATGCACCTGAAGGATTGTTCTCAGGAACGTAGGCCACATAGGAAGGTTTCAGGAAGACTGGGGCATTGTCATTGACGTCTGCTATGTGAAGAGTGAAGGTCTTACTGGTGGATAGAGGGGGGTTTCCTTTGTCAGTAGCAGTCACAGTGATGTTATACTCCGAGGTCTGCTCACGGTCCAGAACTCCGTCTGTCAGTAGCTTGTAGTAATTCTTAGAAGAGGATTCTAATTTGAAGGGAACATTTCCTTGAAGATAACACATAACCTCCCCATTTTCTCCTGAATCTCTGTCACGGATTTTCAGAAGTGCAATGACAGTGCCAGGCTCAGAATTCTCTGGAACTGGACTGAACACAGATGTCACAATCATTTCAGGGGCACAGTCATTTTCATCGAGAATTTCTATGTGGATTTTGCAGTGTGATGCTAGATCTCCAAAGTCTTTTGCTTCTATGCTTAGAGTATAACTGCTAGTATACTCGAAGTCCAGATTATGCTTAATGGTGATTTCTCCTGTCTTTTGATCCAAATCGAATAAGAGTTTCACATCTTTGGCGGCATTTTGGAAAGAGAAGGTAATTTCTGCATTGACTCCCTCATCCTGGTCGGTGGCCATCACACGCAGTACTGAAGATCCTGGGGGCAGGTTCTCTCGCACACTCACTCTATAGACCTGCTGGCTGAATACTGGGGCATTATCATTAGCATCCACAACATTGATTCTGATCTGAACAGTGCCGTTTTGGGCTGGCTGCCCTCCGTCCAAGGCCACCAAGACCAACTGATGTGAACTCTGTTGTTCCCTATCCAGAGATTTTTTCAGTATCAACTCAGGGTATTTATTGCCATCTGGACTCTCTTTCACCGTTAGATCAAAGTAACTGTTTTGTTCAAGGTAGTATCTTTGCAAAGAATTAATTCCAACATCTGAATCTACAGCGGGGTCCAGAGGAAAGGACGACCCTACTTGAATGGATTCTGAGATCTTTAAATCTACGCGAGACCGCTCGAATAGCGGGGCATTATCGTTAATATCAAGCACGACTACAGTTACATGGAAAATACTTAGTGGATTTTCGGCAACTGTTTCGAAATCAAGCGAACACACGGGCTTCCTTCCGCATATTTCCTCTCGGTCTATTCTGCTGCTAACCAGCAATTCCCCGCTCTCCGAGCTGACGCTAAAGTATTCCCTGTCTGCGCTAATCCTTAGTTTCCTAACCGGCAAGTCGCGCACCTCTAGTCCCAGATCCTTGACGAGGTTCCCCACCACCGACCCTTTCGTCATCTCCTCTGGAATGGAGTAACGAATCTGCTCAGAAAACGTGCAACGGAACAAAGATACCAAGAAGGGGACCAGTACCTGCGGCCTCAGAGTCAGAGCTCTTTGCCGGGGGCTCCTTCCCATCT
>CM053769.1:396170133-396231501 GCA_028658325.1 Potorous gilbertii
ATGTAGGCAGAGTAGGCTGCCTGACTGAAAGTGGGTGGGTTGTCATTGATGTCTGCCACATGCAAGAGGATGTGAGTGTCTGTAGACAGAGCTGGGCTCCCAAAGTCTACTGCTCTCACTGTGATGTTGTACTCAGACACCTGCTCCCTGTCTAGAGTCCTGTCAGTCACCAGTGAATGATAGTTGTCCACCTTCTTTTCTAATTTAAAAGGCAGATCACCTGGGATGGAACACAGAACTCTACCACTTTCACCAGAATCTTGATCATGGACATAGAAAAAAGCAATTACAGTCCTAGGTGGAGCATTTTCAGGGATTGAGTTGGTGACAGAAGTGACAATCACTTCTGGGGCATTGTCATTCACATCTGTAACTGTGACATGAATTTTAGCTCTACCCTTGAGACCAAGGCCATCTTTAGCCTCTACTTCCATCATGTAGAATTCAGTATCTTCATAATCTAGATTTTGTAAGGTTGATAATTCTCCTGTCACAGAATTCAGTTGGAATATTTGGGAGGTTTTCCCAGGTACTTTTACTTGAAAGTATCTCACCTGGGAATTGATTCCTTCATCTGCATCAGTTGCATTCACTGTGAGCAGCATTGTTCCCTGGGGCACATTCTCAGGAACACTGACAGTATACACGGACTGGGTAAACACTGGGGCATTGTCATTGGCATCCAGGACAGTGACTCGGATTCTAGCAGTTCCAGAACGGACTGGTTCTCCTCCATCCCAGGCTGTGAGCACGAGATGGAGATCACTTTTATTTTCCCGGTCCAGGGCCTGCTCTAGCACCAACTCCGGGTACTTCACCCCATCGTCTCTGCTTTGCACTCTCAGGGAGAAGTGATGGTTGGGGCTCAGCTCATAACCCTGGAGAGAATTCACTCCCACATCTGGATCATATGCACTTTCCAGGCTATATTGGGTTCCTGGAGCTGTGAGTTCACTGATTTTTAGTTCTAGCTCCTCTGCTGAAAAATGAGGGGCATGATCATTAATGTCGCCTATTTCCACCTCCACTGAGTAGACTTTTAGTTTATCCTCAATGAGAACATTAAAATTCAGGAGGCACTGGTCACTCTGGGTGCAGAGTTCTTCCCTATCTATTCTGTCCGCGATGACTAAGCTGCCGCTTCTGACATTGAGAGCAAAATATTGCTTCTTACCTTTGGAGACAGTGCGAGCCCCTCGCTCTGACAGTTCCCTCGGCTCCAGCCCCATGTCCTTGGCGATGTTGCCCACAAAAGATCCCTTTTCCATCTCTTCGGGAACCGAGTAGCGGATCTGGGCAGCATTGATCTCCCACAGCATTCCCAGGAGAAAACAAAGCAGGAGTCGCCGCATGCAGCCTCTGTGTTTTTGCTCAGCGACCATTGCCTCCTTTAGGAGATGTTATCGTTAATTTTGCAGCTGTATCCGGATAAGCTCTTGGATTCCCTGACTGGTAGTAGATTTGATTGGTAGTTGGTTTCCGGAATCTAAGTCCCTAGAATGCAGGGTTAGCGGGCTGAACTTCTGTGCATCCTGGTCCTTTTGTGTTTGATTTTCTGGAAGTCTTGTGCTTTAAGACTTGGGGGGATTAGACTGATTCTCTTCCGTCATTTCGCTTCCCGATTGGTGAACAGCGGCGCCCAGAGTATAAGTCAATTGTTGCACTCATTCTGAGACACTAATGGTCTATTGACTGGCATACTGCGTGAGATGTCGTTACAAAGAAAATTATTTCATTTTTGGATTTGGAGGGACCTTAAGGAGGTCATTCATTCCAACAAGATCAACAATCTACATTTATGTCAATTTTTATATAATTTTTATGTTAATGCCTGTGATTATTACTTTCTTGGTCTATTGAGTTATCTACTTACTCTTCAATGACATAGAAAATACACTGTGTAACTTTGCTATCAGGTCCTCTCGTTGTTTATTTTTATCTCTCATCCAATAATAAATACAAGATGTCCACACTCTTATTCTTAACACCTATAGTTTTTACTTGCATTTTAATTGCTTCTGAATCTTCTACCTAGATCTATATATCCATATCTTTATATATCTATATTTTCTTTCAGTACTTCAAGACATACTTTGGTACATATTAACTTAGTAGAGAAGCAATCCCAATTTCAATTATGAATACAATTTCACAGTGCAGTTATTAATTAGCTTGAAGTACAACTGAATCTCTTTACCACTCTATATTTTGTTTCACCAAAGAGAATGATACACAGTCATAGCTCCATCCAAATTAGATTAGTGAGTTGTTACACTCTACTGAGATAGGCATGATAAGATATGTGAGAGAAAGTTTAGGAGCCTTTTGGTAAAGTAGAAAAAAGATGAATCTGGTGTGGGAGAACTTGGTTTGTTTCGGGGATTGTCCGTTTACAATATATGTGTGCTTTGACTAGTCTCCTGACTTCTCTGAATCTGTTTTTATTCATAAAAAATTATACTATATAAATTAAAGACCTTTAAATTATATATTCATGGCTCTAAGCCTTTGCTTAGTTCTTCAATGTAAAAAAATTGAAAGGGCAATCTTTTAGAAATAAGAAAGACCTTCAAGGAAATACTGTGTGCTATAACCAAACATCCGAATGTGAGAAAATATGCCAGTATTTCAAGTTAGATACTTGTGGTTCAAGATGTGGGGGACCTCTCCTCTAATACATTACAAACCGTCATACCACTTAGTTGAGAGGGGTCTTTGTGGTCAACATTTTTATTACTTTAAGCAACCCTAATGATTAGTGTCTTATAATTTAGCTGGGCTAGTATTTCAACCATTGATACATGAATTGAAAGAAGACCCCATTTGAGAGTGTAAGTCATTACAAGTCATCAGTACATTATTAATTTAAACAATCAGTTACTGATAAAAGAAATAGCATTTTGGTCATTGTCTCTAGCAGACAATGATGGTAGTGTTAAAATGCAGTGATTCTCTGTGATTCACTGGCACATCAGTCCCAGAATAGGAAATTGAGAAATTTACATCTCTTTGTTTCATGGTAAACAGAGTGATCTTTTATAGATCAATAATGAGAATTGGTGAAGCGGTGTTGTCTACTGGATAAAGTTTGTATAAAACTCACAGAAAACTAGATTCAACTAGCCCCAGCAAGTACTCTGCATGTGACCTCAGAGTCATTCAATCTCTCCCTGCCTTGGGCAAAACTACAGATTCAGAGTAAGTGACTGCCTTCAACAATACATGGACTTACCTCATTTGGAACACTCCCACACTAATAAAATCCCACGTCTGGCACAATAAAACAAAAGAAAAAATATATAACAAATCAAAATAAAGAAAGAATAATAACAAAAAAATCATATAGTGAAAGTCTACTTCCTAGACTTTTATGGCCCTTCTTTCTTGTGACAATCAAAAACTACAGAGACCAAACCGCAGTAAGAATTTAAGAAAGTGTAACAGAACCAAACAATCCCCGCCTTTCTACTTTTCGAAATGAAGAAGTCAACACAACTTAGGTCATTTTGTCGCATCTACAGCATCATATTTCTAGATTTTTTATTTGAAGATAAATCGCAGTAGGAATAGCATTCACATATTTAGTAAAACGAATGCCTGAATATTTCTGTGTATTCTAATAGGTGTTCAAAATTTTATTCTAAATCAGTGTCCTTATACTATTGAAACAGTCCTCTTAGGGAAGGTAGGATAACTTCTTGAGCAACTTTGGCCAAACCATTGAAATCTGGGCATCAGTTCCCATATCTTAAAAATTAAAAGATTTTGGATAATCTCCAAGGTATTTTCCAGTTCTAAACC
This sequence comes from Potorous gilbertii, assembly GCA_028658325.1. NCBI lineage: Eukaryota > Metazoa > Chordata > Mammalia > Diprotodontia > Potoroidae > Potorous > Potorous gilbertii. The sequence goes on from CM053769.1 coordinate 396,173,935, forward strand.
TTATGATCTTACTTATTAGCATGTTTACTAGATTCAGATTCCTTATTAAAGAAATTATATTTCTAGTCAGAATGACCATAACATGCAACTAATGTAAACAGTAGAGAGACAAATGTATTGATGAATTTCAAAATAACTTGTAATTCAATTCTACAGAATATTTTTTACCTGAAAAAATGTTCATCTTTAGCTTCAAATAAAGATTGGGGAGGTAATGTTGATTTCTTGTAGCTTTGCTGACGTAAAAGAGTGTCTGCATAACTGAGCTGGGGAAAGATCAACTGACTTTTTCAAGTCAGTAGGAAGAGCAACTTCATGCCAATATGTTTGGAAAAAAGCTTGAACTCCATTAGTGTCCACAAATTGGGATGCAAGGCTGCCCAAGAAATGGGTATCGTATGACTCCAAGAGCTGAGATTTCCTCTACTGATGGAGTTTGACTGTCAGTAAGACAATGATGAAGGAAAAAAAGAGACAAGATACTGCAGCTATTGCTATGACCAAGTAGAGTGTGATGTTAGAGTCCTCTTGAATTCCAGGAGCTGCCTGGATGTTGAGATTTGAGAGGATCTTAGCGATACTGTCAGCCAGTGCCACGGTGATACTGACAGTGGGAGAGAGAGAGGGCTCCCCATTTTCTGTCACTGACACTAAGAGATTCTTCTGAAGGGCATCTTTGTCCAGAAATGTGCAGACACCTGATCACCCCTGCGTGCAGGCCCACAGAATAAAGCCCAGGCTCTGTGACCTTGATCCAGCGGTAAGACAGCCAGGCATTCTGTCCAGAGTCTGCATCCACTGCCACCACCTTGGTCACCAGGTAGCCTGGCTCTGCAGAACATGGGGCTAACTCCACTCCAATGGAGCCAACCGGGGGGAAGGCTGGGTACAGGATTTTAGGAATGTTGTCATTTTGGTCCAGAAGGAACAGAGTCAGGGTCATGGTGGTGCTTAGGAGAGGGTCCCTAGAATCTCTGGCTGTCACTCTTAGCTGTAGCTCCCTAAATTTTTCATAGTCAAAGGAACACAGAGCACAGAGTATGCTTGTCTCAGAATTAATGAAGGCATAGTAAGAAAGAGATGCCTCCTGGAAAGTGTCCTCCACAACGGAGTGAGGGACTTGGGCATTATCCTCCAGATTGGGATCCAAGGCAGTCAGCGAATAAATAAATAAATAAATAGAGACTCCTCTAGGATTATTCTCTTGGATGTAGACAGAGTAAGATGACTGACTGAAAGTGGGCTAGTTGTCATTGATGTCAACTATATTAAGTGAAAGGTGAGGATAAATTGATAGCGGTGGAGTCCCTCCATCTACAACTGTCACTGTGAAGTTGTACATGGAGACTTGCTCCCTGTTCAAAGCCATGTCTATCTGCAAACTGCAATAATTATCAACTGTTTTTTTTTTCTAATTTAAAGGGCAGATTCTCTGGAATGGAGCACGTGACACGACCATTCTCTCCAGAATCTGGGTCGTGCACATTAAAAAGGGAAATCACAGTCCCTGGGAGAGAATTTTCTGGAACCGAACTGATGAAAGAATTGATGGTCACTTCTGGGGCATTGCAATTTACGTCCAGAGCTGTGATCAAGACCTTAGCATTGACCATTAGCTCAGTTCCATGTTGTGCTTGAATTTCCATTTCATAAAACTCTAATTCTTCAAAATTTAAAGATATTTGATTTCTTATTTTCCCTCCATGAGAGTCCAAGTAGAATTTGGGCTGCTTTACTTTCGATGTTCCTAAAAGAATAGGTCATGTCCTCATTGACGCCTTCATCTGGGTGGGTGGCTTTTACCGTTAGCAGGCACGTTCCCACAGGCACGCTCTTGGGAACACTCACGCTGTATACGGACTGAGTAAATAGTGGCGCGTTGTCACTGAAATCAAGAACAAGCACATGAATAGGCATGGTGCCAGAGCGGACCAGATCTCCTCCATCTGAGGCTGTGAAGGTGAGGTGAACAGGCTCCTCCTCTCGGTCTAGGGCCTGCTCCAGCATCAGTTCCGGGTACGTGGTCTCAGTACTGTGGTCTTCTGCACATGCGGAGAGAAGTGACAGTTCGGGCTCAGCTGGTAGCTCTGGAATGAGTTCACACTCACATCTGTGTCTCGTGCAGAAGGCAGAGGGTATCTAGCTCCTGGAGTGTTTTTTTCATTAATTTTGAAGTCCAGGTCCACTGACCCAAAACGAGGAGTGTAGTCATTAATGTCTAATATTTCTACTTCTATAGGGTAAAGTTGAACTTATCCTCAATCAGAACATTGAAATTCAACAGATACTGGGAACTCTAAGCACAAAGCTCCTTCCTGTCTATTCTGTCCATGATCACTAAGCTGTGGCCTCTTAACGTTCGGGGTGAAATGCTGCTTCTTACCTCTGGAAACGATTCGAGTTCCGAGTTCTTACAGTTCCTGAGGCTCTAGCTCCAGATCTTTGGCAATGTCACTCACGAAAGAGCCTTTCTCCATCTCCTCAGGTACGGAGTAGAGGATCTGGGCAGTCCAGTCCTTCCACAGAGCTCCCAAGAGAAATCAAAGCAAGACTGACCCTCTGCAATCCCGCTCCTGTTCCCAGCAGTCATTACTGTCTCTCCGCCGAATTGCCTGTTTTTCTTTTCCCACTCTTTGTGTCTGAATTCAGTTCTTGGATCATCTATGTCTGGTGGAGTATCCGCCGTTAAATTCAGAGTACTCATATGCTGAATTTTTGCGCGTTCCAGGTCTGTGTATCTCATCTGAAGGCTCTTTGTGTGCTGCCGCTCCTCTAATTTCTCTCCCAGATTGGTGAACAGCAACACGCAGAGTCCCAAGCAATTACTCCAGGATTTTTGAGAGGATGAAATAAATTTTCCCTATTCACTGTTTGCCTTCCTAATCATTTTCTAGGTCTTCTTTTCACTTTCTGTCATTCCCTATGAGAATCACAGATGAACCCAAATAATAATTTCATTGTTTCAAGTCATAACAATTATCACATTCTCAAAAAGGTCGATACAAATAAAAAAAAAGCCTATCTATTCAGTACGTTAAACTTTATTTATTTATATTTTGCGGGGCCAAAGTCCAGACATCTGACAAAATTTAAAATGAATTTGTTACTTTTCCTTTCTAGAAGTGTAGTTTAGAAGGCACTTCTAAGAAAGCAGCCTCTTGATACACTAGGGAGTCTACTGGCAGGGAGTTAGAAGATGTGGTTTGAAATATCTTAGTTCTCCTGCTCCTTACCTGTGTGACCTTGGCCAACGTTTTTCGACCTTTCTGGGTCTTTCGTATGTGGTCTGTAAAGTGAGGAGGTTGAGATAGATAGCTTCTAATGTCCCTTCAATTCTAAATCTTTTTTAAAAAAGACTTTTTGTTCATGCCTTTCATTTTACAGATGAGGAAACTGAAGCCTAGGAAAGTTGAGTGAATTTCCTAAGCTTGCACAGGTAGCTTCTGATAAAAACAAGTGTACATGTGTTATTGTTAGCAAGGTAGCCTCAATGTTACTCTTACCATTTGTTTTTAATCTTGCTACTGTTTGATTTTCTTTTCTTTATATAGTTTAATGAAACGTGTACTTCTCTTTCTCTTGCGCTTTTTCATTTTATCACTTCGTATGTCTTCCCATATTTCTTTTCATTCCTATTTGCCATCTTATACATCTCATTTCTTCTTAAAGTAACTTTTCAAGATTTTAGCAGTCTGATAAAGCAAATAAATAAAGAGTAGTAAATATTTTCTTTGGAGCACTCTTCACTCCAATAGTTATCATTTCTCTTTCTGTTATCTTTGACACTTTGATGAGTGGGATATGGAATCTTGGAGTTTCTTTAATTTTTATTTCTGTAAATCACAGTAATTCAGAGCATTTTTCATATGACCATATTCTTGGGTTTCTTCCTTTGAAAACTAGCTTTCATATCCATAGTCCATTTATCAACTGGAAAATGTTGCTTTTTTCCCTCCTAAATTTGAATCAGTTCCTCAGATATCTTGGAAATAAGATCATCACAGATATTTAATTCAAACACTTTTCTTGATTAAGTGCTTGCCTTTTAATCTTTGCTTTATTAAGTTTATTTGTGCAAACTCTTTTTAATTTTATGTAATCAAAATTATTCATTTTATCTTCTGCGATCTTCTCTATTCCTTGTTGGATCATGAACTTTTTTCCTATCTGTAGATCTGACGATGAAATTATGCTATTACAGAGACGTGATGAATATAGGCTTCAGAATGAAACACACATGTACACACATGTTGTGCTCACACACACGCAGATATTGAGAGAATTTGTTACATTTCTTTTTCTTTCCTTTTTTTCTTTTCCTTTTTTTTTCATTAGAGTGAGGGATGCAAGGGAAAGAAAATAGATTTTTTTAATAGGGAGGTGAGGGATGTTAAAATGTGAAATGCTGCATGTGCTTTCAGATGAGGTCACTGTATTGTTAGTTTTACTTATTTGTTTTACTTTGATACAAAAGACCTGTTTTGGAGGTGAAAATAATATGTAAATATTTGTAGTGCAAAAACATCAATAAGGCTGGAACAAAACTTTCTCACTCTATTACCTAGTGACGTATAAAGTATACTAATTCTTGCACTATTTTCATGCCTGACAAAATCCAAGGTTACAGTATTTCGTGCATTAGCAGCTTGCAAAGACACTAAGATAGGATAAAAAATAAAAAGGCAACCACAGAAATACCTTAGGGTAAAGGTAACTGGTATCCAGGTCTATGTATCTATAGGGGGATAAAAGTTCTGAAGACAATTTTTTAAAATGTATTCAATCAATATTTCTTTTCAAAAAAATATTTACTATAAAAAGATATAATAAGAGCTTATGTTTCCACGAGCGTCAATTTCTCATAGCCCATTTTAATCTTAGAATTATGAGATATTTGACTCATCTCTCCATTACACAAAACCAATATTTTACTGAAGTGAGCTACTTTATCTGCTAAGACATTTTATAGAAGATGAAGACACTCTACATCCCTGGATGGAAGAACCTGTTAATCAAAGGGAGATCACAGAGTTGGAGATAAAATTGTACTCGTATAGAAAGAATTCATTCATTCACTGATTCATTCATTAAATACTGTGTCTCATAATTATGTTAGATGTTGGAAGAGATGCAAAGATAAACAACCTGATTTCAAACAAAACTATAAGAGGCCATTTCATTTTCCTCATCTGCAAAGTGGAGTTGGACTAGATGTAATTTAATCTGAGTTCAGAATAGGAGTAATTAATTTTCTAGACAATTTATCCAAACAGGTTCCCTGATATACCCTCATGGATACATACTTCTTTGTTATTATTTTTTTCTAGTTTTTTAAAATAGCTTTTTTTCCCCAGTGGTTTGATTGTTATGGTATTGAGTAAGTAAATTAATTTAGATAGAATTGTCATTTCTGTTATATAGGTTCAACCTACCCATGAGCAATTGATATTTTTTCCAGTTTAGATCTAACATATGGATGCATACTTCAATACATATTTTACAATTGCTTTCCTTTGTCAGAAGCCTTCTTATGAATCTCTCCCTTTTCAGGTTTGTCCTTTCCTATTAATGAGCATAATAGCTTATCCTGGAGCTGAACGAGTAGTGATTACCAATCTTTACTAGTTCAAGGGAAATAGTCTTTACCACTTAGGGAAAATGGAAACTTGTTACATTAATAGAAGGAAGATATGGCATCTGAGTAAATAAGCATTGCAGAGACTTTTGATACAAATTTGACCTAAACTCTTGCAACAGACTTAGAAATCTGACTCTTAAGATTTAAGATGAGTTGAAAATTGTTCTACTCAATTGCAGGGACAAAAGGGAGATTAAATTAAATAGCGATCAGAAAATAAGAAATGATAAAAGTGATTTTTCAAATATACCTGGAAAGACTTGTATGAATTGATACAGTGAAGTGAATAGAACCAGGAGCACAATTCAAATGATAAGGTTGTGTTTGTCCTTCCTTCTCAAAGAGGACCATGACATCAAAATGATGACGTAACTTGCAGTTGACTTTGATTTGAGCGAGAGAGGGCTGTGCAGGGTCACGAGCTTCACTTTCTTTCCCTGAGCCATCTGGATCCAGTGGCCTGATATTCATCAGGACAACTGGAGATGGCCCAGGATGCAATGGGAGATACTGGCCCTTTCAGACTAAGGTCTTATCACATTCTCACTTGAGTGAGATACACTCATTCAACGAATAGCCTTCTTTAGGCAGTTCCTCAAGGAATGGCGAACAATAATAACAATTTTGTAAAGACATCCAACTTTGAAAGACTTAAGGAATCTCATCAACCATAATTCTAGTTTCTTCCCACCTTCTGACAGAGAAATGATGACTTGGGGTACAGAATAAGGCATACTTTTTTAGACATAGCTATGGTGGAAATTTATTTTGCTTGATTATGCATATTTACTGCAAACATTTAGTTTTTCCTTTTTTAGGTAAGAATAAGAGAAAGATAAAATAAATTTTTGATAATTTAAATAAAGTTAAACATGAAATGATGAACAGGAACAAGTAAGAGTCAATAAGAAAGATGCTACATTATAAAGAGAGATAAAAGAAATGTACTTAGTTTTTGCATTGATAGATGAACTACTAAGTATTTTGAAAAATTCAAAACGAGGTAGATTAATAATCCACTATTAGTTATAACCACAGAAACCATAAAAGACCAGTACTACTAGGACAATGAGTGAAGAGAGTAGAATGTTAGAAAACGTGAATTCAAACTTTCTGCATCACAATCCTAATGCTTGAAAAATAGGCTTTATCCTGATAACACCTACAGGCCTTATACTAAACATATCTACAGTGAATAAATAGATGATATCTACATAAGTTAGAAAAGCAGCTTAGGAGCTTTATAGATATATATCCCAAAACTACTTTGAGACAAGGATGTTGAGGAAGAAAGAAAAGGTGTTTTTTAAAGATTAAAAGAGGTGCAAAGGCCAATCTGTATCAGAAGACACATTAGTGGCAGCATTCCTGAAATCTTTTTCCAAAAGTTCTGATTAGTAGAAGATTCTAAGCATCCTCCATTGACTGTTCTTTTAAGAAAGCTAAATTTTACCTCAAGTGGGTCTGAGTGTACTCAGAGATTGTAGAAATAAGACAGTTTCCTTACTATGCTTTTTTAAGCATGCCAGGTCCAACTCAACAACTTCAGGAAGCAGATGAACAACTTGACATTAGAAGCTCTCCAAAAATTGAGGCCCAAAACTATTGCCACCATGATGAGAAACTAGACAGAAATTAGGTCTCGAATCAAGAGACTAAAACCATAGCTCAACTGGAACAAAGAAGAGATGACTGAGTCTTTTCAATGATTTTTGGCAGTCTTCCAAAGCATGTATGAAAGATTTTACAAGTCTGAAGTAAAAGCTTGAAAGTCAGATGATAGAGCCTCTGAAGGAGTTGTTTTCTTGAATACTGGCAATGTAGTATTAGTAATGTAGGATTGGCAATGTAGGAGGGCAATGGAGGCATTGTCATTGTCACAATATGCAGAGCAATATCTGCTGTTGGATGGTGGTTTGTTGGGGAGGGGGAGATTTCCCTTATTTGTGATTATAACATTGATATATTACTGTGGCATCCATTCAGTCTGAGGCTCCATATTTTATCACTTTGTTGTAATTTCCAGGTAAGGATTCTATTCCATAGGACACATAGTTCTTTGAGGATCATCCATTGATACCTGAATCTCACTCCCTGAACAGGCAGATCACTGCCTAAGTAATGGACCCTTTTGAAAAGGACTAAACTCCATTTAAAGATAATTTAAAGCACATTGTCACTGTTACTTAGGATTTCAATCTCCAAGTCACATTGTGCTATATGATGTCCAACTTCCTCTGCTTGTACATCCATTATATCTATACTTACACCTATATCTATCTTCAAAATTCAATGTCCCTTTAGTTAGCATCTCCCTATCAATCATAAGATATAATTTGGTCTAATCAAAAAATACTTATGAAGTACCCATTAAATGCAAGGGTGTTATGGGATGTGAATACCAGAACACTATAGTCTCTGAGGAACTGAAATTGAAAATCATTCAAAGAGCAATGGAGATGTGCAAAAGTGAATATAAGCATGTTGCAACACATTTCAACCAAAGAATTAGGAAGGTGAAGGATGTATGACATGTCATCTACAAGTGAAATCTGTAAGTTAAAAAGAAGATTGGCAGGTCACGTAAGGAGGAGAAGGCATCTGTTAGAAAGGACAGACTTCCTGTGTTTTCCTGGTTAGTTACCTCAGAATGTCAAGAGAAAGTAATGAAAACCTCTTACATGTTGGGCAAACCCTTTAGTGGTGAGTTCATGGGAATCCTATAATAGAATCACATGGGGTAAGCAAGCATGGAAAGGTTGGAATCTACATCACTGTAATGGATGTGAAATCCATAAAATCAAAGGGTGTGGTCAGGATTCTGATGGAGAAAATTTGAATTCAGATTTTCCAAAATTCTGCTCTCTTCACCCATTATTTTAGTAGTATTAGTCTATTTTTAAATTTTCTGTGGTTAAAACTAATAGTAGATTATTAATCCAGCCAGTTTTAAGATATTCATGAGCTATTCATTCCAACTTGAAGATAAACTGAATGCTTCCTAGGACATCTCTGAGGCATAAAATGATTTGAACATTGAACTTTTGGTCCCAGTCCCTGACTGATAACCATAGTACTGAAGATTGACCTTGTAGACATCCTGGATGAAAGTAGACTGATAATTTTTGATACCTGTGATTGATCTTGGTCCAAATAGTATTGTTTTGTACTGCATCCACATAGTCCGCAACAGTCAAGACCAAGTAGTGTGAGCTTTGTTATTCCATGTTGACAAGTTTCTTGAATACTAATCCAATTTATTTACTTCCATCCAAATGCTCATTTGGAGAAATAATCTGAAGTGTTTGTCTTGTCTGGAATTAACTCCAGAATTTGCACGTACTCATGGAGTATAAGTATTTTTCTCAAATGTCAACTCTAATTTTAAGTTGACAATCTTTTGAAATCCTTGATATATGTTGTTTACATTCTGAATTTTCATGCTTATATGAAAAGTATTTAAGGGACTCTTTACAAATGTTCAACTTCAACTTGGAGTAAATTTGCCCTTCCTATATACTCTCCTCTCTCTATTCTGTTAGTATCTTCTTTCAGTGTTCACCATAACATATCCCCCCTCACCACTAATATGCAGTTTCAGATCTTAAAAATCTCAGTCATCCAGTCCTAGATTCTTCCTGGATTTACCATTTCAGTCTCTTTAACCATATCCTCGGGAATCAGGAAGTTAATCTCCTCAGAAAGTTCTTATCAAAACAAAATATCTGAGAACAGAAAAAATACTTGTCGCTCCAGTGCCCAGTTCTTCCTCTGTTTGGCAATCCTTTTCATTACTGTGCAGATGAATTTCCATTTTGCAAGACATCAAATTTCAGATCATTAATGAATTTAAGTTTTCCCAAGGCCAATGTCAAGGCTCTGAGACATAGAATCTTTTTTTAAAATACACTCAGTCCTCCAGAATGTGTCCCTAGTGACCTTTGAGGTGTGAATCACATACAGGAAAATCAGCTAATGAAACTCATTCTTTGCTATAGCTGTACTTTGGGGTTGACAGAAGGTCCCAGAGGCTGATTCTCAATTTTGTGGTATCGTTAATTTTAACTCCTGATGAATACATTTGACTTGAAATGGATGTTGGTATTACTTACAGAACACTTTCCTGGAAGCTTTCCATGTTTGACTTCAATATTCATAAACAGTAATATGTCTAAGCATCAAAACAAGAAAATTTTTTTTCTTATTTTCATCATCTAAGGAATCTTCTTTCATAGCATCTTGAAACTGAAAAGTAATCAAAGTTCAGCTAACTAAAGTCCATTTTCCAATGGAAAACGCGTTATTGTAATTTAAGACTTTCTACATGTTAAACTTACCTTTTCTTTTAAAATAAGTTTGATTAGTGACTTTCAGAAACAGTACAACCATTTTAATTTTAGTACCAGGTCTTCCTCCAATCAACACTTCCTTATAAGAAAGATTGTAGTTGTTCATCTTTCATTTTTTTGAAGAAAACTAATAACATTTCAGAGTGATGTCTTGATTTGTGCCATGAATTGGATTCAGATGAGTCAGAGGTGCACAAAGTCATCATCCTCACTCTCTCTTCCAGAGTCTTTGAAGTCCAGTGGCAAGACAAAAATCAAGACTAATAGAAATGGCCCTAGATGTAGTGTACAACATTGGTTGTCTTTGAAGTCTGGCCAAGCTTTAACTGTTCCATAGCACCAGTTTCTTCTGCTTTCATGACCTGGGAACAAGTTCTTCTCATCCAACCATTCCATTGGTGAAAGTCTTCACATGCTTGGGATAGACACCCCCCTAACCCACTGAGGGGTTTGAGGCCTGTTGATTGATTACCTTCCACCTGGTTTAGCCCATCTGCTGAGATGGTTTTGCCAGTGTGTGGCTGATGCACAAGCTATAGCTTCTTGGAGTCACACAAACATATGCCCTAAGTATGTAAGTATAGACAACATTTAGCATATGTTAGCCACTCTGTTCAGTACTCAGAGGAGGGAGATGCATTTCATCTTGTCTTTTAGGATTAAACTTACTTTCAATTAAAGGTATACATTTTAAAAACGACAAACAGAAGCAGCAGCAGCAATGATTCTACATTATCTTCCTTTCTTTCTGAGTCAGATTACATATATCATTTCTGGAAGTGTTCCAGGATACTTCTTCCCCAAACTTTCATTGCTTTGTATCTGTCATCAAGATAAGTTATTCTGTATAAATTTTACTGCACTACACCGGCACTTCTACATCCTCTAAAAATTTCTAATTTCCTATGTTCTCTTATAACTTCAAAATTTACGATTCTATTATTCAAAATTAATGAGAGCTTTTACTAGTCTTTGGACTATATCTAAGTTTTTGTCTATTTATAAAAAGCATGTAACAAACAGCTAAGTAGTTATAAATCCTTGAAAATAATCATCACAACTCTATGGTTAGGTGGACTAGACAGCAAATATCTGAAAATGAAAAATTTTCCCAAATGTCTACAAAATATCAACTCTTCCTTTTATTAAGGATGTCCAAAAGTGGGATGATTTTTCTTGGAAGTAATGGTTTCCTCATCATTGGATATATGACCACTTTCAGGAATTCCATATGATTTCTATTCAAGTCAGAGTAGTGCCATGTGAACTTTGAATTTTCTTCCAGCCCTGAAGTCCTATGACGCTCTATTTTCCAGCTGCCCAAATTAACTATCTTTTGTCATTTGACCTGTATTATGCAAGCTATTCTTATTTGACAGTTAACAAGTATAAGGTTTCATTATTGCTAGATATGAATAAAAAATCAAGATGGAAAATGGACTTTAGTTAGCTGAACTTTGACTACTTTTGAGTTTTAGGATAATATGAAAGAAACTTCTTTAGATGATGAAAATAAGAACAAAAATTTCTTATATTGTGAAGTCTAGATGTATTACTGTCCATGAATGTGGAAACTCAAGGATGGAAAGCTTCCAGGAAGTTTTGCTTGATAGTGAGACTTTTTTCTTTTTTGCCATTGGCACATTTATTTTTGCTGTAATAGTTAAGCTAAATGGAATGACAGTGTTCAATGTGCTCTGTGAAAATGAATAGAAGTATAACATAATAAAAATACATTAGAAAGATGCTGACTAAAAAGAGCTTAATAAAATGTAACCAATTTCAAATTAAAAAAAATTTAAATCTTAAATCTATTACTTATACTGAGTTAGGATGATCAGTTCAAACATGTCAGAAAAGGAAAGGCCTCAAATTACGTTCCTTATCGCAATAAAGTTTCCCATTTTGTTCATCAAAAACACCTTTATGTACACAAAGAGGACTAATTATTCTAATGCAGTTAGCTCATGTGCTGATGGGTGGGGGTACTAAAACAGAGAATGACGAAATTATTGATCTCATAGACAATGCAAGTAAGGAAATGTAACAAATGCAGCAGGGATCTTACCTGGAGTATATTAGAAGCCTCTTTACCTTCAAGTAAATTCTGAGATGCTGAAAGAGGTCTATTTTTCTCACAGATTTTCTGACATGTTGAAGTGTCTGCATAGGAATGTTGGGGAAAGAGCAACTGGCTCTTCTGAGAGCCCATTGTGACAGTAACCTCTTGAGTATGTGTCTGGAGAAAAGCTTGAACTCCATCAATGCCAATAAATTCTGAAGCAGGAACACTGGCAAAATGACTAACACCTGATCTCAGCAGCTGCGAAGCCCTCCATCTGCATAACCTGAGCGTTAGTAAGACAATGATGAAGCCAAAGAACAGACCAGACACAGCAGCCACAGCCAGAACCAGATAGAAAGTGAGATTGGATTCACTGGGAACTTCAGGGACAGGCAGGTGATTGAGATCTGAGAGGACTTCCTGGATGGTGTCAGCCACAGGCACTGTGACACTAACAGTGGCAGAGAGGGGGAGGCTTTCCATTATCTGTGACTGATATGACCAGATTCTGTTTGAAAGTGTCTTTGCTTAGAAATGCTTGGACAGTCCTGACCTCTCCTGTGTGTAGGCCCACAGAAAAGAGGCCTGGTTCTGTGGCCTTGAGTAGATGGTAGGACAGCCAGGCGTTTTGGCCTGTATCTCCATCCACTGCCACCACCTTGGTCACCAGATAGCCTGGCTCTGCAGAGAGAGGAGCCAACTCCACTCCAGTGGAATCTTCTGTGGGGAATGCGGGGTATAAGATTTCGGGGGCATTGTCATTCTGATCCAGGATGAAAAGAGTCAGAGACACGTTGCTACTGAGAGGCTGGTCCCCATCATCTTGGGCAATCACAAGCAGTTGAATGTCACGTAATTGTTCGTAATCGAAGGAACGCAGAGCATAGAGGACGCCAGTGTCAGAGTTGATGGAGATGTAGGAGGAGAGAGGAGCCCCCTGGAGAATATCTTCCGCAATGGAGTAAGTGACATGACCATTCTCTTCGCTGTCCGGGTCCCGAGCGATCACAGAATAGATAGAGGTACCTCTGGGATTGTTTTCTCGGATGTACACAGAGTAGGATGCCTGATCGAAGGCAGGAGGGTTGTCATTAGTGTCTGCCACGTGCAGAGGGATGTAAGTGTCCATGGACAGGGGCGGGGTGCCCCAGTCTGTAGCTGTCACAGTGATATTATACAGGGAGACCTTTTCTCTGTCCAGGGCTCCAACCGTTATCAATTTGTGATAATTTCCGTAAGATTTGATAAGTTTAAAAGGCAGATTCTCGGATATGGAGCACATTACACGTCCATTCTCCCCAGAGTCCTGGTCATGCACATTTAAAAGGGCAATCACAGTCCCTGGGAGAGAATCTTCAGAGACTGACTTCGTGAGGGATGTTATACTCAGTTCGGGAGCGTTGTCATTTACATCCAAGACTTGAAATCAAGACCTTAGCTTTCCCCAGAAGCCCAGGTCCGTCCTCGGCTTGTACTTCCATCTCATGAAAGGCAGATTCTTCATAATCTAGATTTTCCGTCGTTGATATTTCGCCTGTAATAGTGTCCATTTGGAAGATCTTTGAGGTTCTTTCAGCTATTTTCCTGAAAGAGTACGTCACTTCCCCATTGACTCCTTCATCTGGGTCGGTGGCGGTCACGGTGAGTAGTAACGTTCTCACTGGCACACTCTCTGGAACACTCACGCTGTATACGGATTGAGTAAACAGTGGCGCGTTATCACTGAAATCAACGACAGTCACTCGGACTCGCCCGGTGCCTGAGCAGGCAGAATCTCCTCCGTTCGAGGCTGTGAGGATGAGATGGTGAACTGACTCCTCCTCCCGGTCCAGCACCTGCTCCAGCACCAGCTCCGGGTACTTGGCCCCATCTGTTCCACTTTGCACATGCATAGAGAAGTGATGGTTTGGGCTCAGTTGGTAGCTCTGGACCGAGTTCACACCCACATCTGAATCAAATGCTTCTGGGAGGGGAAATCGCATTCTGGGCACTGCGATTTCACTGACTTTTACTTCCACTTCTTCAGCCCGGAAGTAGGGCTTGTTATCATTAATATCAGTTATTTCCACATCCACTCCATAAATATTCGCTTTGTCCTCTAGAAGGATGTCCAAATTCAAAAAACACTTTGAGGTCCCAGGACAAAGCTCTTCCCTGTTTATTCTGTCTGCAGTGACTAAGCTGCCACTTCTGAAATTCAGAACAAAATGCTGCACCTTACCTCTGGACACAATGCGGGCTCCGCGTTCCGAAAGCTCCTAGGCAGTCAGCTCTAGGTCCTTGGCGATGTCGCCCACAAAAGAGCCTCTATCCATCTCCTCGGGCACAGAGTAGCGAATGTGCGTGGCACAAGGTTGCAAAAGTATACCCAGGACAAAGCATAGCAGCATCTGCGCTCTGCAGCCGTGGAACCTCCGCACAGCAGCCATTTGGATTTCACCGCTACAAAATGGTCCCGGTTCCACCCGTAAGTCTGAATCAACGCTTGCCTCCTCTGAGCCGGAAGGAATGGGTATTTATCAGAAAACCTGAATAGCAAAGGGTGCTGGTAGTTAAAGCAGTTCTTGGTTTTGCCATTCTGATCTGGCAGTGTTTTGTGCTTTAGAAGCTGAGAGGGTTGGTTGACTCTCTCCCGGTATTGGTCTCGGTTATTAGTGAACAGCGACGCCCAGAGGCCTCTGCAGTGATTGAAAACTACCCCTGGAAAATTTCCCCCAAATAGTAACTAGATTTACATTTTTTTTTTTCAGATTAGGAAGGGTACACAACAAGTTCATTCGCACAGAATGTAGTAGATATTCAGTAAATATGGAATTGAAATGCACAACTTTTTGAATACTCTGGCGGATACTTAATTTCATCAGTGTGGTACTTACCCCCTTAAGTTGTATTTGGTGGGTCTACTATCTTTCTGGAGACCTTTCATTTCTTTCCATATATAGAAATACCACGCTAGATCTCAGACTGTCCCATTTCCCCCCTCATTCTTGTTACCTGACTAGTCCATTTTCTTTTCTAGTCATACATGTCCTTAGTGCAGTATAGTTTATTTTTTAAAATTACAATATTTTCGATTTAGATTTATTTTTATATTTGATTCTTCTCTTTCAACTTTACTGTTTGTTATGTATGTAATTATTAATCAGTTACTGAATTTTAGACGTTTTGCATGTCAACACCAAATGAGAAATCAAACTATATCTCCCTCAGAGAGAAAAAAAATTGCTTTAGAGAAGAAAATTGTTGATTTTTTATGAGCTAAATACAATGGTTCTTTTCAAATGTTACTTTCCATAAATAGTGTTGCTAAAGTCGTGAGCAAACTTATATCCATTTTTATTAATGTAGGTTATAGACCTTTTTTGGAAGAGATCAGAGAGACAGAGATGAGAAGAGGGAGAGAGGCAGGAAGAGAGAGAGAGAAGGAGGCAATGTAAGCATAGTCAGAAAAAAACTTCCCATTCAATCTCACTTTTGAGGGTTACTTAATGACTTAGATAAGTCATTAAGCCTCTACCACCTTCAGGCAACTCTCCAGGATTCTCTAACAAATTATATATGAGTTGGAAATGTACTCTTAGGATTGCATTCACTAGAATTTCCTCTCATGCTGCTATAGTCACAGATCCTTCTCTTATTTGCAACAGGGCGGATTAAGTGCCAAGGGAGGAGGGAGGCCATGTAAAGAAACTGAGTTTCCTGAGCTAAAAGGGGTACATCTAAAGTTACTGAAGTAATGTACTGATGGAAAATTTATTGATGTTGTCGTTGTTCATGTGTTTCAGTCGTGTCCAATTCTTCATGACTTCATTTTGGTTTTCTTGGCAAAGAAACTGGAATGGTTTGCCATTTCCTCCTCCAACTCATTTGGAGAATTTCCAGATAAGGAAATGGAGGTAAACAGGGTTAGTGATCTAAAATATCCATTTCATAATTCTTCAAGTAGCTTGAAGTCCATAGGTCCAATAATCCGGCATGTAGATCTTTGCATGTAGAGGATGGGGGGAGCTGTTGGTTCACCTCTTTTACAGGGATCAACATGAAGGAGAAGAAACAGCTCAGAATAGAAATCGAGAGCTCTGATATATTCTGACTTACCTTCTAAGCAAAACAATTACTAACTGTACTTTAAATCGGAAAATCACTCTTAATAGAATAACATGAATGGAGACGCTGAAAGAATGACATCATTTTTTTTGGAAATATTGATACTTGCCCCAACTAGATAATTCACAACGTTCTATAGAAGTCAGAGACTTTCTTGAAAATATTTAAGATGTTTGGATTTTCACGTATTAGTAAATGAATTGAAGTGTTTACAGAAAAGCTATAGCAATAACATAACTTATGTTATTAAAGATCCAGAGCTCACCTTCTGAATGGTCTATGTGTCACGGAGAGTCGCTTTATTCTGCACAAATAGTAGGTGTAGCTTGTCAGTGTAAATGAGATTGTTGTCAACTTCTCAGCTCAGACCTTTTGATTTTGATAAGTTAAATTTTTCCTTTCCAAGATCTGAGGTCATATTTATATAGAAGAAATAAGGCAGCGTCCCTTCACTGCGATCTGAGGGAACTCTCGGTGCAGGCCCGAAGCAATGACATTCAGGGAAACATCTCAATACATTGGAATTAGAGGCTCTCCGAAATAGAGGCTGGGCTATAGCCACTGTCCCCAAAATAAGGAGATTATGGCCAGCACCACAACTAGGTAAAAGTACAGTTCAGAATGAGGGTCTAAGGCAATTGAAGGCTCCAGCAGTCTGTCTGCAAAAGCCAAGGACAGACACATAGTAGTGGATATAGGGGGCTGGCCTCTGTCCTGCACAGACACCAGAAAGCAGTGCCCGTCTGCGTCTCAGTCCCCGGAAATCCTGACCTCGCCGGTTCGCAGCCCCAGGCTGAAGAGACCGGGATCTATGGCCTGTAGCTCGCAGTAGGCCAGTGACGAACGTTTTCCCCCCAGCCTCAATCCACCGCCACCACTTGGTCTCCTGGCTTCGCCAAGGGAGGGACTTTATGGAACAGGGAAGAGCCGTTAAACCTCAGGGTCGGATAGAGGTTGTTCGAGCATTGTCAACTCTCACCATGATCCACAATGAAAACTCTCATAGTGGCATTGGCGCTGAGAGAGGGAGAGTCTTCACCGTGGGATTGTAGAGTCAGTTCGAAGGTGTGGACCTGTTTATAATTGAAACAGCGCTGCGTAAAGATGTCCTCGCTGTGGTCATCGACAGATGTATAAGAAGACAGGTCGCTGCTGAAGATGGAATCGAACACCAGACTATTCCTCTCCAGGTCTAGGTTAGAGGATGAAACACACTCGATGGAGACTCCAGAGGGATTGTTCTCAGGTACGTAAACAACATAATAAGGTTGGAGGAAAACAGAGGGATTATCATTACGTCATCTATGTACAGGAAGAGAGTTTTGCTGGAGGACAGAGGAGGCTTTTCCTTATCCGTGGCAGTCATGTAGATCTTACAACCTGAGATCTCTTCTCGATCAAAGGTACTCTCTGTTACCAGTAGGTATCAGCTAATGGAACAATTTTCTCTAGGAAATGTCCCTGCAAATAATAAACCACTCGACCCTTTTCTTGGGAATTCCCGTCATGGACATTGATGAGAGCTATATTCCGTGGTCACAGAATGTGATTGGTGAGTTGGGGTACATTGTTATTCTCATTCACAATTTCTATAAGAATTTTACAGTGAGCTACCTGACTTCCATCATCTTTACTTCGGATATTAAACCCATAGGCTTTAGTCTCTTTAAATTCTAATCTTCCTTTTGGTAATATTTCTCCGCTAATAATGTCGAGAGTCAAAAGGGGTTGTGAAGTTTCTCCAACACTTTTAAAGTGATATAAAACTCTTCCCTGGACTCCCTCGTCCAAGTCCATGGCCATCAGAGGATCCCAAGGCCAGATTCTCTGGCGGACTATGTAGTCGTCCTGACTGAAGACAAGGGGGTTTATCATCGGCGCCCACCACTGTGATCCTGATGTAAACCGTGCAGATTAGATCTGGGTCTCCCCCGTCCACCACTGTGAGGTACAAGTGATGGATATTCTATTTTTCCCTGTCTAAAGATTTCTCGAGAATTAATAACTATTTACTGCCATCTGGATCTTCCTACACTTCTAAGGAGAGGAATTCATTAGGATCAAGACTGTAACTTTCGACTGAATTAATACTAAAATCTTGATCCTCTATCCGACCCTAAGAGGAAATCTTGCAAACGGAACTACGTATTCTTGTCATTTTGATTCAAAAAGGGAAAGTAATCGTTGGCATCCTGTATTTCCACATTCACTTGAAAAATATAAAAAAGAGTTTTCGACCACTGTTTCGAAATTTAAGAAGATAATATTTTTCCGCGTATCTCCTCTCGATCTAATCTTTCCCTTACATAAAGGCCGCCATTCTCTACTTCCACAGTACAATACTACTTTCCAGCCTCGGAGAGCAGTCTGATTTTCCGAGCTGGCAAGTCCTGGGTCTCCCACCCCAAATCCTTGACAAGATTCACTGTCTCCGAATCTTTCTCCGTCTCCTCCCGAATCGAGTAACTGAAGTGCTCGGAAAGCCGGCGACAGAACAAAGACTCCTAAAAAAGAAACAGTTACCTGAGGCCTCACGGTCCTGTCCTGCCCCGCGCTGATACCCCTTCCCAGGTTTCAGCTGCTATTTCTGAAGTTCCCAGCTGCTGCGTTTCAAATCTTTACTTGAGTATAAGCTTGCATATCAAAGAAGAGAGGTTTCTTTCCCTGGAGCAGAATCGGAGGAGCTGTAGCTGACCGTAGGAGTCGCAGCTTTCTTTTATTATGTGTGGTTCCCTGAGACTGCGCAGTAAATCGTCCAGATGACGCACAGAGGCTCTTCTGAGTCGACCCAGCTCTAGATGGGCATGGGCCAACAGCGGTGCCCAGAGGTGCAGACTCAGAAAGGCCGCAGCGCTGGGGAAGGAATAAACACCTAGCAATTCAGCAAGGCCTGGATAACTTGGGGGCACAATTGATCATAAAACTATAGAACAGAATATTCTGTGGTAAGAGAAACATTCATAATTCGGTGAAAAACTTGATTCTCAGGAATTTCAGTGGCTGTAAATTCTTTGGGGTTTGGTGGAGAGAAAGGGTGATTATGCATTATATAGATTAGCCATTAAAGGAAATTTTAAAACATTTTAAGCTTAAAAAAAATCCTCTGAACTGGGCATAGTAAATGAAAAGTTCACATTTCTCATAAAAGCAGTCTTCATCCATGATCAAAGTGAGTTTTTATAATGACAGCTCCATTTGTGCCATCTGGAATGTATGCATTCTCTAGAATGCTCTGCCCCTTCACCTAATGTGCCTCTTAGAATCTCTAGCTTCCTTTCCAGTCAGCTCAGGTGCCATTCCCTGCACTAGGCCTTTAGTGCTCTATGGCTTATGAAACAGCTTTGTAATCTCAATTTCATCTCCCAGCAGTTCTGTGAGTTTCTTTTGAAAAGAGGCTGTTTAGTTCTTGTTCTTGTATACTTTATATCTAGCCAGTGCTTTGAGCATATCAGGCATTCAATTAAGGTTGGCCGAACTTGATTAGACAGTAGGAAAGCTATGTCAAATAATAGTGGAGAGAGTGAGCATCCTTGCCTCACTCTCTACTGAGAATAAGAAGGGCAGCAATAACAAATTGAAACTAAATATTTTGCCTCTCAATGGAGCTGAATATTTCTTTATATTTAACATGAAGTATTTTGGATCACTCACGGTATTTTTTTTATTTTACTGCTTCTTGTGCATGTATCTTCCAGGCTATAGATGTTTCAACATTTGATTTATTATAAAGTTATAGAATTTAGAAGCATGAAAATTGTCTCAAGAAGTCACACATTCCAGACTTATAAACCTAGAACTGTTGCTAGAAAGATGCAGCACCTGGCCAAATCAAACTATTCCTTTTCCACCTTTGGATCCATGTTAATATTTAAGTAACTAGGTTAGAAAAATGAGAAGGAATTAATAACAACAGGGTTACATGTAATCCGTGGAATGTGGGAACAGAGAGGACAGTCAATGAGCCTGTGATATTGAGATTCTCCTCTACCACCTACCTTCTTTACTTCCCTGGGTTACTACCAAGACTTAGGTCCTCACCATGTGAGACACTGAAAGTTAAACCACAGAGATAGCTGAATGGAATATTACCTAGACTATGGTGGATGGAAAGGTTAATATACTTCTACAGGGTTAATAACTAATTTCCAAAGCAGGAAACTGGGTGGAGATTTGCAGCAATTTTCTTTGACAAAGGTCTCATTTCTCAACTACACAGGAAACTGAGTCAAATTTATTAAAATAAGAGCTATTTCTCAATGGACATAGAATGTCAATGGACAAATGGTCAAAGAATACAAATAGACAGTTTTCAGAAGAATAAATCAAAGTTATAAACGACCATATGAGAAATGCTCTAAATCACTAATAATTAGGGAAATCCAAATTAAAACAACTCTGAGATAGCCACTACACACCCATCAGATTGGTTAGCATGACAGGAAAAGAAAATGACAAATGCTGGAGGGGAGTAGAAAAATAGATAACCAGTGTTTTTGGACCATTCTGGAGAATAATTTGGAACCATGCCACAAACTGTGCATATCCTTTGATTCAGCATTTCTGCTACTGGGTCTATATCCAAAAAAGCTCAAAGCAAAAAGAGAAGGATCCATATGTACACAAATATTTACAGTAGTTCTTTTTATGGTAGCAAAGGATTGTAAACTGAAGAGATGCCCATCAATAGGGGATAGATTTCAGAAGTTATGGCATAAGACTGTGATGGAATACAAGTGTGCTGTTAAAAATAATAAAGGGGAAGGTTTCAGAAAAATCTGAGACTTGTATGAACTGATGCCAAATAACGTGAGCAGAACCAGTGGAATAATACACATAGTAATAGCAATATTGTAAATATAACTACAAACATTAGCTATTTTATGATGCATGACAATAAAAAGGACTTAGGATGAAAAATCCTACCTACTTACAGAGAACTAATAGACTCAAATTGCATACTGAAAGTAGCTTTATTCATTTATGTGTCTTGTTATTCACCTTCCTCCTCCCTCTCCCAAAACATGGCTAATGTTTTGTGTGATTTCCTATGTATTATGGGTATCTGCATCAAGATGAAATTGGATGGAAGGAAAAAATAGGGAGCTGAAAATAAAATTTAAAAATATTTAGATAAAACTAAAACTAAATATTTTCTTGACAAATTAGACACAGCACTAAAATATAAATTAACTTTGATAGTATTGTCAGTTTCATTATATTGGCACAGTCTAGCCATGAGCACTGCATATTTCACCTGCTATTTGTTTTTTCTTTTAAGGAGTACCTTGCAATTTCATCCATACAAGTCTTTTTTTTTTTTTTTTTTGTATTTTATTAGGTCGATCTCCAGATCGTTTATGCATTTTGTAATTATTTGAAATGGGATTTTCTTTTTCCTTTTTTCCTTTTTTAGGTTTTTCTACTATATTGAAATGCTGTTGACTTTTAAGGGTCCATTTTATAGCCTGAAATTCTGTTGAAACTGCAAATTTGCTCAGTGTCTTTGCTAATTCCCCAGGATTCTCCAAGTATACCACCATATCCTCAGCAAACAAATTTAGTTTTACCTCCTTTTAACTTATCTCTATCCTTTTAATTTCTTTCTCTTGTCTTACTGCTCTTGCTAGTATTTCCAGAACTATGTCAAATAATAGTGGAGAGAGTGAGCATCCTTACCTCACTCCTGTATTTATTGAAAAGAGTTCTAGTGTATCTTCATTACATATGATGCAATGGTTTTAGGTAGATGCTTTTAGTGATATTTTTAAAAAGTCCTTTTATGCCTACGCTTTATAGGACTTTTTAAAATAAAAGAGTGTTGTACTTTATCAAAGACTTTTTCTTTTTCAACTATTGAAGTGGTCCTGTAGTTTTGGATGTTTCAATTTATAATATAATTAGTTATGTTGTTTTTCTAATGTTGGAACATCTTTGCATCACTGATGTAAGTCCCACTTGCTTATAATGAATAATTTCTTGGATAAAATTGCTATAGTCTCTTTGACAAGATTTTGCTTAAAATTTTTGTGTCAATATTAATTAAAGATATTAGGTTATAGTTTTCCTTCGTGTTTTATTTTTCCCTGGTTTAGTTAATAGGATTATATTTGTCTCTTAAAAGGAATATTTGTAGGGTATTTTCTAAATTTTTGACAATAATTGGTGAAGTGTGGGTAATAATTTTCCTTCACAAGTTTTATAGAACTCTCCTGTGAATCTATCAGGACCAATATTTGGCTCTTTTGTTCCTCCTGATTCTGAAACTGCATTTTAGATTTCACTGAGTACTACCCTTTAACATTTTTTCTTTAGTAACTTTTATCTGTTAGATACACAGTGCAAACCTGAATATAATGACATTTTTGGCAAAATGGATGAGGATTTCTGGTCAGTGAATGAAATGAGATCTGAAAAGAGTTCCTCGTTGTCACCCTTAACTTCAATTCCTTAAATTATTCATAATCAAAAGAAGGTATAATGTATAAGACTCTGTCTTATACATTAACTCTCTGAGTTAATGAACTATATAAAAAGAGAGGTACAACCAGGGTGTAGATTGTCTATCATAATGGAGTTTGTGATGTGGGCATTTTATTCTCATTCAGTATCTTTTGCCTCACAGAACAAAAATGGCTATTCCTTGTGGATTATTTTCA
Organism: Potorous gilbertii; assembly: GCA_028658325.1. Taxonomy (NCBI): domain Eukaryota; kingdom Metazoa; phylum Chordata; class Mammalia; order Diprotodontia; family Potoroidae; genus Potorous; species Potorous gilbertii. The sequence goes on from CM053769.1 coordinate 396,196,750, forward strand.
GGGACTTTGGCCATATAGGACTTATTCAGAAATATAGGTGCATTATCACTCTTATCAGTAATTATACTTGCTGCTGAGAGACTGGATTTCCCCTGATCTGTAGCTGTTACTGATTCTTTGTCCAAAACACTGTCAGTAATTAAACTGTAATAATTGTCAAATGATTTCTGAAAGTGGATTAGAAAGTGACTGAGGATGGAGCAGGTAACCTGAACATTGCTGCCTGAATATTTATTCTCTATATTAAAGAGAGAGATTACAGTCCTAATGACTTCTGGGACTGAGAGGAACAGGAAGCTATTTTAATATCAGTTTTTATCTGCCATTCCTAGAAGGAGCTCAACTTGCCAGACAGTTCTCTATGGTCAATCAAATGAATGTCAAATTCATAGATTTGAGATTCTTCAAAGTCGTTTTTTCCAGTCACTCTTAATCTTTTAGTTTGAGAATCCAATGTAAAATATTTTTTGATGATGTTTCTGCATCTTCTATGAGAGATTTCTGTAAATGAACAGTCATCATTAGGGTCAGTAGTTTTTGTGGTCAGCACTGTAGAAATGGATGGCAAGTTTTCCATAATTTAGGCATTATAAAGTTTGATTACATGAGCTTTGTCATTAGAATCTGGAATAAAAACATGGATTTTCTCAGTACTAAACCTCTGGGGTCTACTTCCACCCTTTGCAGTAAAGATATGATGGTGTATAGTCTTGCTCCTGATCCAAAGAGAAGCAAAAGAAAAAGGAACTCTGAATTTCACCCTCTTCATGGCAATGCACATATGTCCAGTGAGAATAGAGCTACTGAGATGATGAATTTCCACATTTGGAACTCATGTCTCTCCCACATAAAATTGGGATCTTGGTTATGTTGTCTCACTGGGCTCTTTGGGTTCTGCTCCTGATTCTTCAGGCCTCTATCTACACAGTGACTTGATAAATTTCTCAACTTGGAAAATTCCTCTCCCACTGTGGTTTCTTCTGTTTGGCCAGTTCCTCTCAGAACTTCCATGGTCCTTCCAAAGAAGGACCCAGGATAGCTATATTCACTTCTTAATTCTTCTCCAGAGTCCACTCCTGACTCTTGCTTCTGTACCATTTTTCTTCATTCCATCCCACACTTTTCAGCTTCATATGTTGTCTTTCTTCATTAGAATATAAACTCCTTGAGGGCAGGGCCTCTCAATAATATTTTCATTCTGTGGAACCTGGGAGCATTATCACTTAGGTCCAGAATCTGCTTGGCAAAACTTCATTGAATTCTAGTCATAATTTTCAAATTCAAAAGACGTTGGGGGTTTTCTGCACATATCTCATCTCCAGCAATCTTTTCATTCATAACTAAAATACCATTGTTAACACTGAGTGAAATTCTAGTTCCTACTTTGGGAGGCCATATGGGTTCCATATTCTACCAGTAAAAAGGACTCTGGCTACAATCCCTAGTGACATCACCACAATATAGAGTACTCCCCATCTCCCTGGGTTCTGAATAGCAGACCTGAATTGTTCTGGTCCCTCAGTGTCTCCAGAAGAAGTTAAAGTAGGACTCATGCCCTGCAGTCCTGTTGCTTCTGTGTAGTCTCCACTTTAAATATGATGAATGTTTTGCTGATTAATACTCCAAAGGACTTGGAGAGAATGGATAACTTAACCAAGGCAATTGCAAATTGCTCTAATAATTCAGTCAGTGATCTGAGAACGTCTTCTTTCCTATCTGGCTAGGCAGCTAAGGGGCACAGTGGATAGAGTGCCAGATCTGGAGTCAGAAAGACCTGAGTTTAATTCTGGCCTCAGACACTTATAAGCTTTGTGACTGTGTGCAAGTTATTTAACTTCTGTTTTCCTCAGTTTCCTCATCTGTAAAATAGGAATAAAAATAGCCTCTACTTCATAGGGTTGTAGTGAGGGTCAAATGCAAAAATATTTGTAAAGTGTTTAACACAATGCCCGGCATATTGCAAGTGCTATGTGAATGTTAGCTATAATTATCCATGGTACCACAAAAGGAGTGCTCTGAAGGATTCCTTTTCTTTCTCCATGATTGGAGAATATCACTGATAAGAAAGTCAACTAGAGATTGCCATATGTGATGCTGATGTAATTTTTGTATTGAGAGCTTAGCTGAGAGATCAAATACTTTCACAACATTGTATTACATCCATAATTGTAATAAAATTGTCATTTTTGTGTTCTATGTTTATAAAAAATATGTTCACAGTTCTTTGTATTGTATCTTTCACTATGGACTTTTTAATATTTCAGAAATCTGAGTTTAAAAGGAAGTCATTTATTATAATTTTGGCTAAATAATTCATCCCTTTGAAAGCTGGCAACGACTGAAAAAGAATGAGAGTTAGAAAGCCTATTCATTTTTTTAAAAAGCACTGAACACATGCCGATATATTTTTGTATATGGCAGTTTCTTTCAGAAGAGCCTGATTCTGCCAAGGAGGAGGCTTTTTGTTTTCAAGATACATACACATGTACATACCCATACGTATATGTTTATAAGTGAACATATACCATATAATGATTATATACAGATATATATGTTTATATGTACATATATGTTGCCTTAAAAGGCTTTTGTCATGACACATATTTAATCCTTACACACATTCGTATACACATGTATATATACTACACCAATACTTATGACCTCTAATCACATGGTCATAACCCCAATTCAGGCTCCCATCACTTGGACTATTTCAAAGACTTTCTAATCTTTCTCCTTAGCTCAAGTCCTTCACCTCTCCAATCCATCTTTCACAGAGATGCCAAAGTTGTAGTCCCAAAGCACAGATCTGACTATGCACTCTCGTGTTTGACAAGCTCTAGGGGTCCTTTATTGTTTCCAGAATTGAATACAAACTCTTTTGGGTTTTATAATCCTTCCAATCTAAATCCAAGCCTTTTCTTCAGGATTATTAAACATTACTCCCCTCCCATTCTAGGATCCAGATAAACCAGTCTTATTCCTCTTCTCCAGATCAAATTCCATCTTGGATGTCATGACTGTGCCCACCTCTCCCTTGATTGAAATGTATGTATATGTTCCCTCCTCATATTTCTTCTTAGAATTCATAGCTTTCTTCAAATTTTAGTTCCAGGCCCACTTCCTCCATAAGGCCTTTCTTGATCCTTCAGCTGCTAATGCCCCTCTCCAATGACCTTGCATTTACTTTGAATGTATTTTGTATTTACATCTATGTGTTCATATTTTCCCCTTCATAAATAAAAACTCCTTGATGGCAAGGACTCTTTCCTTTTCATCTTTGCATCCCTGGGATTGAGCACAATGTCTGGTACCTTCCACTTGCATTGTCTGTATCTCTTAAGTCTATAGTTATTTGAATGTTCTCTCTTCATTGGAATATAAGCTCCTTGAAGACAGGGAATTTGTTTTTATCTTTCTTCATATACTCAAGGCTTATCACTGTGCCTTGAATAGAGGCTTAGTAAAACTTCAATTTGGTAACTAAGACTATATTTTTCTTTTAAGTCTATATTTTCCCTATTTATATCCCTCATAGATGTAAAATTTAATGTATCTTCTCTCTGTATTATTTTGTATCTTTTCTTAGATTTCATTTCCCAAGGCTCTCCAGGCATTATTTTGCAATGCTATTGTTATAAGTAAATTCATATTTCATTATTTAATAGATCTCATTGGTTAAACACAAAAGTAAGTCTCAGATAAAGCAACAGTATAATTTATTATATAAGAATTGACCTTATCTAAACAATAAAAACAACACCAGGCCCACCCAGATCTCAATGATGAATGAACATTTGACAATTAACCAACTAGGTTTCTCTGAGATTAAGGAAAGGTAGCTTCAGTTAGTGGATATCGTTTGAGAATTTTAGTCAATAAGATTGAAATTCAAATCTGTCTGTGTGGCTCTGGACAAGTCATTAATAGATTCAGTTAGGCTGCTGAGATGGGCAAGAAAGACTCCATGGAATTTTGTTGGCAATGATGGGTACGATACTGATGATGGTAGAGAGAGCTTCCCTTTGTCTCAGAACAACTCTACTTCAGAGCATCTGTGTTCTTACAACCTAACATTTTTGCAGATCTACCAAGAAGAATTCTTATTCAATGACCTTGAGTAGATAGTGGGGCAGTTAAGTTTTCTGACTAGTTGTGTCCCAGGGTCATCATATTTGTTACCAGGTAGTCTGTCTTTGAAATTCACAAGGCCAGCTCAATCTAAAGGGAGAGGGAGGTGCAGAATTTCCAAGTACTGTCATTTTTATTGCAGGTGAAATAGGCTCCTTGATGCTCAGAGAAGTGTCCTTGGGCTCTGGGGCTTTTATTCATAATTTCAAGGCCTGGAACTTGTAGCAATGGAAGAAACACAAAAAGTAAAGGACTTAGAGCTAAAGCTTGATGGAGAGATAGGAGAGGTACTTCCTTCTGTTGCCCCCACTGGAGTGATTTGAACATTTTTCTCATCATTAAAATTATTGGTATTTAACGAAATTATAGATACTTCAGAAGTAAAGTGGATGGGTTATTATTTTTGTCTGAAAGAAATATATCCCATCCTTCACTGCCCCCTTTTTGCTGTATTTTTTCTTTAAATGTTTTACAAACATATGCTTCACTCAGTTTTATTTACCAGTATAGACCTCCCCTCCTTTTCTCAAGGGGAAAAGTTCCATATCACAAAGAATGAAGAAGAAAAAATAGTTCAGTAAAACTAACTAACCATCAACAGAATTCAATAATAGAGTCAGGTTTGCCCCATCTCTTCAAAGAATGAAGGGAGTTACATTCTCATCTTCTCTTCAGGACTGAGCTTGGTCATTAAAATTACACAGATTTTTGGTTTTATTTTTTCTATCATATACATTGTTGTAGTAATTTTGTATGTTGTTTTTTTCTTTTGCTTGATAAATTTTGCATCAGTTTGTATATGTTTCCCTGGCTCTCTTTAGTCTTCATATTTGTTATTTCTTATTGGACAATATAATTTTATTATTAATGTGCCACAATTTAATATATTTACCAGTCAGTGGGTATCTAATTTGTTTCCAGTTCTTTGCTACTACAAAAGAGGTATTATAAGTATTTTGCTTTATGTGGGACATTCTTTTTTAATTTGCTCTCCTTGGGGCATATGATCAACAACAGGGTTTCTGGGTCAATATTTTTGAATATTTTACTCACTTTTTTAGAATAACTCAAAATTGCTTTTCATACTGTTTAAACAAATTTCACAATTCTCCTAACAGTGTATCAATGTGCCTATATTTCCATAACCCCTCCACCACTCATTTGCATATTTATTATATTTGCGTAGGGTGAGATTAAACCTCAATGCTATTTTGAATTATATTTTACTCTCTTCTTTGTAGAGGTGGAAGGGGTGTATGTGTCTATATTTGTGTAATATTCCATATTCTGTTAGACTCAGTTGATCTCTCTCTCTTTATTATTTATTGCAAGTGATTGATTGATGGAAAGAGAAGAGTCAAGGAATATATTCAGAAATGCCAGTAAGGCGAAAAAAAATAATTAAAAATACATGTGAAGCTTTGGTGGAAGATTGTGTGAGAGAGATGAAATGCCAGAAATGATGTGGTTATACTAAGACTGTGTCTATTGGTCAAACATCTCTTGATTTGCTTCAGTACTTAGTGGGATTCAAGTTGTAGATTTAAAGGCATAAATGCTTTATAATTCTGTTTAGTCTAGTAAAGGGTCTTCAGATGATCCATCTACCATACTAAGGGCCTTATTTTGTGACATTATATGGAAACAAATCCTATATGAGGACTGTGAATATATTGTCACTAACTCTTCTATTTCAACAATTTGTCTCTTTTCTTGAGATGGCAAGTTTTTGATGATATCTTTTATAACACTTAATGATTTCAATTCATCATTACAATATCTATTATTTTATTTGTGTTGTGTCTAATCATTACCCTTTTCGTAACCTGAAATTTTATCTACTCCATGATTTGCAGTTACATAGCATCCCTGGAAGAACATTGAGGTTAAAAAGATGAAATTTTATTCAGAGATGGAATTTTATTCACTGTGGTTTCCCAGATGTACTCCAACTTGATTTCTTTCTGCAATTTAATTCAGGTGTCAGTCATTGTCTAACAAATATGACAATGTACATAAATCATTTTTGAAAACTTTGAAGCGCTATGTCAGTATAAGGTAATACTTTAATTATTATTACTCAAGATACGCATATTGTTAGACTAACTCCATGGGCTGCCCATTCAATTCATGCAAGTGAATATTATCCTCTGGACAATGGGGGTTTTTCATACTCTAGGTTTTTCCTGTATGAATAGTTTGACCAATTTTTGAGTAATTTGAATTAAAAATAATAATTCTGGATTGTATTTGGGAAATGATTCAATACACCAGTGTTTGATTCAGTAGACACAATGCAATATGGAAATAGTAGATCCTGAATTACCCCATCATCAGGGTTCTGGACATCTTCTCTGACAGGAGTAGATGTCTCTGCTGAGCTTATTCCTTGATTTTTCATGACCAAAACCATAATTAAACAAAGTTGTTTCTGTTGCTTCTTCTATCTAGGAATATCGCATGATCTTATCATATATTTCTACTGAGAAATACCTTGTTGAAATAGGGCCTTTAAGGATGCATTTTATTCTATCAAATCAAGTGTTTTGTGTCAATAAATGCTAAATAAATGTTATAATTATCTTTTAGGAAATTGTATGGCTGTAAAAATGTGGTCTACTGTGGAAATGTCATTTGACAAAGTCTGCTTATTCACCCTAAAAGGCAAAAGAATTTAGGTCAAATGCAATGACCAATGTTGGTTCCTGATTACTTGCTACAACACACTTTCTTCATTCATGTTAAGAAATGGTAGACTATAAGAGTATGAAGTGATTGTTATGAATGATGTTTATGCCCAAAGAAAAAAAATAATCATGAAAGTATCACAATAAACATATACATATTTGTATATAAATATAAAATATATCGGGGCAGCTAGGTGGTGCAGTGGATAAGAGCACCAGTGCAGGAGTCAGGAGGACATGAGTTTAAATATCACCTCAGACACTTGACACTCACTAGCTGTGTGACCTTGGGCGAGCCACTTTACCCTAATTGCCTCATCCTGGGTCATCTCCAGTCATCCTAATGAATATCTGGTCACTGGATTCAGATGACTCTGGAGAAGAAGTGAGGCTGGTGACCTGCATAGCCTTCCTTCACTCAAAAGCAAAGTCAAGTGCACGTCATGTCAAAATACATTATGCAATATATTACACATATTGATAGGGACTCAGCCTGAGATTTCATTGATATAAGGAAATCCAAAGAGAAGGAACTTGGTCTAATATTGCAGGTTGGCACTTTCTTTTCTTAGAGAGTTGCCTGGATCACTGAGAGGTTAAGTGATTTGCCCAGGATCACACAGCCAGTATGTCTCTGAGGCTGACTTTCTATCCACTATGCCATAACACCTTTAAGTGCATACATCTGTGTGAGTTTTGGCATATATGCACATATATAGGATACATGCATATATCCAGATTTTTATATATGTAAATTTACATGTAGGTATACAATCTGAGTCAGTAGAGATTGACAGCCTTTAGACCAATCATTCTTGGTGACCATAAAATCAATGACATTTTCTAGTAGTTCAGTATTTTCACATATACATATGCGTATATGTGTGTACACACACACGTAGGTTTCTGGGTCGGTAGAATCTGATATCTTTTAGACTAACTATTCTCAGTCATCATAACATAAGCGATTTCCCCCAATTGTTTGGTATGCTCTCCTCTTCTAGGTACATTGAAACAGTAAACTGTACTTACTTCTTCCAGTCCTGAAGCTTTGCCAATTGTTTTATTATAGTGGCATTTTGATTTTTTTATATGGTTATGTCCAAATGTGGTGGTTCCATTGTCATTGATGTAGAAAATAACTTGCTATACATAAATACTAACAAATCTCTTTCAGTCTTTAAATGATCATTGTGCTCTTTCCAGTTTCAACCTTAAATTCTCTCTGCATCCTGTTTAATGGGGTTCATACTGTTTTACATAAACTAATTTATTTTTCAGAATTTCTCTCTGTATTATGAGGTGACATTGCTCATAATTTTCCACCATCCTTCTAATTTTGCCAAGCCTTCCTGTTTGTCAAAAAGATACGTTTTTGCTGAATGATGCAAATTGTCCATCAGCTATCTTAGCCATACTTGTAGTATCAGCTACATTATCTTGGTTGTCCAGTTGTGGTGATGGCTTTACATTAATTAAACCTCCATTCGATAGTGTGGTTATACATGCTGTTGTCTATTTCTTTCTTTATTTACTTTTTCCCTTACTAGTCGATTATTTTTAAAATTATTTCTGTTTTTCTGAAGTTGACAAATACCAGAAAATAAATCAACATTTCCATACGCAAAAAAAGATAGCATATCTAACTGAGGCTTTCTCAATAGCTTGTTTAAGTTGGTCAGACTTTAGCAAGAACTCACTGATGTTCTTAGCTTGACCTAATTCTTATGATTCCTCTCGCAAATCTAAGCTACTTTCAACATTAACTTTCCCACTTTGAAGGTCTGTTTTAAAACCTGAGTCTTTCTAAGGTTGATGAGATCTCTTACCATGATGGTTCTTCCATTTCCATTTTTTATATATTCTTGACTGAGAGGAGACACAGATAAATTATTTCTTCTGACCATTTCAAACACCAGAAAACTGGGAGAGCTCAGCATGATGAGATTTTAATTGCTAGTTTTCTCCTCTAGGACTATATTTTATCTATTCTGTATGCATCACACACACACACACACACACACACACACACACACACACACATCTCCTCCCTTATTGAATGATTACATTCAATAAGGAGATTGAATGTAATCTCCTTAAGGACAGGGACTGCTTTTGTTATTTTGGCTTTGTTTTGTACCCTCGGTACTTAGTCTCATTGCAGGCATACAGAAAGCACTTAATAAGTTATTTTACATTTATTTGATTTAGTTCCTTGGGAGCAGTTGTGCCTTTTGTTTGATGCCATTTTAGTGAAGAAAGTTGATTTTGGTTTTGATTCGAATCTCTTTCTCATGGGTTAACAGGAAAACCTAGAGTATATAGCCATAATTTCATTCATTTCTGAAAACATTTCACATATAACAATTTGTTCTGTATCTCAGAAGTTACGAGATTCTTAATAAATAATAGGCATAAAATCATCTGCCTTAATCTTGAAGACTCTTTATTCTTTTTTATTCATTGAAGTTTTATTTTACTCCGCCAACATAAAGTAGAGACAGATGATCCTGGGCTTCTCAAATGCTCTGAAAATTCTCCTGGGTTTTATACCAAGTTGGAAAGACTGGTGAAGTAGTGGATGTCTGAGACCCAATGTAGTTAAGTTCAAAGAGGTTTAGCATCAATCATGCTTCAAGGGTGATTTTCCGTCACATCAGATTCACAAAGGTTATGTACTAAGTTACCAAGAAGTGAAACCATATATTTGGATAGAGCTAAATAGCTCAGTGTATAGAGCTCAGGAAAACCTGACTTCAAAATTGGGGCCTCAGACTTTCACTAGTTGTGTGACTCTGGGTAAATTACTCAACCTCTGTTTGCCTTAATCCAAAGGAGAAGGAAATGACAAACTACGGCAGTATCTTTGCCAAGAAAACCCTATGGACAGTACTGATGTTCAAATGATGAAGAGTTGGACATGACTGAATGAACAATATAACCATATGTGTATGTGAAAGTGTATGTGAAAGTGAAACATCAGAGATCCTTAAAGTATTGAAGATGCATTTCTTAATGATGTATCAGAACCGCGCAAAATGTATAATCTTTTCTATGTTGTGTGACTGATTTGATTCTTCAGATTACAACCATAAAGTATGTAATGAATATTTAAAATGGTACCACCCATTTTACAGATTTTTCATTTAAATTCCCTGTTGAATACTTTCCCATAAAACTTTCAACCTTTATCTTTGCAAATGACTCTGATTTCTAGGTAGTATTTAGCAAAGGGATGGAATAAATAAATTCTCCAAAGCAAGGAGATACAATAATTGTTCATCTCTGAACAGACTTTAGAGTGTTGCAAACCTTCAATATTTTGAATATCTTTAATATTATATACCCTGAGGCTGATTTTAAATATTGCAGTCTAAGCAACTGTGTGGTACAGTGGATTAGCACTGGGCCTGAAGACAGGAAGACCTGAATTTAAATCTGCTTTCAGATAACTACTAGCTTAACTACGAGCAAGTCACATAACCTCTGTTCCTCAGTTTCCTCATTTGCAAAATGGGCATAATAACAACATCTACCTCCCAGAGTTGTTGTGATGATCAAATACAATAATATTTGTAAAGCACTTGCCACAGTGCCTGACACATTGTAAGAGCTATGCAAAAATGTTAGCTTAATATTAATGATTATAATTGTTATTTTTAATATATGATCTTCATATGTGAGTCTCTTTCTTGAAGAATAGATTCCCTCCTAGACATAGGAAACTTATTCCTATAAAAACAAAGAAAATATGATACCTTTCACTAATCCTTCCCCACTCAGCAACCCATCATTTTGTCCAGCAATACAGGTGAAGAGGAAGAAGATAGAAGGAGAAAATTTTGAACTTAAAGAGAGGGTGTAGTGCTCATTGTTTTAGCTTAGTCAAGCCAGTAGTAGTCTTTGGTTAGTACAATGAAGGTGAAGATAGTTTATATTCAAGTCACTGGATCATGGTTCATCTTCAGTTTCTCCTATAAATCTATTCTGACAGTGGGGCATTCATTCACTTGAGACTTTCTAGTCCTGAACTATGTTTCGTCATTGATGAAGGCTGAAGTCAAAGATGGAGTGGATCAAAAGTTTCATGGCTGGCACAACCCTAGCAATTTCAGTTGGTGAGTGAATGAGTTTGGTGGTGAATGAATAGAAGAAATCAGCCTTTTTGACAGGTATCTTATCAAACTTACCAATATAAGAAGTCAACTGTTTCCCCAAAATCCTTTCCCATTCATTGGGGTCTAATCTTCACCTTAAACTAAAAAGTGTGAAAATTGTAGATCAGAAAACTTACCTTTGCCTATAATTTAAGTAGTCTTTGTCATAATGTTGTGACAAAAAAAGAGACTCTCTATTATCCCCTTTTTTCACATTTAAGTTGGTGGCTATACTTCCATTGATTCAACTTGATAATAACAGTCAGACTGAGTGTCCAACCTCCACATATGGAGTCATGGACCATAGTGCCCTTTTGGCCAATAGTGTATTCAATGTATCAAGACTCCTGCTGATTTTGAGAGATCACTGCATGCAGAATATGTCGGGATTGGGGACCTACGACCAATATGTATGAAGAATGAATATTGTTGGGATATTATTGTTGCAATACTTTATGCCTTTCTGGATACTCAGTATCTAACAGTCTCTTGTAGAGAGTACTCAATGAGATATGAGTATCTGGGATTAGAATCCAGTCTCTGTCACTTACTAGATGTATAACTATATAGGATAAATTTTAATGTTGTAAGCTTCTGCTTTCCCATTTATAAAACGATAACAGTTACCTACTACTACCTACATCACTCAGTTATGTGGAAAGTGGTTTGTAAAATAAAACCACTTGTAAAACTTGAAGTGTGGTTCTTCAAAAATGGTAGCATATCCTCCCTCAGAGGATTATCATAAAAGGTTATCACAAATGTAAAACAAATATAAACCTATGCTTGCAATTATCATTATCATAGTGGTACTTGAGTAAATGATTGTTGTTGATGATGAATGTTACCCTGGAAGCAAACTTTACCAAATCCTGTGTCTATAATTTTTCTTTAATAATTTTTCCTTTTTATACTTAATTTGTGTCATAAGGAAGTAAAAGATTTGAGTTTTCTAAAAATGCCTTCATTCTACACTAAAATTCTAAAGCAGAGACATGACAAGTAAGACATAATGAAGACCATTGTCAAGGCTTCTTCACAAATGTCCTCATTTAAACTTTCATAATTAAATTAAACACATAGGCCTAGGGAACGTATCATTCTAATAAGGGAATACTTTCACAGTGATGGAGATATATGCTAATACATTAAAATTCCAAAAATTTAAAATGCAAAAAAAGATTCCCACCTTGATGAAGGTTTGCTCTTTATTTGCTTTATTGCAGGCATCCCAAGACATAATAGATTCTCTCCGATCAGATCCTTGCTTGTTGGTAAATTCCTGTGAATTACTTGCTGAAAATTTCAAATGAGTCTCCTGAGAGTCAATGATACAGGAAACCTGGTGTGAATAAGTCTGGAGAAATGCCTGTACTCCATCTATACCCCCCAGATGTGTACTTGCTGATCCCAGATCCATATGCCACCTTCGAAGCCAGAATGCCAATAACAGAATAATGAAAGAAAAGATTAGGCAGGACATTGTAGCTACCGCAATGACCAGGTATAATGTGAGATTGGAATCATTCGGAAATACAGAAGTCTCTAGGCTGCTGAGATCTGAAAGCATATCAGGGATAGTGTCAGCAACTGCCACTGTAACACTAATAGTGGCAGAGAGTGGAGGCTCCCCATTGTCTGTGACAGTTACTACCAGAGTTTGCTTGGGGGAAGTCTTTAACCAGGAAAGTCCGAGTAGTCGTTATCTCACCCGTGTGCAATCCCACCGAGAAGAACCCGGGCTCTGTGGACTTCAGTAGAAGGTAGGACAGCCAGGCGTTCTGACCAGAGTCTGCATTCACTGCCACCACTTTGGTCACCAGGTAGCCTGTCTCTGCAGAGCGGGGAGCCAATTCCCCCCACTAGAACCATCTTTAGGGAAGGCAGGATACAGGATATCCGGGGCGTTGTCATTCTCATCCAGGATGAACAGAGTAAAGGACACGTTGCTGCTGAGAGAAGGGTCCCACTCTCAGCTGTAGCTCCCTGAATTTCTCGTAGTCAAAGGAGCGCAGAGCATAGAGGACACCGGTCTCAGAGTTGATGGAAATAAAGGAAGAGAATGGTGTTCCTTGAAAAGTCTCCTTGGCTATTGAATAAGTGACTTTGGCATTCTCTTCGCTGTCTGCATCACTCGCTTTGGGAGAAGCTATTGTAGCTCCAGGTGAATTGTTTTCCATTAGATAAGCTAAATAGTGATTTTGGTGGAATACTGGGGGGTTATCATTTTTATCTGACACCTGCAGTAGTATCACTTGGTTTGAGGTCAGGGGTGGATCCCCTCTGTCTTTCGCAGTGATAGTGATATTGTAACTAGGAATTTGCTCCCTGTCCAGGATTTCGCTGGACGTTAAACTGTAATAGTTATCAAATGAACGTGAAATCTCGAAGGGAACTTGTCTGGAAATAGTACATCGGACCTGCCCATTTTCTCCAGAATCTCTATCATGGACGTTAAAAAGGGCAATTATAGTCCCAAGTGGAGAGTCTTGTGGGACTGGACTGAAGAGGGAAGTGATGGTGATTTCAGGGAGGTTGTCGTTAACATCAGTCACTCGAAGTAGAATGTATGTCAACGCAGAAAGTCCTCCTCCGTCTATGGCCTGCACTTCTAGCTCATGTAACTGATCTGCTTCGAAATCCAGGTTTCCCACTATTCTGAGCTCTTCACTGGTGGAACCGATTTGGAACAACAGAGAAGAGGCCTCAGAGAGCTTTATTAGCGAGTAAGTTATCTCGGCGTTGGAACCTTCGTCACGGTCCGTGGCCTGCACCTTGACCACCGCTGTGCCCGCTCGCACATCCTCAGGCACGCTCACCTCATAGAGAGAGAGCTGAAACATGGGCGCGTTGTCATTCCCATCCAACACCCGGATCCGAATCTGGGTTTCTCCGGTTCTCACCGGATCCCCACCATCAGTAGCTATGAGGAGGAGCTGGTGCTCAGCTTGTTCCTCCCGGTCCAGAGTTTTTTCCAGTACCAGCTCGGCATATTTGCTACCTCCAGCTTTCCTCTGCACATTGAGGCTGAAATGTGTACTGTGGCCAAGCAGGTAATTCTGAAGAGAATTGATGCCTACATCGGGATCCTGCGCATCCTGGAGATGAAAGCGGGCCCCCGGCGTGGTTATTTCTCTGATCTCTAACAAAATTTCCTCCACAGGGAAGGTAGGCGAATTATCATTTATATCTAGGATTTCCACTTCCGCATGTGCCAGCTTTACTGGTTCCTCCATGAGAACCTGGAGAGTCATCAGACACTGAGGAATTTGTCCACCTACGCTCTTTCTGTCTATTTTCTCACTGATATATAAGAGAACGTTTTGTAAATTCAGAGTGAAGTGCTGCTTCTTATCTCCCGAGACAATGCGAGCTCCGCGCTCGGCCAATTCCCGTGGCTCTAGCCCCAGATCCTTTGAGATACCTCCCACAAAAGAGCCCTTCTCCATCTCCTCGGGAACTGAGTAGCGAATCTGCCCGGACCCAGCCTCCCACAGGGTCCCTAAGAGAAAGCAAAGTAGGACTTGCTCCCGGAAGACTCGAAGGGTCGGTCGAACGCCCATTGTCATCTTCAGGATGAGCCACCTCCGATTTGTGTCGAAGATATGCCTTTATTTTTACTTTTTTGTTTTTGTCCTTACCCTCCCAGGGCCGACTTCTGGGACTGGAGTCTGAGTCCGCTCCAGTCACTGAGATTGTTCCTTCACATTCAATTTTGTTTTGGGTCAATCCTGTTCTATTTGCTTAACTCTGGAGAATCTCGCGGTGTCTGGGTTTTCAGTTCTTGGTAGAATAGCGGCAACCCAGAGCCTTTACTGAGTATGGCAAGGCATCAAATAAATTATTGTATTGAATTATATTTTCCGGTGATAATTCGTAATCCTTACTTTAGCTCATTCAATGTGAATACAAAAGAATTTATTGAATGCCCACTGTGTTCAGAGGTGGGTGTGGGACGGGGCAAAACGTAGATAACATAAAATCTCTGACTTCATCGAGTACCAGACTGGTAGGGTGGTAAAACGCAAATGCCACGATACACAATAATACCCAATATTACCAGATAAGGGCTTTAGAGAAGTGTAGAACAGAGTACTATACGGGGGTGCTGGAGGTTGTTACCAACCAGGTAAGTTTTAAAGTTTTATTTCTGGGTTGTTTTTTCTTTTCTGTTTTGATTTGTTTTACTTTGATATAGCAGTGCAACAAAGTGGATAAAGCAGCTAGGGTACTGTGCTTGGAGACTGGAAGGTCTGGCCTAAAATTCGACCTGTGTCAGTAGCTGTGTGTGACCGAATCTCTACAAGTCACCGAATCTCTACAAAACTCAGGTCTCTCTCTTTCTCTTTCTCTTTCTCTCTCTCTCTCTCTCTCTCTCTCTCTCTCTCTCTCTCTCTCTCTCGTAATTTGAATTGGTGTTGTGTCTTTCCACACCAAGGCTAACAAAATCAAACAGCCTTCTTATATTTTGTGTTCTTATTGTCTTTTTCTTTAAAGTGTGGCTTCCATTTTTAAAATGTTATTCAAGTTATTATTTGACCGCAAGTCAAATCCTTCATTCCTTAGAGAAATTCAACTTATGTTGATTTAGAACTTTATTGTCAAGAAAGTGGAATTCATTAGTGTTTTGATACTTCAAAAATACTTATTTGCGGTTTTAAAAATATTTAGCCAGGCGAAGTAAAAGCAGAGAACCCAATTTCTTTAGTATAAGAGGACATGTTCGCCAAAAATCATCTTTATACTTCAAGCTCTTTATATATTCATGGTTTGCTTCAACGACGGGAATTCCAGCACCATCTTCCATCACTGTTTATTCTCACTCCTACACAAATTTTCATCCTGTATTATTCTTAGCCATATTTTCTCATAAATCTTCCACAGAAGATCTTCCCAATGTGTTGGAGATCATGTATTCCTTTGATCTGAATATAGCCTCTAGGTTATACTTCTGTATCATAATAAAATATTATCCTGATTATCAGACATTAGTTTACCTCTGTATTGAAACAAAATTGTAAATCAAATGCATCTACATAATTAGACTGAATTGCACATACTGTTTCCATCCTTCTAAAAATATTTTTAAGGCTATAAGACATCAGTTCTAGGTCTATCTATTATAATTTTCTTTTCCTCTTCTTGACCCTATATGAAAGGAATCTCGATTTCTCCAGTGAGCTTAATATTGAAGTTGGAAAAAATCTGCCAGAAAAGGAGCTAAAATTATTTGGTGGTATGTAAACATCATGTACTAAATCATCAAAATTTCAATAAAAGCTTGGGAAATTATTTGAAAGATTCATTTGTGCATATACCCATGAACGAGATAATATAAGAAAATATAATTATATTAAGGATTATAAAAATAGTACTGAAGAGCAGCAGAAAAGCACAGTAGGATGGTAGATTGGTGCAGGATCTTTGGAAAAGTCTGGGATAACAATGACTACAAGTCATTAAAACACAAAGAAGTAGGGATTAAAGAAATGAGGGCACATACAATAAAGGAGTCTAAATAGTCGATCCAAAGTGAAGAAGTGTGGGAGTTTGATAGAATATTTTTAAAAGGACAAAAATCAGAAGACAACACTCAGGATGCTTTTTAGTGAGAGAGCGAGACAGAGACAGGAAAAAGAAAGTAAAGATAAGTCAGACATGTTAGTGATAGAGGTGGGCACAATCTCTGCATTATCTCTATCTAAGCATAGAGACAGCCTGGTAGGGTGGGTAGAGAACTGGACTCAAATTCAAGAATACTTGAGTTCAAATCCAACTTTGAAATCTATATACTCTGTGACTCACTCCATTTCTCAGTACTCTAGCCAATTATTTAAGTCTAAGTAGTGGAGAAAGTGTTGACCTGCATTTATAGAGGGAGCTTCCATACCTAGGAGTTCTCTATCCTAATGAAACCACAAGTCTGGTTCTTATCCCTATTTTTTAAAAACATAAAACTAAGGAAAGCCTAGAATTCCAATAGTAAAGAATAGTATTATTTCAGGGACTAGGAGGAGAATTAATTAAGTAGTGTAATATAACTTCAGAATATGAAAAATTCAGTAGTGTATAGTGTGACCATAAAAAATATAGCATAAGAAGAAAGATGAACTAGGATATAAATGTTAAAGTATCAAGGACCACTGCATTTATATGAAGACTAGTGCCTTTAAATAAGTCAGACTTAGGGAAAGTATACTGCGAACTTTACAGAATTTTGTCCCTTACTTTGAAAGAAGGGCAGTTGACCACCTGTGATCTTAAGCTAATCTGATTTATTAATGTTAAACTACGGGTATGTGAGATAGTCTCAACAACAATAGCTCATTCCCTCAAGGTCTATTTTTGAACCAGAACTGTTTTCATTAATTGGATCTGGTTTGTCTGGGGGTGAGTTATCATAATAAAAGCTAATGAGAGAGTAAGAGGCCAAGACCAAGGACTTCTATGGGAAAAAATTCCTTGGGAGGGCTGAGTAGAGAGATCTTAATGTCCATTTAACAAGATAATATCAAAACTGTCTGAGTTCACCCTTCTTTTTGGTAGATTTATAGCATGCAAAATAGTTGAATGCCATTTGAACATTTAGACAAATTAGAAACTGTCACAAGTTCTGATAACCACTCTGCTCCTTCCTGACATTAGTCAAACAGGACTTCTCATCCATGTAAGAACTCCAGATGCTCAAAGGGAAGAATAGACTGATTTATGTCATGAACACCATTTTTACAGGTCAATTTAGGCTGAAATCAATCAGGTTAGATCCGCATCGTTCAAAAAACTGTGGCATCACTTAAAAATAGAGGTATATTCCCTATTCTCATAAAGAATAGATAACAGAAATTTAGCACAGTCCCTGACATATAGTACTTAATACTTATTGATTGTTGATTGGGAAGAAGGAAAAACTAGAAATAGTACTTTCCTCTGTCTCTTCTCCTCAAGCTCATTCTGATCTCATTTACTGTCTGCATTGAAAATGTCATAGAGATATCACAATGCATCATTGTTGTCTTGACATATCTGAATTGAGTACTGATCAAAGCATTGGCCTAGACTGCTCTAAGCTTCAGGAAGATGTCACAGTACTATTTATGTTCCACTTCTGCAGTTACACTATGTCCTTTGTATGAGAGGATACCAGTAGGATCCACTTGAAGGGCCTCAGCATACTCACATGACAGAATTTTAATCTTTAAGTAAGGAAAATAACAGATCATCTTTCTTGTTAAATCTTACTGTTTTCTTTCTTTTCAATTCCTTAGGTTAGAACCTCCATACTAGATCTCGGAAAGCCAAAACAGGAAGCAGTGCTGATCAGTACACTATTCTCTGATTTTGTTTTGAATTCACTAATTCTTTCCACTGGAAAATTCTATACTCATTCAGTATAATTTTAATATGTGATTTGTAGTCATTGACATCTTCCTTCTTGTGAGTCTATTCTCTTCCATATTATGGGGAATTTCTGATAGAATCTACATTTTCATCCCTCAAGGTTTCTTTTTCAATCAGGACTGTTCTCATTAGTTGGATCTGGTCTGTCTCAGGGTAGGCTATCATGAGAAAAGAGAATGAGAGAGAAAGAGGCCAAAACAAAGGGCTTTTATAGGGAAAAATTCCTTGGAAGGTATGAGCACTAACCCAGAAAACAGTCAGGACTTGTCTGAGACATATCATGGTTGCTTAAGGTCCCATATGCAGTGTCAGGGGCTGGATTTGAACAAACAGTTTTCCTGCCTGCAAAGTCAACATTCTAACCACTGTGTATAGTGGCCTTCATATCTCATTATAAATATTTACAAATTAATAAATATTAGGTCTAACACATGTTTTAATGGTTCTCATCCTCATGCAGAAACAATCGTCTACTGAGCAACCTAGTAGAATAGAAAGTTTATTTTGACTGGGGAGTCAGGTGATCATGGAATGCATCGATTACATTGTCTTTTGGAATTCACTGAACTGAACTACAGGAATTAGTCTCTAAACTGGTGGCAATAGCATTTGATATACATTTTATTTTAAAGGAAAGATGTTTTGTATACAAGGACAGAGAAGTTACAGTATTCAGGGTGTTTGGTAGGATTATAGGATTTTGGTAGGATTATAGGATTTTTCATAGACTTAGATCTGGAAGCAAACCTAGATCTCATCTGGTCTGATCTCCTCTCTTCACAAGTGCAGCCCCACGAAGTAAAATGATGCCCAATGTCACATAAAGAGTAAATTGGTGAACTGAGATGTGAATGCAAGTCTTCTACTATCCAGCCCATTACTTTTGTCATTACATTTTGCTAATTCTTTTTCTTCTGTTTCCATTCAGACAAATGTAGATAATGCCACCGAAAGAATCAATTTAGAAAATTAAAGTAATATTCAAAGAAATGTTTGGTTGAACTGGGCAGAACCAAGGAAACAATTCACATGGTGACCAAAACAGAGTAAAGGAAAACAACACTGAAAGATTTAAGAACTTGTGATTTGAACTACAATGTCCACTTGTCAGAACTTCAGAGAACCCCTCCTGGCAAAGAAATGTTGGACTACAGGTGTGGAAAGAGGAATATATTTTGAGACAATCAATGTATAGATTTGTTTCGATTGATTGGATTATTTACTACCAGGAACAGGTCTATGAAGACAAGATGAGGAGTCATTGGGAAATGAAAGGAATATTTTTAAAAGGACATCAACAAAACATTTAAAAAGAAAAAACCCAAAATGTACAAACATAAATTATAGACAAACACAGATACAATCAACTAGAGTTATAAAGGCATACACAAAATATTAAGTTATGTTGGGGTTGCTGACCACAGGATGGACCAAAAGTCATTTGGGAAGGGAATAATTATGGAATATATAAATCTACATGAAATAGTTCAGAAACCACCAAGAGCAACAGCAGGAGGGACTGAATAGAAAGCCAGTGATGGAGACCACAATAAGACATGAGAAAAGGCCACAGGTTTCAACTGGGTCCAAAATGTGCTTAACAGGATTTGGAGCAAGTGGAGCAAATGGCCCAAAGAAAGACAGTCAGAGCATTGCTAGTTTGGAAAAGATGGACTGTTATTTTGTCCAGTGTTGGAGATACTGAATCTGATTTTTAAGGTAACAATGACATGCTCCATTTTCAGCCTCTTTCTCACTCCAACCCCTTTACACATGCAATAAGCTTCCTGACTTGATCCCTTGAAGATTGCTGGAGGAAATGGAGCAATGTGTAGGTTGAGTAATAAAGTTTTAGAAAGGAAAGGCTATGATTTTTCTAAGACAATAAATACTGATACTCCACAGTAGTGCTGCAGTGGCTTAGAGATGGGAGGAGTGGGGTAATAAGTAATGAGGAGTATGAGCTCAGATGTGCATAGGAAGGGGAATAAAGTTAGATGCTCAAGTCAAATCTACCATGTGTATGATAATATCCTAGACACTGGTTAGTGGAAATCTTTAGCAACTATTTTTAAAAATGTTTTGCTGACTTTGAATGCCATGATAAATACAAAATAAAATCAGCTAAACTGCTACATTCAGTTCTTCAGATTCATCCCCTAATACGATCTTGTAACTTTTTTCTATTTCTCTTATAAACATCACATTATTTTTGCATGGCTCTGTTATTTACAACCTGAATGACTTTGGAAAAGTTACTTTACCTCTTTGGGCTTCAGTTTCCTCATCTGTGAAATGAGAAGGTTGGACAAAACTACCTACAAAGATCCTCCCAGCTTTGCAACTTTGATCTTATGATGCTGTTCATATTATTGAATACAGTCATATGTATGTATCTTATTCACCCTGGCTAGACTATCTGTTATTTAAAGATAGAGATTTGATCATAGTTATCCTTGTGTTTTCCTTAGAGCCAAGCACAGCATAAAGTACTGAACAGGAGTCTAAAATGCTGGTAAATGATAAAATTGTATTATTTATAGATTCATTATTAAGACATACACCAGAAAATTAGCTTTCCCACAATAGCTATTTTACTTTTGTTTTCCTTCTACCAAAAAAATTAATTTGGTTTGCAAGGCAAGTCGGAGGAAAATTAGCTTCTAAGAATGGCAATTTCATTGCCAAATCTATACTTGAAGATCACTATTTCATGTATGCAGAGGGCACACTTTTCAAAGATAAACTAAAAACAGGAGAGGTAGAAAGGTTAATTAGGAGAACTTGTAGCAGCATAGACATAATACATCTGGGTTATGTCTATGAGACTGGAGAAGAAACAACTCACAGACATTTTGCAGAAGAAAACAAGTAACACATGGTAATGGTGTGGGATGAAAGGGGAAAGAATTGAAAATTGTTCTAGTGTTGGAGAATTTGTGAGGTTGGTAGAAAGAGTATTGCTATCTTATGAATATTATTATTATTAATATCACTACTAGGAATTTGTCCTATGCATGGGCCTTCACTTTTTATTTGAAGGGTCTTCCAAATTTTTCTCTATAAATTCAATTTATAACATATAAGAAGCAATGTAGCATCTTGGAAGTAAAATCTTTAATAGAGTACATCGATATTTAAAAACCATAATCATTATCTCAAACACCTTCCAACTCTTCAGGGATATAACATTGAAGATTATTAGTTTAGACAGTTCAAAAGAAGCATTGTGGCATTACTGACATTTATTTTCAACATTCCTTTTTTTCTTTTCTAAATGCAAACATCTTTGATCCATTCTAGGCATTCTGCACAGTAGGCTGATGTTAAAGCATATAAACACCCAAGGGCTAGAGATGATCATATATTGTACTTCAAAAAATTGCCCATTAGGTATATTAATTTCTAAAAGAAATTTTAAAAGTTATACACTTAGAAAGTAGCTCCACAAAAAGAAAAACACGCTTTCAAAAAAAGAGAACCAATAATCAATAGTAATTATAGTAACAATCTAAAGACTACATAGGGACAAGCCTATATGATATAGAAATCTTCACGCATGCCTCTTTCCATCTCTGGAAAACACATAAAACAAGATCAAAGTCTTACTTTTTTCCCTTTTTCCTCTGCATCAATCTCGAGAAAAGCTTCAATTCCCCTCAGGGAACATTTCACTGTTCTCCAACTGAGGTGGAAGCATAGGGATAATAGGTTTGAGGAATCTGAATTCACTATTACCAGAACAGTCTGTTAAACACATGTCATATTTGTATGTCTGAAAGAGAGTCCCTGTGCCAGTAACATCCACCAAATTTCTCGGGAAATTATTGGCATGATCAAAATGGCCAGAGCAATGGGATCTCTCCTTCAGTTGTTTCCTCTTATACACCTTGACAACTATAAAGATTATGATGGAAACTAGAAAGAGAAAAGAAATTAAAGCCAATGAAATAATCAAATACACAGTTAATGTGCTATCATGCGTCTCCTCTTCAGTGAAATCTGGGACATGTATATGTGCTTCTGAAAAGCCATCTACAAGAAGAAGTTCTAGAGCTGCTGAAGTAGAGAGCATTGGGACACCATTGTCTCTTACAAGGATAATGAGTTTCTGCTTGATAGCGTCTCTGTCGCTGATGGATCTCACAGTTCGAACTTCTCCATTATGGGACCATACAATGAACAACCCAGGGTCCGTGGCCTTGAGTAACTGGTAGGAAAGCCAGGAATTCTGACCTGAGTCCTCATCCACAGCCACCACTTTAGTAACCAAGTAACCTTCTTCAGCTGTTCTGGGGACCAGTTCACTGTAAGAAGCAGAGTGGTTCTGCATAGGATATAAAATAACAGGAGCATTGTCATTTTCATCCACAATGACCACATATACTGTGACATTAGTGCTTAAGGAAGGGGATCCTGAATCTGATGCTTGCACGATCACTTTGAAGTCTTTGATTTCCTCATAATCAAGAGTCTTCAGAATGTAGAGGTGTCCATTTTCTGAATTGATGGAAATGAATGGGGATGAAAAGGGAGAATTTTTGTTCTCAAGCCAGATAGAGTATGTCACTTTAGCATTCTGTCCCGAATCTGAATCAGTAGCATTTACCCCTCCAATCATCAGGGAAGGACTGTTGTTTTCAGTTATATACATAGTGTAGGACGACTGGTTGAAGAGAGGAACGTTATCATTGATATCTAATATTTGCACCGTGACAGTCTCCCAAGCTGAGAGACTAGGAGATCCTGAGTCTACGGCAGTGACTCTTATGTTATAGCTGGAAACGCTTTCCCTATCCAAAACTGCATCTGTCACTAGCTCATAGTAATTGCTGAAAGTCGGTTTCAAGATGAAGGGGATATTATCTGGAATGGAGCAAGATGCCCTTCCGTGGTTCCCAGAGTCCCGGTCACGGACGCTGAAAAGGGCCACCACTGTTCCAGGTAAAGAGTCTTCAGGGAGTAGAGTGGAAAGAGATGTCACTGTCACCTCGGGGGGGTTGTCATTCACATCCGCCACCTCCACGACGACTTTACAATGCGAGGATAGCCCCCCTCCATCAGTGGCCTGAACACTTAGTTCATATTTTTCAGTCATTTCAAAATCTAGAGGTTTGGAGATTCGAATTTCCCCTGTGAGAGGGTCTATCTGGAAAGTACGGTGGCCTTTTCCGGCATTTTGACTGAATGAATAAGTCACTTCTCCATTACTATCTTGGTCTGAGTCAGTTGCAGATACGATAGTCACTACAGCGCCTGGCGGACTGTTTTCTGCAACAGTAGCCCAGTACAGAGACTGAGAGAACACTGGGGCATTGTCATTTGCGTCCAGGACAAGGACACGGATATTGGCAGTTCCGGAGCTGGGCGGGATTCCGCCATCCACTGCAGGGAGTAAGAATTGGAGTTCTGGCTGCTCTTCGCGATCCAGGGCCTTTACCAGGAACAGTTCCGGGTACTTGCTACCATCGCTGCCCTCCCGGGTGTGCAAAACGAAGGACTCACTTGGTGGAGTGAGCGTGTAGTTCTGGAGGCTATTTTCCCCCACGTCTAAATCTTGGGCACTTTCCAGGGGGAAGCGAGTTCCAATGGTAGTCAATTCAGGGATCTTTAAAATGAATTCATCCTCTGGGAACTGAGGTGAGTGATCATTGACATCAGAAATGATCACCTCAGCCCGGAAGAACCTCAACGGACTTTGCAGCAATAATTCAAAACGGATGATGCACTCGCCCATCTGGGCGCATATTTCTTCTCGGTCTATTCTGTTCTTTGTGACCAGTTGCCCTGTTCTCAGATCCAATAAGAAATGCTCCCCTTTACTGTCCGCAACGAGTCGAGCCTGCCGAGAAAGCAGAGCCTTCACATCCAGCCCCAGGTCCTTTGCAAAATTAGCCACGAAGGAGCCCATCGCTGTTTCTTCAGCTATAGAATAGCGAAGGGTTTCACACGCCACGCGGAATCCCCCCAAAAGAAAAATGTAGACAAAGAGAACTTGCCTGATGATTTCCCGCGGCGCTGGCGCCATCACTGTCTCTCCAAGACAACTGAAAACTGAACGCAGCGTTACTGTGGTGGTGACTCCAGGTCAGAAAATACTGAGGGATGGGCACAGGATTCCACTGCTCAGATTTCAGCTACGACGTCTCCAAAAACAGAGGTCAGGATTTAGGCCGAGCCTGAAAGTGCCCTGCAGACCCAGCTGCTTTTCAGAAAGGAATGAGGATAAATGAGACTGAACGTTTTGCTCTGGGATTTTTCTCTCGTCTCCTTCTTGGCCGACAGCGCCACCAAGCTTCTCAATAAAATAATGCAAGTATTGATCAGTCCGGTAAAAAATAGTTAAAATCTATTGATTCTCGCAAAATGGATATTCTTTGATGGGTGTTTCAGGAGATGTAAACAAAGTCAAGCACATAATGTTCTAGATAAGCATAAAATATTTTCTACCATCAGTGAAGTAGTGAAAAATAATGTTAAATGAGAAGGAAAATAATCATCCATGGAATACTCCAACACTATCCCCTTTCATTCTCTATTACAAAACTAACCCGCTACTCCACAGGGATAACTGTGATATTCTTTATCTGCTTGTGGCACCACCACCTGTCTCAGTAGAAGAGTTTTTTTGCTACATTTGCAAAGGAAAATTGAATCAATTACCAAAAACTTCAGAGGGAAGAGAAATAGTGTGACCTTTGAAATTGCTGAGGGCACTCCCCTTTGGTTTCTTTAAGATATCCATAATCACCCTTCCAGTATGTGGTTCTTTTAATGGTAGATTGAAAGGAAAAGAGATGTGGTTCACACATATTTTCTCACTTGGTGAACACACTATATCTTCATAGAATCAGATAAAATCATTACATTTGAAAAAAGAATGACAACAAATTCTAACAAAAAAATGAGAAAAATATCTTCAACCTCTTGAGCATCTGCTACCACAGTATGCATAATGCAACAAGAGAAAATAATGGCCCTATACAGTAACTAAAAATTGGGCCTGGAGATATATTCTATTTCATAGCAATTACTGGAAAGAGAAATAGACAGAGAAAACCGAGGGGATTTAAAAAATCCAGAGACTGTGCATAACTGAACTCATTTAGTAAAATGGCTTAGAAAGAAATTATAGCCTCATAAATGCTCACTGATGGTTTCAATATACTTTATTTGAGGACAAATTTGGTTATAGACAGGAGAAGTAGATTTTAGGGAATATTACCCCCAAATATTTTATGAGTAATACCATGGAAGGACATCTTATGAAGAACATACTCAATTTTTATTATACAAAGATGGAAAAGAATATTTAAAACTTCGAAAACAGACAAAGAATAAATCCTAAAATTTATTTAAAGTCACATTCGGAGAGAGAAAAAGAAGTGCTCTTGATAGAACTATTGGGGGGGGGGAGGGAATTTCATCTCTAACTGAAACCTAAGCTATTCCGAAAGGTAGTAATTTCCTTTGAATCCTTGCCATTACTGTGAGCAGGAACACTTGGGATAATTGGTTTCAAGAATTTAAATTCACTAGCCCCAGAACCACTGGTCAGACACAACTCATACTGGTAGCTATGGGACAGGGTTCCAGTGCCACTGACATTCACCAAATGACCTGGAAAGGGACCACTGGGCTCAAAGTGGCTACTATCTGAAGTCTTTCTTTTCTTCCTCCATAGGTGTAGTACAGTGAACAGGACGATAGAGAATAGGAAGAGAAAAGAAACAGAAGCCAAAGAAATGACCAAGTAGACAGTGAGAGAATCAGTCTGAACTGGTTCATTGATAGATTCTTGAAGCTTTATATATGGCTCAGAGAATCCATCCACCAAGAGCATATTCAGCGTGGCAGCTGTGGATAGAGGTGGCTGCCCATTGTCCTTTACCAACACTAAGAGCCTCTGCTTGATGGCATCTTTGTCACTAATGGGCCTTGCTGTACGCACTTCCCCATTGTGGGCCCACACAGTGAAGAGACCTGGGTCTGTGGCCTTGAACAGCTGGTAGGAAAGCCAGGAATTTTGCCCTGAGTCTCCATCCACAGCCACCACTTTGGTAACCAAGTAACCTGGCTCTGCTGCCCTGGGCACCAGGTCATTGCAGGGAGTTGTGCCATTTTGCAGAGGGTACAGCACTAAGGGAGAATTGTCGTTCTCATCTTGGACCATGACCTGAACCAGAACCTGGTTGCTCAGTGCTGGGAAGCCACCATCAGTTGCCCTCACAGTGAATTGGAAAGTTTGGATGGCTTCATAATCCATGGATCTCAGAGCATAGAGATGTCCATTATCTGAATTGATAGAGATATAGGAAAAGAGGGACAAGTTTTCAAGCCCTGGAGGTTGCAGTGAATAGGTGACTTTGGCATTGGTCCCTGAGTCCCTGTCATTGGCACTGACACTGCCAAGGTGCAGGGCAGGACTGTTGTTCTCTCTGAGGTAGAACGTATATGCTGTCTGAGTAAATACTGGTGGGTTGTCATTGACGTCAGAGATGAACACTGTGATGTTGTGCACAGTTTTGAGCCTCGGGAACCCCAAATCCGTGACAATAATAGTGATGTTATACTGGTCTTTACTCTCTCTGTCCAGCGCTCCATCTGTTACTAAGGTATAAAAATTTTCTATGGACGGTTGTAAAATAAAGGGGATATCTTCTTGAATGGAGCAAACCAGCCTTCCGTTTTCTCCTGAGTCCAAATCTGAAATGCTGAAAACAGCCACCACAGTGTCTGGCGCATTCTCGGGGATAGGACTGGTAAGTGACGACACAGTCAGTTCAGGGGCATTGTCGTTCACATCTATCACCTGAACAATTACAGTACATTTCCCGGAAAGGCCACCTCCATCAGTTCCTTCAATATCTACCTCATACTGTTGAGTTGTCTCAAAATCTAGTTTTTTTCTGAGTCGAATATCGCCTGAGATGGGATTTACGTCAAAAGTTTTGATCATTTCCTCAGAACTATGAAAAAGCGAATACAATATTTCTCCGTTATTTCCGGCGTCTACGTCTCTAGCAGAGACAGTGACGACCAGGGAGCCAATGGAACTGTTTTCAGGGATCCGAACCTCATATTTAGGTTGAGTAAACACAGGAGCGTTATCATTAACGTCCAAAACCGCTATGCGCACGCGAACCGTCCCAGACTTGGGCGGGGACCCACCATCTATGGCTGTGAGAGTTAGTGTAAGCTCCGACAGCTCCTCACGATCCAGAGCTTGGATCAACACCAGCTCTGGGAACTTCCTGCCTTCACTGCGGCTGTGAGTCTGAACATAGAAATGGGAATGAGGGCTGATGGTATAGTTCTGCACAGCGTTACTTCCTACATCCAAATCTTCGGCGTTTTTTAGAGGCAAAACAGTACCGGGAATACTATTTTCCGGGATTTTCAGAAGCATCTCCGGTTCTAGGAAAACGGGCGAATGATCATTAATGTCTCTCACCCGAAGCTCAGCCCGAAATATCTTTAAAGGGTTTTCCAGTAAGATCTGGAAAGGGAACAGACAGGGCTCGGCGGCGCCGCACAACTCCTCACGGTCCAGTTTTTCTCTTAGGACCAAATCTCCAGTATCAACCTTGAGCTGCAAAAGCTGCTTATTTCCTTTTGAAGCGATTCGGGCCCCTCTAGCTGACAGATCTCCTAATTCTAACCCCAAAGCCTTTGCTACGTTTGTCACAATGGAGCCAATTTCGGTCTCCTCAGCCACCAAAAACCTTCTCAGCTCGCAGCCGGCCTCAGACACCCACAGTAAGAAAACAAGAAATAAGACTTGCCTTTGCGGTAGAATTGCTTTCCTTTCCGGCTCCATTGTTCCGTTGGCTGCCTCCTTTTCAGCTTGAATCGCACAGTTACGTCTCAAATGAGGTTCGAATTCTGAGTCACATGTATTTGCCAGGTTCTAACCGCCGATGAGCAGCACAGGGCCCAGGCTAGTATCCTGTCCTAGCTCCAGCTAATACTGTCCCTTCCTCTGCCTTTGTCCCAGTCTTCTACTCTGTTTCACAGTTTCTAAGAAACCAATCTGCAGAGCCATAATGTCTCCCCCTTAGCCTGCAGCGCCACCAAGTGTCGCTACTAAAAGTTAAAATTGCTGTTTTTTTTTATTTTACTTTGTTCTGCAAAGAATTTCAAATATCTAATTGTGCAACCACTAGTATCCAATGTTTACAGAGTACTTTGCTATTCAGGATAAGAAATTCCATTATCTCCTGGTATACTGGAATTGGAAGTAACTCTACAGACTGGTGTGGTGAAATGAACATATCAGTCACCTACATTGTGTATTTTTGTGTATTTTCTGGTTGAGAATGGGAAGAGGAGAGAGAGAGAGAGAGAGAGAGAGAGAGAGAGAGAGAGAGAGAGAGAGAGAGAGAGAGAGAGAGAAAGTGTACTGGTGGAGAAAGAACATAATGAAAATCATTTTAACCACTTTCAAAACAAAGGACATTTGTAAGTGCACATAGGTTCAAGGGGGACAAACAAAATATTTATGCTCTAGGTCAGTGTCTCAGAATACATTTCATACAGAATGGTTTTATATTGTATTATTATAGGGGGAGGGAATGGTGGTGGTGGTGATAGTGGTGGTTATTTTACTACTTAATTCTAGTTTAAGAAAATTATCCACTGGCATTGAAATATTCTTCAAAGTAGTGAAGAATATGAGGACTCAGAAATTACATTTATTTCTTTTGGATTAAACCAATTCACACTTTCCCTGTCACTTCGTTAATATACTGTGTGAATTGGAAATGATTAAAGATATCTGTTTATGTCTATATATGAAATTGCTATCTAGTCTAAACAAAGGTCTCATAAATGCCAAAATACTCATAACAAAGCAGACTTTGCAATAGCAAAAACTATTGTTTTTGCATAAAGGTATTCATTGACTACAGAAAAGCTAAAAAATTGTGGTATATGAATGTGATTGAATAGTGTTAAGCTATAAGAAACAACAGATTGTTGTAAATCAGAAACATGTGAAGACAAGTATGAACTGAGGCAAAGGAAAGAAAGAATCAAGGTAATAATATAAATAGGTACTATAAGAACTTACATGAAGAAACACCAAAAATAACATTAGAATTAAGTTAAATGCAACAACCAACCTTGGCTCTAGAGTACAAGATTAAACACAGTTTCCCCCTCTCAGTTGAGGGGTGGTGAATTAAGGTGCAGAGAAACCTAGAACTCTCAGTCTAATGGGGTAATTTCGATTGTTTTGATCAACTGTCTTTATCTGTTATAAGGATAGTTCTTTGGGCAAGAGGAAGTAGTATTGACAAATAATCATAAAATAAAGTCCAAAAACTACAAATTAAAACTAAAACATGTGAAATAGGTGTACCTTTAAAGGCTTCTCATGAATGCTCCAATTACTTGTTGGGTATGAGCTAAACACATAAAAATCCTTTTAAAAATTTTATTTGATGAAAATTTGTCTAAGTTCCTTAAATAAATTTGTTTCTTGTATAAAAATTATTTCAGTTGGCATATGATATTCTCAAGAAAGCACATAATCATTTCATTTCTAACATATTACACCAAAGCAGATGTGGAGTTGAAGGTTTTTACCAAGAGAAACTTCTAAGCCTTAGAATAATTATGACCTTTTGAGCGAAAAATAACACTCTGTAGAGTACTGCATTTGCTTGTATCAAAGCACTATAGGAAGAGAATATGAAACTTTAAAGTACAAATGATAACAAAGATTGACCAAAATCTATAATAACTTAAGAGTACACATTATACTCATCTTCATTGTCTCCGTAAAAGTTAATTGTAGGGAGATAGAAG
The DNA here is from genome assembly GCA_028658325.1 of Potorous gilbertii. Classification (NCBI taxonomy): domain Eukaryota; kingdom Metazoa; phylum Chordata; class Mammalia; order Diprotodontia; family Potoroidae; genus Potorous; species Potorous gilbertii. Next base: position 396,226,934 of record CM053769.1, read on the forward strand.
TTAGAACGCAAAGTGTTCTTATGGGCTCAGAGGGTGGGTTAGAGCTCAAATGTGAGCTGGTATTTTATCAATCAAAAGTCAAACAAAATTCTGTACTCTGACTTCAAAATGGAGATAACACAAATGAAAACAATACATGAATATCTAAATGACTGGAATGTCCAACCTGCACAAGCCAAAAAACGTTTTGAAAGTTAGCATCTAAAGTAACTCTCCAATAGTTCAACCAATAAAAATCTACTGGGGCAATGTCCATAGCAAATATGAGAAAAATCACACGTACATTGCCATCACTTCATACCTCTAATTGAAGCCACAGCTACTCCTAAAGGGTGGGGTTTCTTCTAAATCTGTCCCAGTATTCTGAACTTGGAGGCTAGGAATAATGGGTTTCAGGAACTTGAATTCTCCATTCCCTGAGCCACTGGTCAGACACACCTCATACTGGTAACTCTGGGAAAGAGTCTCTGTGCCACTGACATCCACTAACTGGTTTGGATAGGGGCCACTGGTCCCCAAGCAAACTCCATTAGTAGCATTTCTCTTCCTGTTCCATAGACGCACAGCTATGAAAAGGAAGACAGAAGCCAGGAAAAGGAATGAGACTGAAATGAGAGAAATGACCAAGTAGACAGTGAGGGAGTCATTCTGGACTTGCTCCTTCTTTGTATCTGGGAGCTGTACATGTGGCTCAGAGAACCCATCCACCAGGAGTACATTCAGCGTGACTGCTGTGGAAAAAGGTGGCTTCCCATTGTCCTTCACTAGCACCAGAAGCTTCTGCTTGATAGTATCTCTGTCACTGATGGGCCTTGCTGTGTGAACTTCCCCATTGTGGGCAAAAAAAGTGAAGAGTCCTGGGTCTGTGGCCTTGACAAGCTGGTAAGAAAGCCAGGAATTCTGTCCCCAGTCCCTATCCACAGCCACCACCTTGGTCACTAGGTAACCCGGCTCTGCAGCTCTGGGCACCAGGTCATTGCAAGGAGCTGTTCCATTCTGCAAAGGATACAGTACAAAGGGAGAGTTGTCATTCTCATCTTCTACCAAAACCTGAACCACAGCCTGGCTGCTCAGTGATGGAGAGCCACCATCAACTGCCCTCACAGTGAACTGGAAATCTTGGATGGCTTCATAATCCAGGGATCTCAGAGCATAGAGATGGCCATTGTCTGAGTTGATGGAGATATAAGAGAAGAGGGGCAGGTCTCCAGTCTCTGGAGGCAGCAGAGAGTAGGTGACTTTAGCATTGGTTCCCTCGTCCCTATCATCTGCACTGACGCTGCCAACATGGAGGGCGGGGTTGTTGTTCTCCCGGAGGTAGAGTGTATAGGCTGTCTGAGTAAATACTGGTGGGTTGTCATTGACGTCAGAGATGAAAACCGTGATGTTGTGCTCGGTTTTGAGCCTCGGAGATCCCAAATCAGTGACCATAACTGTAATGTTATACTGGGCCCTCCTTTCCCTGTCCAGGGCTCCCTCTGTGACCAATGTATAAAAGTTCTTGAAAGTTGGTTTCAGGGAGAAAGGGAGACCTTCCTGGATAGAACACATCATCCTTCCATTGTTCCCGGAGTCGCGATCTCGAATTCTGAAAACGGCCACCACGATCTCTGGGGAGTACTCTGAGATATTGCTGATAAGTGACTTCACATTCAACTCCGGGGAATTGTCGTTCAGATCCGTTACTTGAACAGCAACAGTGCATTTTCCAGAAAGCCCCCCGCCATCGATTGCTTCAATATCCACCTCATATTTTTGAATTATCTCGAAATCCAGTTGTTTTTCGAGTCGAATCTCTCCTGAAATGGGATCTACTCCAAATGTTTGACTGACTTCATCTGAAGCCTGGAATAAGGCATAGGCTACATCTCCATTGATTCCAGTGTCTAAATCTCGAGCCGAGACAGTCACTACTAGAGAACCAATGGGGCTGTTCTCTGGGATTTGAATCTCATACCGGGTGTGAGCGAATATAGGAGCACTGTCATTGATGTCCATAACCAGGACCCGAACTTGAGCTGTCCCGGATCTGGGTGGAATCCCCCCGTCTACTGCTATGAGAGTTAAAGTGAGCTCAGGCTGCTTCTCCCTATCCAACACTTTATCCAACACCAGCTCTGGGAACTTCCTTCCATCGCTGCGTGTGCGAGTGCGGACGAAGAAATGGGGGTTGGGACTGATGGTATAGTTCTGGAGACTGTTTATTCCGATGTCTAAATCCTGGGCGATCTTTAGTGGAAACATAGTCCCTGGCATAGCGCTTTCTAATATTTTCAGGATCATCTCAGATTCCAGGATCATCTCAGATTCCAGGAATGATCATTTATGTCTTCTACCCTCAGTTCAGCCCGGAAAAATTGAAAAGGGTTTTCCAGTAAGATCTGAAAAGGTAGCACACAGGGCTCGGCAGGGCCACATAACTCTTCCCGGTCCAGCTTCTCCTTTGTAAGAAGATCCCCAGTGTCACGTTTAAGCTGCAAATATTGCGTTTTATCCTCAGAGATCACCCGGACTGCTCGGAGTGACAACTTCCCTACCTCCAGCCCCAGGATCTTTGCAACGTTAGTCACAAAAGAACCACTCTCAGTTTCCTCCGCCACTGAGTACTGCTGCGGCTCTGAAACCGCCTCAGACAAGAGTAAAGCAACAATAAGAAATAGCACTTGCCTGTTCCGCAGAGCTTTCCATGGTGCAGTCTCCGTTGTTGTGGTGGGTACACAATGAGCAATCCTTTTAGCAGAGAAATTTCTGGTACAATCAACCCTGGTTTCTTGGTCCAAGGGATTGTGATAAATTTATTTATGCTCCCAGAGAGCAGCTACGTGTATTTCTTTAGCCTCAGCTATGGCTTAGAAAATGTTCCCTTTCTGGGAGTGTCTTTTGTACTCAGTTTTCTTTGAGTAAGGAGGTGTGCATTCGCCTTTTTAGTCTACAGTGCCACCACGTGTCCTTGTTGACAAAATACTCTTTAAATCCTTTTCAATAAGAAAATATATGCCCTTTCAGGTAAAATAATGATAATAATAGGTAGCGTTTGTATAGAGCTTTAGGGTCTGCAAAGTGGTTTTTACATATTTTTACTCAGTTAATTCTCATAACTCTGTGAAGGAGGTGTTATTATTAGTTCCATTTTAAAGATGAGTACACTGAGGTATAGAAAGATTAAGTGACTTGTCAAAGGTCACACAGCTAGTAAGTTTCTTAGGTAGGATTCAAACTCAGTTCTCTCTGACTACAAGCTTGTCCTTTACGCCTCACCTAGTTGCCTATTAATCCACGTTAGTTAACGGTACTTGTGAAAAGCAAGGAAATCCTATTGTCTTCCCTACACTCTTATCAATTATGGATAGAGAGAACATTGTTCACTCCTGTCAACGAGTCTGTTCATACCTACAAGAGGTTTCAGGTTTGAACAAACTGTAACTTTAATAGGTAGTTAACAATTTTGTTTCAATAGAAAAATATTTTCATGGTATGTCATCATTTCTAACATTGTAGGAAGCAAAGCTTTTGTAAAACTTCTGGATAACATTGTCTGCAGTAAGGCTATGTTTCAGTCAATCATCCCTATTTATTTAGCTTTCATTATATTCCATGGACACCATGGTGGTATTTTGCTTATAACTTGATATATTGGAAGATGTGTAAATTCTTGAATTCTAGTCCAATATATTTTAATAAAATTAACTGAATCATCATAGAATCATAAATATTAGGGTTGCATGAATCCTTATTGAGATATAATTCTTTACTTTTCAAGTAGTAAAATTGAGGCGAAGAGAGGGGGAGGGATTTACCTAACAATATATCAGAGTATTAGAAGGATCATCTTGGGTTAAAAGAAAGAACAAAGATGTATTTTGAAAAAATATGCATTTTAGACAAATCAAGTTTTTATTCATTCAGATAATCACTTCATTTCTTATGTGTCATATCTTTTCATTTTCATAAATCTGTTTCATCAAATTTCCCTTATAATATCTCTCAGCTCACTGTTGAGAACAATCCATCTCGTCAGCAAGGGAAACCATATTATTCATTTACGTAGAAAAATGATAAAAATGAAGTGAAAAGCTGAACAGTTTCAGGGTAAATTTTCCCAGAGTGAATAACTGATATGGATTAGTAAAGCACAAGTAGAGAGAATATCTGCATGATGCCTGAATGGATAGTGAAGATAAGATTTTTATTCAGACAAAACTAATTATTTTAGTTAATCCAACCCAAATTCATTTATTTAATGGAAACTAAACAAACTGACTTTCATTTTTCAAAGTTCATTCAGATTTCCATCTTATTGGCCTGGTCATATTTCTTAGCTTTTAATTTAACTTGCTGAATATAAACACAATCTACACCCAAAGAAATACAGGAAAAGTAATCTGTTTGGAGTACACATCGAATTTAGCTACATACGTTGGAAAATTATTTTTCTTCTTTTTTTAATTTTTATTTTATTTATTTATAAATGTTCTACAATCACTTCCTTAAAATTAAGATTTTTATCCCCCCACACCTTCCCCCCCTACCCCCCTCCCTCCCCATGACAGCATACAATTCTGTATAGG
>CM053769.1:396232001-396247882 GCA_028658325.1 Potorous gilbertii
GTTCTTGTGTTATTACAAAGTTCCAAGTCTACCAGAAAAAACTCTCGCACACTGTGGTCGTTGCTGTGCACAAAGTTTTCCTGGTTTTGCTCCTTTCGCTCAGCATCAGATCATATAAGTCTTTCCAGGCCTCCCTGACACCCATAAAGGTTATTGTTGAGATTATTTTTTAAAAAATCTATTTTGAACATTAAAATATTTTTCTAAATTAGGGACATTGTAAGTGGAGTTCTAGTAAATGGAACACTGTCGGGTTAAGCTGTGTAATCATCAGTCAGTCAAAAATATAGCTGAAATAGACATGTTGCAGTGCTCAAATTTGAACACATCTTGTGCCAATAAAGGCCCAACAAAGTCCAGTTCCATAAGTATTTATTAAATTTCCACAATATGGGTTCAGTAGTGTTGTGGACTAAATAAAAATTTATATCTATGTTGCATCTATATCAATTATACACATTTGTTGATAGATTTTTTAAAAAACAGAAAATGTTCAGAAATACTTCAATCCTAGGTGACAATAAGAAAAAGTAAACGCTAAAATGGGGTGAAAATGCAGAGATAATTGTGAGAGAAATACAAAAAAAATCACATTTTTCACAGCAGGATGAAGTGAAGACTTACTCTGCAATCTGATTCTGATGACATAAAGATAATGTTGATTTCTCAATTGCCAGTAGTTTATTGACAAAAATTACCGATTGTCTGGGATTGTCACTTTAATTTTTCTAGCTGTATATAGCCCTGACTCAAAAGAGAAATAGAGGATTCAAAAACCCTATTATTTGGGTTCAAAAATACTAAAACGAGGCTTTAGGCAAGTGTTCCATAACTTATTATACTTCACATTAATTTTTATTGTAAAGGAAACATTTGGGAACCTTCTATGTATAATAATCACAATCAAATATATGTAGATTTTTGAAGAAAATAAAATATTATTCCAAATATTTGGGATTGAAAATAATTCATTTTTCTATTTTACTCATTGTGATAAAACATCATTAATCACATGCAGAATAGATAGAACATAATATAATGTAAATTCAATTTATAAACTACTTGTTCCTTAAAACAAGATTGTTGAAAATATTTATTCAGGATTATTAATAAGCTTTGTAGCACTGGAATAAGACTTAGGACAAGCAGGGAAGAGGTCTATCCCCAAACTGGATAAAGATCAAATATGCATGAGTTTAAAGATGCATTTAATTAGCTAGGTAAAGAAATATGATAGAAAAAGATTTACTACATGAAAGTATAGAATTTCAGATTGGCAGAAACTTAACCCAGACCAAAGCTCTTTTGGAAGGAAGGGTTTTCTTCCAAGTCTCTTCCACTATCCTGAGTGGGGAGGCTAGGAATAATGGGCTTTAAGAACTTACACTCATCATTGCCAGAATCATTGGTCAGACACACCTCATAGTGATAACTCTGGGACAGGGTTCCAGTATCTCTAACATCCATAAAGTGGCTTGGAAATGAACCATTGGGCCTAAACTGATGGCCATCAGTGGCATCCTTCTTCCTTCTCCATAAGCACATAGCAATAAACAGAATCAAAGAAACAAGAAAAAGGAAAGAGACAGAAGCTAGAGAAGTGACCAAATAAATGGTGAGGGAGTCAGTCTGAGCCTGCTCCTTGTGCTTATCTAGAAGCTGCAAGTAAGGCTCAGAGAATCCGTCCACAAGGAGCACATATAGCTGTCATAGACGGAGGCGGTTGCCCATTGTCCTTCACTAGTACCAGGAGCTTCTGCTTAACAGCATCTCTGTCACTGATGGGTCTTACAGTACGAACCTCTCCATTATGGGCCCATACCGTGAAGAGCCCTGGGTCTGTGGCCTTGAGCAGTTGATAGGAAAGCCAGGAATTCTGCCCTGACTCTCCATCCACGGCAACTACCTTGGTGACCAGGTAACCTGGTTCTGCTGTCCTTGGCACTAGGTCATTACAGGGGGCTGTGTCATTCTGTGAAGGGTACAGCACGAAGGGGGAGCTATCATTCTCGTCCTGGATCACTAGCTGAACCAATGCCTGACTGTTCAGGGATGGGAAGCCACAATCAGCTGCCAACACAGCCAACTGGAAAGTTTGGATGGCTTCATAATCCAAAGATCTCAAGGCGCAGAGATGGCCATTATCTGAGTTGATAGAAATGTAGGAAAAGAGGGGCAGTTCTTCAGTCTCTGGAGGCAACAACGAGTAGATAACTTTGGTATTGGAGCCCCAGTCCCTGTCACCGGCACTGACGCCGCCAATGTGAAAGGCAGGGCTGTTGTTCTCCAGAAGATAGAGTGTGTAAACTGTCTGAGTAAACACCGGAGCGTTGTCATTGACGTCAGAGATCAGCACTGTGATGTTTTGCTCGGTTTTAAGCCTGGGAGATCCCAAATCCGTGACAGTAATGGTGATGTTGTACTCCTCTCTGATCTCTCTGTCCAGGACTCCATCAGTTACCAGGGTATAGAAGTTCTCCAAAGACGATTTCAGGACGAAGGGGACATTATCTTGGATGGAGCAAACCATCTTTCCTTTGCTGCCTGAGTCCCGATCTGAAATGCTGAAAATAGTGACGACGATATCGGATGAATCCTCAGGAATGGGGCTGTTTAAAGAGGACAAGGCTAATTCTGGAGGGTTGTCGTTTACATCCACTACATGGACTCGGACAGTGCATTTTCCAGAAAGGCCTCCACCATCGGTGGCCTCAATATCCATCTCGTATGACTGAATCATCCCGAAATCCACTTGCTTTTTCAGTCGAATTTCTCCGGAGAAGGGGTTTACTTTTAAAGTTTGGCTAATCTCCTCTGAACTTGGAATAAGCGTGTATGAGATTTCACCATTGCTTCCTATGTCCAAGTCTCTGGCAGACCCAGTGACAACCAGGGAATGGATGGGACTATCTTCAGGGTTCTGAAGATTGTACTGGGACTGAGCAAATACAGGAGTATTATCGTGGACGTCCACGATTTGGGCAGTCCCGGACTTGGGCGAGTTAAAGCGAACTCTGACTGCTCCTCACGATCCAGGACTTTGTCCAAGACTAGCTCCGGGTACTTCCGGCCATCACTGCGGGTTCGAGTGTGAACACGAAAATGGGAGTTGGGGGTGACTATGTAGTTCTGAACATTGTTGATACCTACATCCAAATCTAGTGCGTTTTTCAGAGAAAATAGAGATTCTGGTGGGCTATTCTCGCGGATTTTCAAGAGCATTTCAGTGTCCGGGAACATGGGCGTGTGGTCATTTATATCTAGCACTCTCAGCTCTCCAGGGATTACGTGAAGGGGATTTTCCAGTAAGAACTGGAAAGGCAGCACACAGGGCTCCGTAGGGCCGCACAACTCCTCCCGATCCAGTTTCTCTTTTAGGAGCAGATCCTCGGTCTCAACGTTGAGCTGTAAGTAATGTTTTTTTCCCTTTGGAAGTAATCCGAGCACCCCTGGTAGACAATTCCCTAACCTCCAAGCCTTTGCCACATTGCCTACGAAAGATCTACTCTCCATTTCCTCCGCCACTGAAAATCTTCTTCGGAAACTGACACATACACTCACAGCAAAACAAGGAGAAGGAGAACTTGCCTTTGAAATGGAATTGACTCCCCTCGGGGCTCCATTGTTCTTACGATGTCCTTTTTTTCAGCAAGTAGGGCCCAGGTAGGCCTTAAACAGCACCTCAGGGTTATACCAACAGCAATCCGCCAGTCTAACACTTCCTCATCTTTAGGCTGAATAACGCCTTTCGGCTTCTCGCGGCCACTCTCAGCTCTGGCTAACTACGCATGCTCTGTCAGGACCATATGTGACTATCTGTATGTCAGCCTTTTGGAATGGACATCTGAAGGGCTTTTTTCTTCCTTCTACTTCTTCGTAGTCTGCAGCGCCACCTTGTGTCTTTTCAAAGACGTAAACGGCCCCATTTCACAGTCGCAATAAAAGTGTTATCAGCTTGATTCAAATATTATCATCGTAAGGGAGGGTTCTCTTTAGAGGGCGTGAACTTAGATCTCTGACTATGGGATGTGTGGGTTTTGAAAACGCTCTGAGGACTGTCAAGGATCTCTTTTTCTCAGATACGGGCAACACGATTATATAACACTTTATAATTGATGTAGGACACTTGCTGTGGGTGAAAAGGTCACAATACTGCGGTTGTTGCTTGAATGACAGATCTACAAACAAGCAGAAGTTCATATCCTCACCTTTATTTTCAGTTTCACAGGACCTGTCAAAACTTGCGCTCTGATAAGAAAATCTTTAAGAAGGCAGGGCCAGGAGTGTCCTTTCATAGCTTCATCAACACCACTCAAAATGCGTATGCTATGTGTTGTTTATACACAAAATTAAAGAACAGAGCAAGGAGGAATCAAAAGGAATGTACTAAGCAAAGCAAAAACATTCTTTCATTAAAATGGTTATCTCTTTCACAGGAAAAAAAAACCTTCCCTTGAACTTTACACAGTGAGACTACATAATTGGATAAAAATATCTCCTTTTCTCCTAAAACATTTCTTCATTCATAAATATTTTCAAGTTTTTCATACTATGCACATTTCTTAAAACTCGTGATACCAGTACCAACTGAAAATCAATACTGAATTTCTTACATATGTGTTGTCTGCCTCAAGGTAATATGTGACAAAATATGTACCACCCATAGTGCTTCACAATACGCACTTCTATTTAGTCAACGTTATTACAGTAACTTCTTAATAAGAATCATTCACTATTTAGAAATGTTCTGATATGCATTCTTTCTAGTGAATACACCACATCTTATTTATTTTAGTAAATCAGTATATTTTCTGCATTTTATCTAGCACCTCTTCAACGTTGGCTGAATAACACCTTTCAGCTTCTCGCGGCCACTCTCAGCTCTGGCTAACCACGCATGCTCTGTCAGGACCGTCTGTGACTATCTGTATCTCAGTCTATTGGAATGGACATCTGAAGGGCTTTTTTTTCTACCTTCTACTTCTTCATAGTCTGCATAGAAAGTTTACTTAGTTTTTTGAAATTTATTTGCCAATGAAGTTTTTCCATTTGTCACTATGATTTGTTCCTACCTAGCTGAATATTATAATGTCAGCTTGTTCTGAGGCTATTCGTGTACTCCATCCACTTGTTTTTATGTTAAGTAAAGTACTCACTGTGTATAGGAATTTATATTTTGGAACTGTTTGATCTACCTACAAAGAAAAATTAGGAATCAATTTATTATAAAAATGCTCCTAAAAGACTTAATTGTGTTTATTTTTTAAAAATTCTAATGTCAGGCTTGTGTGCATGGATGTAATTAAAGTACATCATTATTGTAGGTTAAAAGTGTATATGTTAAGATATATTTTATTTTTATTGTATGTTTTTTACTGAATGATCTATTCCCCATCCCAAAGCAAAATTAGGTTAAATGTAGCATGTGGTATGTATCTCCATCTCTTCAAAATTCATTTTACTCATTTTATTTTATTGAATACTGTCTGTATCTTTGGTTAATCTGTTTAAAGAAAAGAATGAATAAAACACAGCCATCAAAAAATACATATGATACATATGAAAAGAGGTTATGATAATATGCTCAAATATTTTAAAAGAACGGTTGAGCACTGAAGAAAATGCCAGGAAAGTTATAAGAATCCTGTAAATCAGATTTATCTATTTCTTTTGCCCTACTTAATATCCATCCATTTCCCCAGACACTTTTAAAAATCCTGCCATCATAAATATCTAGCTAATATTTATTTTAAACTTTACTTACAAGGATAAAAGAGATGCTTAGACTATTAAAACTATTATAAAGTCTTCAAGATCTAGTTATGAAGTACCCATGTCAATGTCTCTTGAAATATTTATGTTTCTTCTATTATTTAGATCATATTACCAAACTTTATGGATTAATAATACTGAATATAGAAAATGTGTAAAAGGCACAGGACATAACCTAGGCTTTGGTAGCTATTGATAATGAGTGCATAATACCATGGGAAAATGTCGGTGAAAAGATCCATGGGTAGAAATTTTGGGACTTCCCTATGATGTTGAATTCACAGATTCTTTGAAAATTTGAGTGTCTTAACCAAGAGCCCCATCATGTGTCATCTCTAGGGATCAAGTTTTACGAAAGGAATAACAATGACTGGTGAAAATATGTGATTCTCTGGGTCACATAAATTAATTCAGTTAATAAAATTGTTAAATGATTCTCAGTGTATTCTCTTTATTACCAAAACCTTTTTAGTTGCATTCTTTGGGAGTTGAAACCTTGTCAGTTTTATTAAATGGTTAACAAACAGTTGAGCATCTAGATAGTTGGCCACTAGTAGACTAGATGTATATTTTTCAAAAAATTAAAAGAAATCTTGTTTCATTCCCTCAAGGATCTTACAGTCTCATGTGGAAGAAAAGATTAAAAATGGGAAGAATTTTGAGAAGTTTTGATGGCAATTTTAAAGGAAAGAATAGATGGTGAATAGGCATTTGATGTGTACGATACCTATTTGAACTCTCTAAGAAGGGTTCCTGTAGGAGATAGACATTAAGGAATAAATATTTTTAGATAGTTGGGGAGGAGCTGCAGAAAGCATTTCCTATATTAGGAACAAAATAAGCATGATGTGTTCAGAGTTTTGGAAGAATTGCTCTACTGGAGAAAAGGGAAGTAGCAGTAACTGAAGATGACTAAATAGAATGGTTCAGGAATTAAAAGACATTATGTGATTAGAGTTCTGGCAATTTCCCATCAGGATGTAAATATCTATATATCAGCTTATGGAAGGTCCATCTTCATCATTGTGTGAAACCAGTACTGAGTGTCTGAACTACAAGTTCATGAAATTCCTTTCTTGTATTACTCTTAGGGGATTCAAATGTAAAGAAATGCTGGCTTGACCAGACTATTTCCCTGATCTGAGCCTATCTACAAGAGAAGAATTAAACAACGTTAATATTTTTGTGTACAGTGAAATTTTAGTTGCAGCTAAAATTGGAAGAGAAACAGATTCCTGGGGTGAGGGGGAGGAGGTGATGATTTTTCCCTGCAAATTTCTCTCATTTAATAGTTGTGTAGGAACCATTCAAATTTAGAAGAATAAAAACAATTTTCAATTGATAGAGGATAAAAACAGGCAGATTTCAGAGGATAAAATCCAAGTTACTAATGCCAATATGAAAAATGCAAAAAATAATTACTAATATTTGGAGACACACAAATTAAAGTAACTCATTAGCTTGCCAAAGTTGACCAAAACAAGAGTATGATAAATGTTGGATATGATTCATTAAATCATGCATACTAATGCACATTAATATTATGAATTAGTCCGACCATTCTGGAAAGCAGTTTTGAACTATGCCCAAAATTTTTACTAAATTGCAGAAACCCTATAACTCCAAGAAACAAAAGTTAAAGGAAAAAGGACTCCTATGTACAAAGATATTTATAGTAACTTTCATGATGGCAAAGAATTGAATATGAAGGGATTGTCCATCTACTGGAAAGTGGAATGCTACAGATTTGTATGACATGATGAAAAGGAAACTGGGAAAAACTTTTATGAACTGATACAGAACTAAGTGAGCAGAACCAGGAGAACAATTTATACACAGCAACAACAATGTAAAGTAATTAATTTGAAAGAGTTAAGAAGTTTGACCAACAAAATAAAGAACTATGATTCCAGAGAACCCATGAGAAAATAGATGCTATCTGTCTTTTGAAAGAGAGGTGATGTAGACTCAATAGGGGAGAAGACTCACATAGTCAATATACTCTATTTTCCTTGATTGTATATTTGTTGCCAGGGATGATTTGTTCTCTGTCTCTGGAAGAGAAAAGCTACTAACTGGCAGTATATTTCAGAAGCAGGACTTAAATACAGTCTTTCTAACTGGGAGCTCTACTCTATCCATGAGACTAGACTGGCTTTCATAGACTACATTATAATACTTTAAAATCTCTTTAATGTAGGGGGAGGAAAACAACAGCACTGATAAAATCAAATGATGCTTGAAGTAATCCTTCCCATGAACATTGTTTTCATCATATTTTCTCTTTTTCTCTAATTTTCTAATTTGTTTACTATAAACTTGAAAAAGATGAACATTCCTATATCAAAAGCACGTGAGAATAGGGATGTAAAAAAGAGAGAAAAGGAAACAATCCATGCATCTCTATATCTTCTCTATTTTTTCCTTACACCATCTCCTTTTCTTTTTTCCCCTTATGCTCTCTCTTTTTTCCCTTTTCTTCCTCCTTCCGCTACCAATATCTTAAGCTTACAAAGGCTTCACTCATGGATATTCCTTTGCCTTACTGGTACAATTTAGCAACAAAGTCATTTGAAAGTGATCCGTGATAGGGTTCATGAAGAATGAATGTGTGAATAAGTTTTATGGCCATGAGACTTGTTCTTTCTGGCTATACATGTCTATCGGCAGATGAATATCTTAACACAAAGTAAACTTGGTCCGTTCAAAACCACACAAAATAGAGAAATAAGAATCATTTTGAGAATATGATGTCCTAAATTAAATTCACTTACATGAAATTGTAATTACTTGAAATTGTTTAGTTTGAGTTCTGGACATTTAAAATGAAATGTAGGTTTAATTGCATTTTGTAGCTGTATAGAAGAAATTGTCATCAGTACACCTTGGTTTACATCATAAATTCCTCAAAACTCGAAAAAAATTTATTGTAAGTGTAGATAGCAAAAATACCATAAATTTTTTTAATGGGTTTTAAAATATTTCTTCCAAAACATAAAATTATTTTCATCATGTTTATTTTCCAATCAACATGATTATAGTTGGGAACGATATAAAAAAGCAATAAGAAATTATTGTCCTTTCAATAATATTTCTGTCAATACTCCAAGGATATGTGATTTCTTTAATAGGAAACATCATAGGATAGTGGAAAGAGCTAATGGATTTGGAATCAGAAAACCTACATTCAAATCCCACTTCTGCCCTTTTCTGGCCCTCTGTCTTTAGATGATCAGTCTACAAGCTAAAGGATATGTTAAAAAATTTTTCAGCCACAGCATCTCAGAATGATCTTCAGCTATTATTGCTGGAAAAAAAAGTTTCACCCTACTGATAACTTTCTAGTGAGGAATCTCAAAAAAAAAGTTACCATAAGAAAACGTTATCCATGTGATTACAATATACCTGAAGGTGGGGGAGGGAAGCACAGATACATGTTGAACCACAAAGATAAATACCCAAATACTCCCAAGAATACCAACTACACAAGAGAATTAAGAGGACATAGTCAGCTATCAGAACAAGCTCATTGCTTTTAGTCACACTATTTTTATTGTGTTGAAAGGCTAGAAAGCATGCTGTTGTGGGAGATGTAAAATACAGTAGATGATACAGAACAGAGTAGAGAAGCTAAAGGGGCTCGTTCCTTCATAGCAAAGGCATACTCTATTGCTGTTCATCCTTTGTTCTCCAGGAGCACAAATTACCTCAGGAAGGAGATATCTTGAACTGCAAGTGAAGATAAGCCAGAAGAACACAGATGTCAGGTTTCAATTGATAAGTGTCTTTTTGAGCTCCAAAATAAAGTGTAAAAATCCATTTCAAAACAAGGTAGGGTAGATGAGAGAGAGAGAGGCATGCACAAAATAGTTAAAGACTCAATTAACTAATGAAATCAATATTTTACTGGATAGAATGTGCAGAAGGGAAAGCTCACCAACTTAATTCTTCTATAATACATGAAGAGCATTGAAAAATCAATGAATATATCAATCTTTGAAAACATTCTTTTTCAATGTCTCACTGAACTCAATGCTATCAGGAAATGGTGTGATTTCTTCAGGATCCTTCTGAGGAATTGGAGCAGAGAGATTGGGGATAATGGGTTTCAAGAACTTGAACTCATCTCTCCCTGAGTCACTGGTCAGACACACCTCATACTGGTAGCTCTGGGATAGGGTCCCAGTGCCAATGAAATTCACCAAGTGTCCTGGAAAGGAGCCTCCAGTGGCAAAGTTTCCATGCTCTACAGCTTCCCTTTTTCTCCTCCATAAGCGTACAATGGTAAAGAGTATGACAGAGATCAAGAAGAGAAAGGAGACTGAAGCGAGAGAAATGACCAAGGAGATTGTGAGGGAATCAGTCTGTGGCTCATCTTTGAGCTCATCTGGAAGCATCACATATGGCTCAGAGAAGCCATTCACCAGAAGCACGTTCAGTGTGGCTGCTGCAGACAGAGATGGTTGCCCATTGTCCTTTACTAGCACCAGGAGCCTTTGCTTGATGGCATCTCTGTCACTGATGGGCCTTGCTGTTCGCACTTCCCCATTATGAGTCCACACTGTGAAGAGACCTGGGTCTGTAGCCTTGAGCAGCTGGTAGGAAAGCCAGGAATTCTGCCCTGAGTCTCCATCCACAGCAACTACCTTGGTGACCAGGTAACCTGGCTCTGCTGCCCTGGGTACCAGATCACTGCAGGGGACTGTGCCATTTTGCAGAGGGTACAGTACGAAGGGAGAATTGTCATTCTCATCAAGTACTACAACCCGAACAAGTACCTGACTGCTCAGGGCAGGAGAGCCACCATCAACTGCCCACACAGTGAACTGGAAAGTTTGGGTGACTTCATGATCCAAAGATCTCAAGGCATAGAGATGACCATTGTCTGAGTTGATGGAAATGTAGGAGGAGAGAGGCAGGTCTCCAGGCTTTGGAGGCTGCAGCGAATAGGTGACTTTGGCATTTGTCCCTGAGTCCCTGTCACTGGCATTGACACTGCCAATATTAAGTGCGGGGCTGTTGTTTTCCCTGACGTAAAGTGTGTAGGCCATCTGACCAAATACTGGAGGATTATCATTGATGTCAGAGATCATTACAGTGATATTGTACTCGGTTTTGAGCCTGGGGGATCCTAAATCTGTGACAGTAATGGTGATGTTGTATTCAGGCCTTTTCTCTCTGTCCAGAGCTCCTTCTGTTAAGAGGGTGTAGAAGTTCTTGACAGAAGGTTTCAGGACGAAAGGGAGATGATCCTGGATGAAACAAAGCATCTTGCCGTTATCCCCAGAGTCTAGATCTCGGATCTTGAAAATGGCAACCACAAAGTCAGGGGAATTCTCAGGAATGGGATTGGTTAATGACGACATGGTGAGTTCTGGAGGATTGTCATTCAGATCAGTCACCTGGACAAATACAGTACATTCCTCTGAAAGGCCCCCTCCATCTGTGGCTTGAATTCTCACTGTGTAATTCTGAATTGTCTCATAATCCAGATATGCCCCCAGACGAAGGTCCCCAGTGGTGGGATTGATTTGAAAAGTTTTGCGTATACTTTCCGATGAGTGGAAGAGTGTATAGGTTATTTCTCCATTATTTCCTATGTCTAAATCTCTAGCAGAGACTATGACAAGCAGGGACCCAATGGGGCTGTTCTCAGGGATCTGAACCTCATATTGAGGTTGAGAAAACACAGGGGAATTGTCATTGATGTCCATAACTAGGACCCGGACCAGGGCAGTGCCAGACCTGGGTGGAGATCCCCCATCTAATGCTGTGAGGATTAAAAGGACCTCAGGCTTCTCCTCCCGATCCAGTGCTTTATCCAGGACAAGCTCCGGATATTTCGTGCCTTCCCTGCTCTCTCGGATTTTAATGTGGAAATGGGAGTTTGGGTTGACTGTATAATTCTGGAGTCCGTTCCTCCCTACATCTAAATCCTGTGCAGTTTCTAGTAGAAACGAAGTCCCAGGTGTTGTGCTTTCTGATATTTTCAGGAGCATTTCAGCATCCAAAAACATTGGTGAATGATCATTTATATCTTGCACTTGCAGCTCAAACTGGAGAAACTGCAAGGGATTCTCCAGTAAGATCTGAAAAGACAGCATACAGGGCTCGGTGGAGCCACAAAGCTCCTCTCGGTCTAGTTTCTCTTTTAGGAGCAGATCGCCAGTCTCCCGGTTGAGCTGCAAATACTCTTTATTATTGTCCAGAACGATTCGCCCTACCCTGGCTAAAAACTCCATCACCTGCAGCCCCCAGTCTTTTGCCACATTGGCTACAAAAGAACCACTCTCCATTTCCTCAACTACCGAATACCGCCGGGGATCTGAACCTGCCTCTGATGCCCAAAGAAAAACAAGGAGAAGAAGAACTTGCCTTTGTCGCCGAGTTGTCCCCGCTTCAGGCTCCATTGTTAGGTCAGTGAGCTCTTCGGTTTTCAGCGACGCTTCCTTAGTCTCTGATTCCTTAAACTGTAACCTCCGAGCTATTCGGGTGACTACCACCGTCTCGGTGCTCTCGGTTCCTCCCCAGTTATAGCTAACAAAGGCTCTTTTCCTTTGCTTGACTGTGCCAGTCCCCTGTTCTCTGATTAACGTAGTCCTCTGCATGAGTAAATCCGGAGTTTTTGTTCTTTTCTGCCTTCTTAGCCTACAGTGCCACCAGGTGTCCTAAAACTGCCTTTCATGCTCTCAAGAATATAAAGACCGTAATGTGACAGTCAGTTAGGATCTGATCCCAGAAAAAGTCGTTTCCCCAATATATGCTATGTGATATAAAATTCATCTTTTTAATAGAGATTTTGTGCATTTCATAGTTTTCTTCATTTTCCACGTATAAATGATCCTCGTTCTGGCTACTGAAACTTTTTCAAACAGATGAATGTTGCTATGGCAAATCATAAGATGCTTGTATATATTTTTATTTATTGCGGAGATGTTTGTATATGTTTTGAGATCTTTTTACCGATGCCTTTTGTTTTCAACATAACGGTCATTTCTGGATATATCCTCTTGTCAGTGAACTTATATTTCAAACAAAGAAAAAAGTTAATCAAAATTAAACAGAAGGGCTGTGTTTGACATAGAGGACAATTTTTCAAAATACTTTTTTTCTGTTCTGGGCCTCACAAACACCAAGTAGTATGTGATTTTCTACACAGACAAAACAGAACAAATAAAGGGAATTGCACATTCAGCCACACTGCATCAATTACAGTTTGCCTCTCCCTCCAAGCCTACAAGAAATTCAACATATTATTTCTTAAATTTAATTTTTTTCAATTGACAAAATTTGATTTTGTCTTTTCCCAATCCCTTCATACCACTGGGAGGAGTAAAGACTATCAAAAGTATTGTAGCAAACATGCATAGTATAGTCAAGGAAGCAAATTCTGCCATTGACAGTGAGTGCATATGCACATATATAAAAGATACACATACCTATATATGTATATTTGCACCCCGAATCCATCAGAGCAGACAAATGTCTGTCAGGAATTGGGTAGCATACTTTATCTTTCATCACAGATCCTATGGAATCATGGTTAACCATTGTATTTGTCAGATTTAAGCCTTTTGAAGTTCATCATGTTATTTTCAAATCTGTCTTGTTGGCATGGTTCCTACTGACTTTCCTTCTGTTCATTTTTTAAAAAAAACCTCAATTACTCTTTTTATTTCTTAAAATCATTAGCTCTCTTTTCCTTCCTCATTCCCTCTCCCCAAATAAACAAAAGCTTTTCATCAAGAATGGATAGTCAAGCAATCCTCACAGAAGGCATGTCTAAAAATAGATGTTTCATTCTGAACCTTTTGTGAATCAACTCCCTGTCTCCTAGTAGGTGGTAATGTTTTGTCATGAGTATTATGAAATCAAGGTTGGTCATTGCATTTGCCATAGTGTAAAGCCTTTCAAAGTTATTTTTCCTAACAATGTAATTGTTATTGTATAACTTACTCTTCTCTGGGCTCTATTCACTTCTTTCCAGATGTTTAAATACTACCCTTTTCCGCTTTTCTTACAGCATAGTAATATTACATTTTATCAATGTAGCATAATTTTTCAATCACTTAAATGATGGCTATCCTCTTAGATTTCAGTCCTTTGTCTCTATAAATGAGTGTATGTGCATATAATACATATATATGTATATATACACACATATATATATATATATATACATACAGATGAGTCCTTTTCCCCTTCCTTTAATCTCTTTGTTGTATTATACCTGTGATATAGATGAGTCAAAAAACAAAGGCAATGTTTCATATTCTGTGTTTCCAAAATCTCCAAAGAAATTATAGAAGTTCATTTCGTCATGTCTTCTCTGGGGCCAAATTAGTTATTGAAATCATGAAATATTTTTCTTTGACTTAGTATTTTTCCTTTACATTATTACAGTTATTGTGTATTTTCATAGGATCATAGATTTAGATTTGTAAGGAATCTTGTGGTCCATCTTGTCCAATCTCCTCATTTTACAAATGAGAGAAACCAAGGCTCCAAGAGGTTAAATGGCTTGCACAGGGTGACAAAGTGAAATTTTAACAAGTTGTTTATACTTTCCTCAATAATCAGTCACTATGTATGCCGTCTCGGTGAGGGAGGGGGAAAGTAGGGAGGAGGGAGGGGGAAAATGTCTAAGTTATATGGTAGTGATTGTAGAACACACTGAAAAAAAATAAAACTAATGAATAAAAAAATCAGCCACTATATTTTCATGACAAACAACAAATGTGCTTTTATGAATGTTTTGCTATATGTCTTTAATTTCCTTGAGATATTTATGAAAAGTGGTATCACTAGTTCAAGGAGAATGAACCTTCTAATGATTTTTTTTCACACAGTTGCAAATTGTTTTAAAGAATAGCAGGACCAATTCATGGTTTCGTCAATTGCATATTAGGGTTCCTATCTTCCTGCAATTCTTCAGTACTGATCATTGACTTATCGTTTTTGCTACTTTCCCAAGTGTTAGGCTTGTATACATTTAAATCCTGTATCATCAAGGTAACATTCCTTTTTAGAACCCCTTATTTGGTAGCTTTTCCTCATCTCTCTTCATCAAGTAAAAAGTTGGTTGGCTGATGTTTATTTGGGCTTCCATAGGTGGGGGTGGAGGGAGACTCCAGAACTTTAATTACAGTTCTGTACGGAAGTTTTTATGTGGGAACTCCAAGTTAAAAAAAATGAAGATTGGTAGCTCATTTGGAATTTATAGAATTGGAGTAATGTGTTGCTACATGGTTATGAGACAAGAAATACCAATGTCTCTAAAGAACAAAATATGACTATATCACACAAAGGTAAATGGAAAGGCAGCACATGATGAGTGTGATCTGACTACACCTTGGAACCATCAAGGGATACTGAAGAAAAACAGAAGCAAAAAATGTCATCAAGGAATTAAAAGATAAGAAGATAGACTGGACACATAACAAGAGGAAGAGATGAGAGACTGACAGTCAAAATGCTCCAATAGCATTGAGACAAGAAAGTGTGAAGACTTTCAGCATGTTGCATCTCCTATGGCTAAATTATGGGAGAACATGAACTAGAGTCTCACAGAATATACATTTCATGGATGGATTGAGATTCACATCATTGGAAGGAACTCCTGGATATAAGAAAACACAGATCCATTAGAATTGTCTGGTATGACTCACTAGCTATGTGATTTGCCTTTCGTAAAACAGCTTGTTTGTGCCAGTGGCGGGACTTGAAACTTTATTTTAAATCTGGCTCTTTGCCTTTTATTTTATTTAACTTTTTACATTCATTTTCCCAAAATTTTGGGTTCCAAATTTTCTCCCCATTTGTCCCCTCCACCCTCTCCAATACACTGAGCATTCTAATCACCCATATCACCAATCTGCCCTCTCTTCTTTCATCCCTCCCTTCCCTTGCCCCATCTTCTCTTTTGTCCTGTAGGGCCAGATAACTTTCTATTCCCCATTACCTGTATTTCTTATTTCCTAGTAGCAGGAACAATACTCAATGGTTGTTCCTTAAACTTTGAGTTCCAACTTTTCCCTATTCCTCCCTCCACACCCATTCCCTTGGGAAGGCAGGAAATTCAATATAGGCCATATCTGTGTAGTTTTGCA
>CM053769.1:396248382-396310234 GCA_028658325.1 Potorous gilbertii
CCTCTTCTCCTACATCTCCATCAACTCAGACAATGGCCATCTCTATGCTCTGAGATCCCTGGATTTTGAAGCCATCCAAGCTTTCCAGTTCACTGTGAGGGCAGTTGATGGTGGCTCTCCATCACTGAGTAGCCAGGCTGTGGTTCAGGTTTTGGTAGAAGATGAGAATGACAACTCTCCCTTTGTGCTGTACCCCCTGCAGAATGGCACAGCTCCCTGCAGTGACCTGGTTCCCAGAGGTGCAGAGCCAGGTTACCTGGTGACCAAGGTGGTGGCTGTGGATAGGGACTGGGGACAGAATTCCTGGCTTTCCTACCAGCTTGTCAAGGCCACAGATCCAGGACTTTTTACTTTATTTGCCCACAATGGGGAAGTTCACACAGCAAGACCCATCAGTGAAAGAGATACTATCAAGCAGAAGCTTCTGGTGCTAGTGAAGGACAATGGGCAGCCACCTCTGTCCACAATGGCCACACTCAATGTGCTCCTGGTAGATGGCTTCTCTGAGCCCTACATGCAGTTCCCAGATGCACCCAAGGAGCAGGTCCAGACTGATTCCCTTACCACTTACCTAATCATTTCTTTGGCTTCTGTCTCCTTTCTCTTCCTGGTCTCTGTTATTATGTTCATTGCCATTCGCCTGTGGAAGAAGAAGGATGCCACTGACATTAGTTGCTTCACTTCCAATGGCCCTTTCCCAGGACACTTGGTGGATGTCAACAGGACAGGGACCCTGTCCCAGAGTTACCAGTATGAGGTGTGTCTGGCCAGTGGCTCAGAAACCAGTGAATTTAAGTTCCTGAAGCCTGTTGTTCCCATCCTTCCTACTTTGCAGGGAAATGAGAACTCGATTGAAAACTCTGCCTTAAGGAATAACTTTTGTTTCAGTTAGGGTTTGACATGTGCTTCAATGCATAGAGGCCAGATTTTATGGCTTCTTTCCCTTCCCACTCCCATTAGTTGCTTGACTTCCTGTAGCATGAAAAGAGTAGATTTATATACTATTACGTTGTATCATAATGTTTTTATCTTTCCTTTCCACATTTTTCCCCCTTCTCCCCTCATTCTTTCCCTGTACATCTTACTCCCCTTCCTCCTTTTGCTCTCCTTGGGTCTTTGAATTTTCTCCCACTTTCTGTATTACTTTTTTTAAATGAGTGAAGCATCACATTACCTTTCTCATTTAAAACTTACATTTTAACACTCCTCGGTCAAATAATTCAGAAAATATTTTTCAAGTACTCAGACTTGATTGTTACTCGATACTCTCCCTCAAAGTTATCCAATTCTGTGTCTCCTACAAAGGAATGTTTTCCAAGAGTCCATTTTTATTATGTCCATGAGAATGATTATGGTTCTCCCGAAGGGCAATCTAGGTATCTGTTTTGGCCTTTTGGGGGATTTATCTTGCCCCCTCCCCCCATTTAGTGAAAGATCATCATACAACAGTGATGATCTTGTAACCTGCTGTGACCCCTAGAGTTTTTATAATTACCCATATATTTAAAAAAATTAAGATCCAAGCTATTTGCTTGCATTTTCTTTTTAAATGATGCATAGATATCACTGAAAATATTCTTACTTATGTTTTCTGGTGTCTATTCCCTAAGCAATGCCTGCTTTTGGAAAATAAGAAGGGCTAATAAAAAATACTAAGGTATTGGTGAAATAATTTGCTGGAATACACTTTTGTGAATATAATAAAGGCAATTATATGGTAAATTCTTATAAAGAAATATATCTTGGTTTGGAGACACTTATGAAACACTAAATGCAGACTTCTGACCATTGAATAGTCCAATGACATTGCACAGTAATGATAATTTCCAATCTTCACATGTCCTTAATATAAATGTCAGGAAGGGAAGTCATGTCTGTTGTTATGACTCTGTGAGGCCATCCTTC
Source organism: Potorous gilbertii (assembly GCA_028658325.1). Taxonomy (NCBI): domain Eukaryota; kingdom Metazoa; phylum Chordata; class Mammalia; order Diprotodontia; family Potoroidae; genus Potorous; species Potorous gilbertii. Next base: position 396,250,288 of record CM053769.1, read on the forward strand.
TGAGCTATTTTGTATATGTTTATGCCACTTTTTTCCTTCAATCCCATAGATTTGAATTTTTTTATCCTTTAGAAGGCCAAGGCATCTGCCTCACAGGATTATGGTGAGGTTCAATGAAATAACATTTCTAAAGATCTTAGCAAAGTGACTGGTACATAATAATTATTAACTAAATGCGTGTTCCTTTCTCTTCTTCAGGCCTGAAAGTAAGTTTAAATAGAAATGTTTTTGTTTTCCCTTCTGGATATTTAAATCATTTTTCAGTTTGGGGAACATGACAGTTCATGAGTGTCACCACCATGGAGAAAGTGTGTGCTTTAGTAATATCTGTCTGAGACCTTTGAGAGACCTTATTCATAGCCCTTCTGAATTTTATCACAGAATGTCTGACCTGGAAGGGTCTTCACAAGTCTTTCAATTCAATTATGTCTGTTCCATTGCTACTCATGCAGTACTCCTAATTTTCACAAAGTTGCATTTTTTATGCCAAAATTAATTTAAAGAAAAATATTTTTTTAGTATTTTAAAAGGCAAATTAAAAAGATGCACTGTATATCATTCTATCATTATTTTAGGCTTAATATGGGATACGCACTTTTCTTCTTTTCATGACTTGATGCACAAAAGACTTGTGATTTCTTCACCTTGAGGAACAACTCAGCTGTAATTTGATAGACAATTGTTAAGAAGTAGTCCCTGCTACATAGATTTTAAGTGGCTTATCAATGATCACATAAATAGTAAGTGTCTGAGGAAGGATTTTTGACTGGGTATTCCTGACCAGCTAAACTTGTTGTCTTCTAAACAATGCTATCTCTCTTTCTGGTAACTTTACTGTAGAAATGGTCCAATTGTCAGAAATTATATTCCCTATGGTCTTATATCATCAAAAACTAAAATAGAGAGTGCAAAGGTGAGATGAGGGATTTTCCAGGGTCAGAACATTCTCTGTGGGTAGAAACAGCATATACTCCTTTGGAATTTCTTTTTGTTTCTTTCTGCTTTTCTGATTGTTTTTGAAATAGATTTGTGAAACAGGGACTTTTAAAAAAGATGTCTCAGAGCTCTCTCTCTGTCCATCTTTATCTCTGTTTTTTTACATTTTTAAGCTTTTTATTTCTAAGCTGAACAAACACACAAAAAAGCTCCATAAAAAAGAGAACACAATATTTTGTATGAAGCCACAAATCCCCATTTCTTACATTTACTTTAACATTCACAAGATATAAATTTAATGTCATTTTCAAAATTATACTATTTATCTATGCTTTCTTCTCTCTTCTGTGCAGGTTCTAAAATGCTAAAAAACAAAACAAATGAATAAAACCACAATTTTTGTTTTCTTCTCTTTGTTCCCCCTGACATTTCTATAGGAGTCATTCTCTAAGACAGGAACCAAGTTCCAATAGGCAGATTACTGCCTCCCTCTTTCTAAATAGACTGGCTCAAATAAACATTTTATCACTTTCTCTTACCCATATTGAGTCTGTGGTGAACTTTCCAAGAAATACCTACTTTAGAGGGAAACACAGTTTTGGGATAAGAACCATCATTTCAGAGAGTCAGTTTCCTGGGTAGTATGGCTGTTGTTGTTGTTCAGTGATGTCTGACCCTGTGTGACACTATTAGGATTTTTAGTGGCAAAGATACTGGTTTATTCTTTCCTTCTCCAGCTCATTTTACAGATGAGAAAACTAATACAAACAGAATTGTGTCTTGCCCAGAATTACACAGCTAGGAAATGTTTGAAGTTAGATTTGAAGTCAGGAAGATTTCTTCCTGGTTCCATCCGCTACACCACCTAGCTGCCCCGGGTCATATATACTGAATCATGAAACAGGGTAATATTCAAATTGTGTTGACAAAAAGCCTCTTGGCCACAGAACCCTAGCACCATTCCAGCGCTGAAGAAGGAAGACCTTTGATGACCAAAAAGACCAAATTAGAAACATGTTAGCTTTTTGGTTTTATAGGTTCACAGATCTAAGGGGAATAAGAGGTATCAGTTGCTTGCAATTTGGATGCTGCTGCTTCCTTCCCACCCCACCCCACAACTGATCCACTATTCACTTCTTCTTCACAAAAGGTTGCCCCTCTAAGTATAGTAGAGTTGAATGTGACTTTTTAAAAAAAGCCCAAGTCCTTTCTTTTGGAGGTCAAACATTCATTGTTGCCTTTAAGGTCTCGAAGTTGACAGAAGCCTATGATTGTTAACCAACTTTGGTAAATATATGCCTATATGTGTGTAGTATTGGGTAACGTTGTGAGTGGTTATGGAACTGATATAGATAGCCTTGCAGGAAAGAAATTATATGCCATTTGTATTAGAAAATAGCATTCGAAGTATCATATCTGATACATGTTCCCTACCGCATTATTTTCTTCATTCTGAAAAAAATAATGAAGAGCCGCGTGGTGGCGCTGCAGACTAAGAAGACGCAAAAAAGCTCAGCTAATACTCCAATACCCAGAAAGAGAGCTCAGAATAAGACAATTCAGAAGCCGAGAGGAAGCTTTGTTAGCAGCCACTGGAGAAAGAGATCTGCTCTCTCAGTCAGAGGGACGAAAGTAGTAGCCTCTGATTACCATTTCCAATCAAGCTAGACTACACAGACTGAGAGGAGGGAGTCTAAAGGAAGAATGGAGAGAGAAGGGGCTATGATTCCGCAACCAAGGCAAGTTCTCTTTCTCCTTGTTCTGCTGGGTGTGTCTGGGGCGGTCTCAGAGACAGTACAGTTTTCGGTAGTGGAGGAGATGGAGAGAGGCTCTTTTGTGGGGAATGTGGCAAAGGTCCTGGGCCTGGAGGTGGGGGACCTGTCAAATCGCGGGGCCAGAATCTCCTTCAAAGGGAACAAAGATCTTTTGCAGTTGAACCATAGAACTGGGGATCTGCTGCTGAGAGAGAAACTGGATCGAGATATGCTGTGCGGCTTCGCAGAACTCTGTGTATTGCCTTTCCAGATCTTACTGGAAAACCCCTTTCAGATTGTTCGGGCTGAGCTGATAGTGGAAGACATTAATGACCATTCACCTGTCTTCCTAGACACTGAGATCGTACTGAAAATCCCTGAGAACACCTCCCCCGGAACCGTATTTGTACTAGAAAATGCACAGGATTTAGACGTAGGCGACAATAGTCTCCTGAACTACACGATCAGTCCCGACTCTCATTTCCACAGTCGAATTCGTAACAATAGCAAGGGTAAGAGATATCCAGAGCTTGTATTGGATAAAGCCCTTGATCGGGAGAAGCAGCCTGAGATCACTTTAACTCTGATTGCAGTAGATGGGGGGTTACCACCAAGGTCCGGAACTGTCCAAGTCCGAGTCCTCGTAGTCGATGTCAATGACAATGCCCCCATGTTTACTCAGTCCCAGTATGAAGTTCAGATTCCTGAGAATAGTTCCATTGGATCCAAGGTATTCACAGTTTCAGCGACAGATTTAGACGCAGGAAATAATGCAGATATATCCTATACCTTTTTGCATTCCTCTGACAACATTCGTAAAACGTTTCAAGTAACAGAAAAATCTGGGGAACTTTATTTAAAGCAAAAACTAGATTTTGAGTTAACTCAGTCTTACACGATTGACATTCAGGCCACAGATGGTGGGAGCCTTTCTGCAGAATGCAGTGTTATCGTTCAGGTGATAGATCTCAATGACAATCCTCCAGAGCTGATCATGTCTTCACTTACCAGTCCCATCCCAGAGAATTCTCCCGAGACTGTGGTTGCTGTTTTCAGGGTTTCAGATCTCGACTCTGGGGACAATGGAAAGATGGTTTGCTCCATCCAAGATGACCTTCCTTTTGTCCTGAAACCTTCCGTTGAAAACTTCTACACCTTGGTAACCGAAGGAACACTGGACAGAGAGAGCAAGGCTGAATACAACATCACTATTACCGTCTCGGATTTGGGATCTCCAAGGCTCACATCTGAGCACAACATCACGGTCCTCATCTCCGATGTCAATGATAACCCTCCTGTGTTTTCTCAGAGAGCCTACACACTGTACCTCCAGGAGAACAACAGTCCTGCCCTCCACATTGGCAGTGTCAGTGCCAGTGACAGGGACTCAGGAATCAATGCCAAAATCACTTACTCTCTGCTGCCTCCAGAGTCTGGAGACCTGCCCCTCTTCTCTTACATCTCCATCAACTCAGACAATGGCCACCTCTATGCTCTGAGATCCCTGGATTATGAAGCCATCCAAGCTTTCCAGTTCACTGTGAGGGCAGTTGATGGTGGCTCTCCATCACTGAGCAGTCAGGCCCTGGTTCAGGTCATGGTCCAGGATGAGAATGACAACTCTCCCTTTGTGCTGTACCCCCTGCAGAATGGCACAGCTCCCTGCAATGACCTGGTGCCCAGAGCTGCAGAGCCAGGTTACCTGGTGACCAAGGTGGTGGCTGTGGATAGGGACTGGGGACAGAATTCCTGGCTTTCCTACCAACTTGTCAAGGCTACAGATCCAGGACTTTTTACTTTGTTTGCCTACAATGGGGAAGTTCACACAGCAAGACCCATCAGTGAGAGAGATACTATCAAGCAGAAGCTTCTGGTGCTGGTGAAGGACAATGGGCAGCCACCTCTGTCCACAATGGCCACACTGAATGTGCTCCTGGTGGATGGCTTCTCTGAACCTTATATGCAGTTTCCAGATGCACCTAAAGAGCAGATCCATACTGACTCCCTTACCACCTACCTAGTCATTTCACTGACCTCTGTCTCCTTTCTCTTCCTGGTCTCTGTTATCATGTTCATCGCCATTCAGCTGTGGAAGAGGAAGAAGAATGCCACTAACATTAGTCACTTTACTTCCAATGGCCCCTTCCCAGAACATTTGGTGGATGTAAGCAGGGCAGGGACCCTGTCCCAGAGTTACCAGTATGAGGTGTGTCTGGCCAGTGGCTCAGAAACCAGTGAATTTAAGTTCCTGAAGCCTGTTGTTCCCATCCTTCCTACTTCACAGGAAAATGAGGACTTCAATCGAAAACTCTGCTCTAAGGAATAGCTTTTGCTTCAATTAGGGTTTGGCATGTGCTTCAATGCATAGAGACCAGGTTTTACAGCTTCTTTCCATTTCTATTACCATTAGTTACTTGTCTTCCTGTAGCACGAAAAGAGTAGATTTATATACTATTACATTGTATCATAATGTGTTTATCTTCCCTTTCCACACTTTTCCCTCTTCTCCCCTCATTCTTTCCCTGTACATCTTAGTCTCCTTCCTCTTTTTGCTCTTCTTGGGTCTTTGAATTTTCTCCCAGTTTCTCTGTCACTCTTTTTAAAATTAGTGAACCATTGTCATATGTTCCCTTTCTCATTTAAAACTTGAATTTTAACATTCCTCACTCAAATCATATAGCAAATATTTTTCCACTTTTTCCAACTTGATTGTGACTCCATACACGCTCTCAGAGTTCTCCAATTCTGTGGTACCTACAAAGGAGTGCTTTCTAAGCATTCATTCTGATTATATCAGTGGAAATAATTGTGGTTCTCCTGAAGGGCAATATAGGCATCTATTCTGACCTTTGGGGGATTTTTCTCCCCTAATTTACCCCCTTTTGTGAAAGATCCTCATATAACAGTGATGATCTTGTAACATATCAGCTGGGGCCCATAGAGTTTTTACAATTACTCATGTACTTAAAAATAAATTAAGATCCAAAGTGTTTGCTTGAATTTTGTTTTTAAATGGTTCATAGACATCACTGAAAAATATTCTTATTTGTGACTTCTAATGTCACTCCTCTAAATGATGACTGGTTTGTGACAGTAACAGGGACTAAGAAAACAGACTATGGTTTTGGTGAAAAAATTTGCTAGAGTACACTTTTATGAAACTGATAAAAACAATTGTAGGGTATAGTCTTATGAAGGAAGAATATATCTTGATTTAGAGATAAATGTGAAATACTAAATGCAGATTTCTGAATATTCTAGTGACTTTGTACATTAGTGATAACCCCTCATGTTTACCTGTCCTTAATATAAATTTCAAAAGGTGGAATAGTGCCTGTTGTTAGGTCTCTGTAAAATTATTCCTGTGAACTGTTTTGCGTATGTTTATGCCACTTTCCCCCTTCAGTCCCATAGATTTGAATTTTTGTATCATTTAGAAGGTCAAGGCATCTATCTCACAGGCTTGCTGTGAGGTTCAAATGAGGTAATATTTGTAAGAATCTTAGCACAGTGCCTGACAAATAATAAGTATTAACTAAATACTTGTTCTTTTTCCTCTTTGAGCCCTGATAATAAGTTTAAATAAACATGTCTTTGTTTGCTCTTTTGGCTATTTAACTCATTTTCCAATTTGGGGAACATGGCAGTTCATGAGTGTCACCATCGTGGACAAAATGTGGGCCTTTATAATATCTGCCTGAAACTTTTGAGAGACTTTATTCATAGCCCTTCTGAATTTTATCATAGAATGTCTGACCTGGAAGGGTGTTCATAAGTTTTCCAACTCAGTTCCTTTTCAATCAATATTCAATTTTGAAGAAATGCCCATTTACTTTTCATACAAGATATGATCACCTGAATTTGAAAGTAGGAGAAAATCACATTTATTTGATGCAAAAAAACTATTTTCCAATTTAAAAAATTAAATTATTTTAAAAGATGGGTTAAGATGGTGTACCATGTCTCACTCTATCATTATTTGGGGTTCATTATGGAGCAAGCTCTTTTTTCTTTTCATGACCTGATGCAGAAAAGATTTGTGATTTGTTTAACTTGAGGAACAATTCAGCTGTGATTTAGTAAATTGTTGCTAGGGAATAGCCCGTGGCGTATAGATTTTAAGTGGCTCATCAATGGTCACATAAGTAATGATTGTCTGAGGAGGGCTTTTAGACTGGGTATTCCTGACTCCAACTAAACATGTTGTCTCCTAAATCATGCTACCTCTTTTTTGGGGGTAACATTAATATAGAAATGATCCAGTTGTCTGTTGTTGCATTCCCATGCTCATATATCATTAAAACCTAAAAGAGAATGTCAAGGTGAGATAGAGGAATTTCCAATGTCAGAACATTCTCTGAAGGTAAAATCATTATATACTGATTAGGAGGATTAGTAGAAAGAAAGGAATAAAGCTATACCTTAGACTAATCTTTCTTCTCTCTCTCAGTTTTTAAAAAATATTTTAAAACTTTTTGTGCCTCAGCTTAACAAACAAAAACAATTCCAAAAAAAAAGAACTGAGTATTGTACATAAAGCCACAAATCTGTATTGCTTACACCTTATTTTAAAATGCACATATTATAAGTTTAATGGTAGTTTCAAAAGTTCACTTCTTATCTATGTTTCCCTCTGCTATCTTTTGTGCCTGATTTAAAATGCTAAAACAATTCTTTGTCTTTCTCCCCCTTTCCCCTCATTCCTATGAGTCATTCTCTAAGACATGAGGCAAGTTCCATTTGCCAAATTATTGTCTCCCCCTTTCTAAATTGATTAGCTCAAATAAAAACTTTATCATCTTCTATGGTGAACATTCCAAGAAATCCCTCCCCAACCCCCCTGGGAAAATGAGCTCTGGGCTAAGAACTCTCACCTCCTCAAGTGTCAGTTTTCTGTCTGGTATTGGTGTTGTTGTTTAGTCATGTCCAACTCTTCATGACTCTGTTTGGGTTTTTCTTGACAGATGAGGAAACTGAGGCAAACAGGGTGAAGTCTCTTGCCCAAGGTTACACAACTAGGAAGTGTCTGAGGCCAGGAAGATGTCTTTCTGCTTCCATCCACTGCACCACCTAGCTTTTCTAGTTCATATATGCTGAATCATAAAACAGTAATATCCACGTATTAGCAAAGAGCTCCTTGGTCATAGAGTCCTAGTGCCATTCCAATTGTGAAGAAGAAAACTTTGATGATCAGAAAGATCAAATAAGTAATGTTTTAGCCTTTTGATCTTATAGGTTCACAGATTTGAGGGGAATAGGAATTATCACTTGCTTACAACCTGGATGTTGCTGCTTCCTTCCTCCCCTCTCCACACCACAACCAATCCACTCTTCACTTATTCTCAAAAAGTTGCCCCTATAAGTATAGTAGAGCTGAATGTGACTTTTTTTAAAAAGCCCAAGTCCTTTCTTTTGGAGGTCAAATATTCATTTTTATCTTTAAGGTCTGGAAGGCTATATTCTTGACAGAAGCATATGCTTGTTAACCAACTTTAAAAAGCATGCATATGTAAATAAGATGTATTTACATGCCTATATGTGTGTAGGATTGGGTAAGTGAGTGATTATAATACTATTATGGATCGCCTTGTAGGAAAGAAATTATACACCATTTGTACTACAACATAAAATTCGAAATGTAGAATCTGGTACATGTTCCCCATGACATTTTTTACTTCGTCCTGAAAAAAACAATGAAGAGCCGCATGGTGGCGCTGCAGATTAAGAAGACCCAAAAAAGCTCCGTGAGTACACCAACATCCAGAATGAGAACGCTGACTGAGTTCAGAAGCCGAGAGGAAGATTTGCTAGCAGCCACTGGAGAAAGGGATCGGTTCTCCAAGTCGGTCAGACGGGCGAAAGTGATAGCCTCTAATTTCCATTTGCATTCTAGCTGGACTGCAGAGATTGAGAGGAGGGGGCTAAAGGAAGAATGGAGCGAAAAGGGACAATGATTCCTCAACCAAGGCAAGTTCTCTTTCTCCTTGTTCTGCTGGGTGTGTCTGGGGCGGCCTCAGAGCCACTGCAGTTTTCCGTAGTGGAGGAGATGGAGAGAGGCTCCTTTGTGGGCAATGTGGCAAAGGTCCTGGGTCTGGAGGTGGGGCACCTGTCAAATCGCGGGGCCAGAGTTGTTTTCAAAGGGAACAAAGAGTATTTACAGTTGCACCCTAAAACTGGAAATCTGCTGCTGAGAGAGAAACTGGATCGAGAGGAGCTGTGTGGCACCGCCGAACCCTGTGTGCTATCCTTTAAGATTTTATTGGAAAGCCCCTTTCAGATTGTTCGGGCTGAACTGATAGTGGAAGATATTAATGACCATTCACCTGTTTTCCTAGACACTGAGATGGTGCTGAAAATCCCTGAGAACACCTCCCCGGGAACCGTATTTGTACTAGAAAATGCACAGGATTTAGACGTAGGCGACAATAGTCTCCTGAACTACACGATCAGTCCCGACTCTCATTTCCACAGTCAAATTCGTAACAATAGCAAGGGTAAGAGATATCCAGAGCTTGTATTGGATAAAGCCCTTGATCGGGAGAAGCAGGCTGAGATCACTTTAACTCTGATTGCAGTGGATGGGGGGTTACCACCAAAGTCCGGAACTTTCCAAGTCCGAGTCCTTGTAGTCGATGTCAATGACAATACCCCCATGTTTACTCAGTCCCAGTATGAAGTTCAGATTCCTGAGAATAGTTCCATTGGATCCAAGGTATTCACAGTTTCAGCGACAGATTTAGACGCAGGAAATAATGCAGATATATCCTACACATTTTTGCATTCCTCTGACAACATTCGTAAAACGTTTCAAGTAACAAAAAAATCTGGGGAACTTTATTTAAAGCAAAAACTAGACTTTGAGTTAACTCAGTCTTACATGATTGACATTCAGGCCACAGATGGTGGGGGCCTTTCTGCAGAATGTAGTGTCATCGTTCAGGTGATAGATCTCAATGACAATCCTCCAGAGCTGATCATGTCTTCACTTACCAGTCCCATCCCAGAGAATTCTCCCGAGACTGTGGTTGCTGTTTTCAGTGTTTCAGATCTCGACTCTGGGGAAAATGGAAAGATGGTTTGCTCCATCCAAGATGACCTTCCGTTTGTTCTGAAACCTTCCGTTGATTACTTCTACACCTTGGTAACAGAAGGAACACTGGACAGAGAGAGCAAGGCTGAATACAACATCACTATTACCGTCTCGGATTTGGGATCTCCAAGGCTCACATCTGAGCACAACATCACGGTCCTCATCTCCGATGTCAATGATAACCCTCCTGTGTTTTCTCAGAGAGCATACACACTGCACCTCCAGGAAAACAACAGTCCTGCCCTCCACATTGGCAATGTCAGTGCCAGTGACAAGGACTCAGGAATCAATGCCAAAATCACTTACTCTCTGCTGCCTCCAGAGTCTGGAGACCTGCCCCTCTTCTCTTACATCTCCATCAACTCAGACAATGGCCACCTCTATGCTCTGAGATCCCTGGATTATGAAGCCATCCAAGCTTTCCAGTTCACTGTGAGGGCAGTTGATGGTGGCTCTCCAACACTGAGCAGTCAGGCTGTGGTTCAGGTTTTGGTAGAAGATGAGAATGACAACTCTCCCTTTGTGCTGTACCCCCTGCAGAATGGCACAGCTCCCTGCAATGACCTGGTTCCCAGAGCTGCAGAGCCAGGTTACCTGGTGACCAAGGTGGTGGCTGTGGATAGGGACTGGGGACAGAATTCCTGGCTTTCCTACCAACTTGTCAAGGCTACAGACCCAGGACTCTTTACTTTGTTTGCCCACAATGGGGAAGTTCACACAGCAAGGCTCATCAGTGAGAGAGATACTATCAAGCAGAAGCTTCTGGTGCTGGTGAAGGACAACGGGCAGCCATCTCTGTCCACAATGGCCACACTCAATGTGCTCCTGGTGGATGGCTTCTCTGAACCCGACTTGTAGTTCCCAGATGCACCCAAGGAGCAGGTCCAGACTGATTCCCTCACCAGCTACCTAGTCATTTCACTGGCCTCTGTCTCCTTTCTCTTCCTGGTCTCTGTTATTATGTTCATTGCCAATCGCCTGTTGAAGAAGAAGAGAGATGCTACTGATGGCGGTCATTTTAATCCAAATGTCTCCTTCCCAGTTCACCTGGTGGATGTCAGCAAAACAGGGACTTTGTCTCAGAGATACTAATATGAGGTTTGCCTGACCAGTGGCTCAGGGACAAACGAATTCAAGTTCTTGAAGCCCATTATTCCCACTATTCCACCTGCTGAGGGAAGTGGGAAGGAGTCTATTGAAAACATACACTTGAGAAATAGCTTTTTCTTCACTTAATTCTTTGACCTGTCTTTCAATGGGTCATTCCACCAACACTGCCCACAATTGTTTTTCTTTTTTTTGTCAAAAAAAAATACACTTCCATGATATCTCATTTTTTTTTTAACATGCATCCTCTTTCCCCTTCACATTTTCCTCTTCTCTCTGCATCCTTAGCCTGAAAAGCCTTCATTCTCTAGTCTTTTATTCTCCTTTTATATTTGGTTTTATTCTAGGTTACTTATTTCTTTCATTAGTTTTTAGGAATAAGTGAACTTTAAACACATTATAAACTTAGATTCTTAATGCTTCTGATCAAGTACATAAGTAAATGTATCGAACACACTCAGTTTTGATTTCTATAGAATTGTTACCCTCTTATATAATTTCCTGTAGGACACATTACAAAATGTTTTCTGAAGTTCATCCTTTTCTTGCTGAATACAATTGTACTTCTTTAGAATAATAATTCATGTGTTACTCACTTATATTTTCCCCTTTTCTTTCTCCTTTGTGTTACAAAATTTGAAGAGAGGTTCTGTAATTTTACAACTTTTTGCTGTAGTTGCCATAATTGTACACATAGTCATAGTTCTTTTCTTTGATATTTATGGAATTCAATTGGATAACATTTTTAAACAATGTGCTATATTGAAAATATTCCTTTTTAGTACACATGTTTGTTTATCTCAATTGCATGTAAACAAAAAAGATTTTTTTAAAAATTTTGAGCTCTGAATTCTCTCCTTCCTTGAGTGGGCTAGCAACTTGATATAGATTATGCATGTGCAGTAATGTACAACATCTCCATGATAGCCATCTTGCAAAAGAAAGTATCCACCAAAAAACTCCCAACAATTCAAGAATAATAAAGTAAACAAGTGTACTTCAATTTACATTCAGACTCCATCAGTTCTTTCTCTGGAAGTAGAAAACATTTTTCATCATAAATCGTCAGAAATTGCTTTGGATCATTTTGTTGCTGAGAATAGAAATTCATAATTTGTTGCTATACAATATTGTTGTTACTGTGTACAATGTTCTCCTGGTTCTGCTCATTTCATTTTGCATCATTTCATGTATGTCCCCACAGATTTTTTTTGAAAGCACCCTGCTCATTATTTTTTTTGTAGCACAATCATATATCACGAGTGACTCAATCATTCCCGAATCTATGGGCATTCCCCTGATTTTCAATTCTTTGTCATCACAAAAAGATCTCCTATAAACATTTTTGTACATATAGGTTCTTTTCATTTTATTCGATCTCTTTGTGATACAGATCTAGTAGTGGTATTGCTGGGTCAAAGGACAAACACAGTTGACAATATTCTCTTAATTATGTTCTCCAATTTTGTTCTTCACTTGTAATGACTGTTGGGAAAATGACAGAAAAATAATGGACATTGAGGAATCAGTATAAGACTTTATAGAAATACTGAAAGGAGCTATAAAATGAACTGTCTGGAATATAGAATGTATATCCGTTTGAAGACACAGAGTTATGAAGGAAGCATTTCTCTGATTTCTGAATTCCCAGTAATATTATAAATTAATGAAAATAATTGATCTTTACATGAAGCTTTGGTGTTGAAAGGTAATTCTGGTATACTTCTTTTCATAAGTTTGTAACACTTTTCTCCTGAAATCCCAAAGATTTGATGCTGAACATTGTTCAAAAGAAAAGGAATGAAATAAAAATCATTTTACATGAATATTTCATTTTTTTCCTTTCCCTGAAGGCGGGATGTACCAATCTAGGGGTATTAGCACCTTGTTCAAATGAGTGATATCAAATGATCTTGTTTTTAATATCTGAGTCTGTGGCCTTTGAGAGACTTGATCATGGGCCCATCTGAAAATGATCAAAGATCTTCAGGTATGGAACAGTTAGAAGAGAATAAATCTAGAGCTTAATTTTACAGATAAGGAAATTGAGACCAAGGGAGATTAAATTATTTGTCCAATGTCATGCAAGTAATCGTAATCAGAGGTAGGATCTGAATTTCAGTTGTACACGTTGTCTTCTCCAAATCATTCAGACTAATTTCTCCCATTATTGTCTTTAATATACTTTGTTGTTTCCAACTGAAGAAACGTAATTTAACATAGACTTTTGTGGAAGAAGGCACAATTACTAATATTGGAAAGTAGAAATCAGTTACTTAAAACAGACACATGGAGTCTAGCTTTCCAAAAGAAATCATAATGTATAATGTATGAACAGGATCAACTTAAGGTGGAAACCCATGCCAAGATACTAAACTTCACAATGGAGCAGATATCTTTTGTCCTTTTGCTGACAATATATATGCCTGAGGCTGCTAGTGTCTGAGGAACTTCCTGAGGATCATACTGTAACTGTCAGAGATGGAACTGAACCATCTGATTCCAAGTCCTACCACTCCAAAAGGCTAATCTGTCTCTTCTTTGGTTACATTCACATGAATATGAACCAGTCATCTTCACTGATATTCCATCACTAAATAGTTCATGCATAAGTACAAAGTATTGTAAACAAAACTGATGTCGATCACTTGGTATGTGGCTGAACAAATTTTGTCATAAGGATGTAATAGAATGTATTGAAAGAAACAATGAATTTGAAGAATACAGAGAATCATGGAAAGACAAACAGCAAGTGGTAAAAAATGAAATGAGATGCAACCGGAAGAAAATAAAAACAATTACTTTTTAAAAAGTGGAAACGACAACAAAAAGTCAAAACTAAATGTTATGAAATTATAACGCAAAAGTTTGGCCCCAAAGAAGAGAGGAGCTCTAATATTCACCTTGACTGATGTATTAGTTAGCCTTGCTGATCTGTTTTTTCTCTTCACTACCAGTGATGGATGCCTGAGAATGGGAAGAGAGAGTGATACATTGGGAAAGGAATATATGTAAAAAAGGATATCAATAACTTTAAAAAAAATTAATACATGACTGTGAAGTCAGAGAAGGAGATTGTTCCCTCAGCCACAGAATCCTGAGATGTGCAACATCAGGTTAACCTCCCATGAAAGGATGTTAGTCTTTTTTTTTGGTTTTTGTAGGGTTATTTCATAAGCCTCCAGGTAGAATTTTCATCGTATGAATTTTTGTGAAGAAACTTGGATATGTAGAAGATGGGTACCTAAGTTCATCATAAAATCTACTCAAGTAAAAAGAATTCCTACAAATTACCATGACTAATGTAGTATGATGTGGGAGGTAGAAGGCTTTTTTGGATAGTAGAAAAGAACTGAAATGAAAATAAGTGCTCATCCTTTGATGAATGACTGAATAAATTGTGATATATGATTCAATGCAATTATTATGCAGTGAGAAATAACAAATACAAAGAAATAAATTTGAAGGTTTCAGAGAAACTTGGGAAGACTTAAGAATGGACACAGCAACAAAAGCAGGAGGAGAATAATTTACTTTTAAAGCATAAAATATAAAGAAAAACACATCTGAAAGATTTCAGAATTCCAATCAATCACATTATGCCTCTAGGGGACTGAAGGTGAATTATGTCTCCTCCTTCTCTGTAGAATATTGATTGACTATAAGTGTTAAAGGGTTCATATAATTTTGAGATATTTCCATTGTATTGATTTCCTTTATTTACCTGCATTTTGTTATTAGGAGGAGTGCTTGTAGAGTTCAGTCATTGTGAGGAAATGAGAATATAGAAAATGTATTTATAAAACCATTTAAAAATAAGGGGCAATTCAGAACCATTCTCCTATATAGGACTCAGATCGAATCAGTTTTTGAATATAAGGTCCAATCAATAAGTAGATCACCTCCCCATTCTTTGTTTTTGCCCAGAATCTGGAAAATGGATCTCCTTTCTGAGGAAACACAGATGAGAATTTCCTGGATTCGGGTCTCAGTGGGTGGATTTCTAGGAATACACACACACACACACACACACACACACACACACACACACACACACACTTATTTGGATGCTGGAGAGTAATGGATAGTATCTTACCTTTCCTGGCAAAGAGCCCTCAAGTCACAGGATTATTCCTCCAATCCAATTCAGCAGAGCCTTTGTAAACTGGCATAATCGCATCAATAGCAAATGCGACTGTCTGGTATTTATTGGACTTTTGGACTTTAGGGGAAAAACGTTCATGGCTGAAAATAAGGCCATAACGCTTCTCTTTGCACCCCAAGCTTGCCATTATTCTTGCTCTGCCTCATGATCTCCAAAACCCATTCCCAATGGGCCTACCAGATGAAGTTGGGTTGTTTGTTTGTTCGTTTTGCTTAAATATTGCGTCAGAATGCCCTACTGGCTATATCTTTTTCATAATACTTGTCATTAATTTATACTGATGTCTGTAAGATCTTGGACTGAGTGAGATAAACCACCACATACTGTCATTTCTCAATGCTTGCAACATTGATATACATTCTCTCATAAAGAACAAGCCAGATTCTTTCATATATAGAGGAATTCAACATGCGGCATCTGATAGGCACCCTGAGTTTCTTGTTTTGATAACTGCGTTCAGAGACGATGATGAGCCACGTGGTGGCGCTGCAGGCTAAGAAGACACGGAAAAGAACTGCCAATTTCTGGGAAGACAGCCTTGAATTTTTCAAGGAGAGGGGACGCTTTCTTAGCTGGAACTAGCGGAAGAGACCTGGACGCTTATATTTCTGAGATACGAGGCAGACGGACAAAAATTGTAGTGTTTGGTTACCGTTTGCTATCAAGCTGTGGCGTATAGTTGAGCGAAGGGGGCTAAAGGAAGAATGGAAAGAGAAGGGGCGATGATTCCGCAACAAAGGCAAGTTCTCTTTCTCCTTGTTCTGCTGGGTGTGTCTGGGGCGGCCTCAGCGTCGGAGCAGTTTTCGGTAGTGGAGGAGATGGAGAGAGGCTCCTTTGTGGGCAACGTCGCAGAGGCCCTGGGCCTGGAGGTGGGGGAGCTGTCAAATCGGAGGGCCAGGATCTCTTTGAAAGGGAACAAAGATTATTTGCAGTTGAACCGTAGAACTGGGGATCTGCTGCTGAGAGAGAAACTGGATCGGGAGGAGCTGTGCGGCCCCGCCGAGCCCTGTGTGCTACCCTTTAAAATCTTATTGGAAAATCCCTTTCACATTGTTGTGGCTGAATTAAGGGTACAAGATATTAATGATCATTCACCAGTGTTCTTAGAAACTGAGATGCTTCTAAAAATTCCTGAAAGCACCTCTCCTGGGACTGTATTTTTGCTAGAAAATGCTAGAGATTTAGACGTAGGAAACAACAGTCTCCAGAACTACACAATCAGTCCCAATTTCTTTTTCCATATTCAAATTCGAGATAGCAGTGAGGGTAGAAGATACCCAGAGCTTGTGCTGGATGGAACACTGGATCGGGAGGAGGAGTCTGAGATCACTTTAATTCTCACTGCAGTGGATGGGGGCGTCCCACCAAGGTCTGGAACTGCCCAGGTCCGAGTTGTTGTACTGGACATTAATGACAATGCTCCAGTGTTTACTCAGTCCCAGTATGAGGCTCAGATCCTGGAGAACAGTTCCATTAGATCCAAGGTTGTCACAGTCACGGCCACAGATATAGACGCAGGGAATTATGGAGAAATATCTTACACATTTTTGTATCCCTCTGAAAACATTCGTAAAACTTTTCACCTTGAAGAGAAATTGGGAGAACTTTATTTAAGGGAAAAAGTGGATTTTGAATCAACTCAATCTTATCTTATAAATATTCAAGCTACAGATGGTGGAGGTCTTTCTGCAGAATGTACTGTTATGGTTCAGGTGATAGATCTCAATGACAATCCTCCAGAGCTGATCATGTCTTCACTAACCAGCCCCATTCCAGAGAATTCTCCTGAGACAGTTGTTGCGGTTTTCAGTGTTTCAGATCTTGACTCTGGGGAAAATGGAAAGATGGTTTGCTCCATCCAAGATGACCTTCCTTTTACCCTGAAACCTTCTGTTGAGAACTTCTATACATTGATAACAGAAGGAGCACTGGACAGAGAGACCAGGGCTGAGTACAACATCACCATTACCGTCTCGGATTTGGGATCCCCCAGACTCAAATCTGAGCACAATATCACGGTCCTCATCTCCGATGTCAATGATAACCCTCCTGTGTTTTCTCAGAAAGCCTACAAATTGTACCTCCGAGAGAACAACAGTCCTGCCTTTCACATTGGCAATGTCAGTGCCAATGACAGAGACTCAGGAATCAATGCCCAAGTCACCTACTCTCTGCTGCCTCCAGAGACTGGAGACCTCCCTCTCTTCTCCTACATCTCCATCAACTCAGACAATGGCCACCTCTATGCTCTGAGATCCCTGGATTATGAAGCCATCCAAGCTTTCCAGTTCACTGTGAGGGCAGTTGATGGTGGCTCTCCATCACTGAGCAGTCAGGCTGTGGTTCAGGTTTTGGTAGAAGATGAGAATGACAACTCTCCCTTTGTGCTGTACCCCCTGCAGAATGGCACAGCTCCCTGCAATGACCTGGTGCCCAGAGCTGCAGAGCCAGGTTACCTGGTGACCAAAGTGGTGGCTGTGGATAAGGACTGGGGACAGAATTCCTGGCTTTCCTATCAGCTTCTTAAGGCCACAGACCCAGGACTCTTCACTTTGTTTGCCCACAATGGGGAGGTTCACACAGCAAGACCCATCAGTGAGAGAGATACTATCAAGCAGAAGCTCCTGGTGCTAGTGAAGGACAATGGGCAGCCACCTCTGTCCACAATGGCCACACTCAATGTCCTTCTGGTGGATGGCTTCTCTGAACCCTACATGCAGTTCCCAGATGCACCAAAGGAGCAGGTCCAGACTGTTTCCCTTACCACTTACTTAATTATTTCTCTGACCTCTGTTTCTTTTCTCTTTTTGGTCTCTGTTGTTATCTTCATTGCCATTCACCTGTGGAAGAGAAAGAAGGATGTCACTGATGTTAATCACTTCCCTTCCAATGGTCCCTTCCCAGGACACTTGGTGGATGTCAGCAGGACAGGGACACTGTCTCAGAATTCCCAGTATGAGGTGTGTTTGGCCAGTGGCTCAGGAACCAGTGAATTTAAGTTCCTGAAGCCAATTGTTCCCATCCTTCCTACTTCTCAGGGAAATGAGGATTCGATTGAAAACTCCACCTTAAGGAATAGTTTTTGCTTCAATTAAGGTTTTACATGTGAGTCAATGTATAGAGGCTAATTTTATGGCTTCTTTCCTTTTCCCCTCCCATTAGTGGCCTTTCTTCCTGTAGCATGAAAGAGTAGATTTATACACTATTAAATTTTATCATAATGTTTTTGTCTTCTCTTCCCCCTGTACACACCCACATTTTCTTTTTTTCCCTGAATCCTCTCCCTATATATCTTTCTCTTCTTCCTCCTTTTGTTCTCCTTGGGTTTTTGAATTTTCTCGCGGTTGCTCTGTTACTTCTTTTTTTAAATGAGTGAACCTTCGTATCTTCCCTTTCTCATTTAAAACTTAAAATTTTTCCACAGTCAAATAATTGAGGAAATGTATTTCAAGTACTCAGACTTTATTATGACTCTATATTCTCCCTCAGTGTTATTCTATCCTGTGTCACCTACAAATGAATATTTCCCCAGAGTTCATCCTTATTATATCAATGGAAATGTAGTTCTCTCAAAGGGCAATTTAGGCATGTATTTTGACCTTCTGGGGGATTTTTCTCCTCTAATTTACCTACCCCTCTTTTTAGTGGAAGATCTTCAGAAAAGAGTGATGATCTTGTAACCTACTCTGACTCGTAGAGTTTTTATTATTACCTATGAACTTAAAAAATATTAACACTTTAAGGTTTTCACTTGGATTTTATTATTAAGTGATGCATAGACATTACTGGAAACATTCTTATTTGTGGTTTCTGATGTCAGTCCCCTAATTAATGCCTATTTTTGGAAAAATAACAATGATTAACAAAGACCATTAAGATACTAGTGAAAAAAATTGGCTAGAACACACCCTTATGAAGGTAATAAAGGCAACCATATGATAAATTCTTGTAAAGAAAGACTCTATCTTGGTTTGGAGACAGTTTTGAAACACTAAATGTAGATTTCTGTCTACCAAATATTCCAATAACATTGTACATTAATGATGAATTCAATCTTCACATGTCCTTAATATAAATGTCAAGAAGTGAGGTAGTGCCTATTGTTACGACTCTTGTGAACTACTTTTTATATGTTTATTCCTCTTTCCCCTGCAATCCCAAAGATTTTGAATTTTTTTTCCTCCTTTAGAAGGCCAAGGCGCTACCTCCCAGGTTTGTGGTGAGGTTCAATGAGATAACATTTGTAAAGATCTTAGCACAGTGCCTGGCACATAATAAATATTAGCTGAATCCTTGTTCCTTTCCCTCCTTGGGTTCTGATGATAACTTTAAATAAAGATGTACTTGTTTTCTCTTCTGGTTATTTAAATCGTTTCCCAGTTTGGGAAACATGCCTGATCATGATTGTCCCCATCTTGGACAAAGCATACGCTTTTATAATATCTGTCTGAGGCATTTAAGGGGATTCATCCATAGCCCTTCTGAATTTTATCACGGAATGTTTGACCTAGAAGGATCTTCAAGAATCTTTCAACTCAGTTCCTTTTCAATAAGTGTTTAATTTTGAAGAAATGCCATTCACTTTTAATACAACATATGATCGCTTGAATTTGAAAATAGAAGAAAATCACATTTTCTGAGGCAAAAATCTGTTCTTTTATTTGCAAAAAAATATGATTTTTATTATTTTAAAAGGTACATTAAGAAGAGATACCATATCTCACTCTATCATTATTTGGGGTTCAATATGGGGCAAGAAGTCTTTTCTTTTCATGAGCTGATGCACTAAAGATTTGTGATTTCTTCAACTTGAGGAACAACTCAGCTGTGACTTAATAGACAATTGCTAGTGAGTAGCTCTGGTCACATAAATATGTAGTTGCTCATTAGTGATGGAAATGTCAGAGGATGGATTTTTTACTGGGTATTCCTGACTCCAACTGAATATGTTGTCTCCTAAACCATGCTGCCTCTTATTTTTTTTTGGGGGGGGGGAGTAATATTACTGTAGAAATGATTCAGTTGTCTGCTGTTATATGTTTATGATATAATTTTGTTCGCTTATATCATTAAAACCTAAAATCAACTATGTAAAGGTGGGATGTGGGAGTTTCAAGTGTCTAAACAGTCTCTGCAGATAGAATGAGCATTTACTCCACCAGAATTTTATTCTTTCTTTTAAGATATTCTGGTTCCTTTAGAAGTTGATTTGGTGAAATAGGGACTTTGTAAATCAAAGGCATTATCTTCCTGGTACGAGAGGAAAGTCAAAAGATGTATCAGAGGTATTCTCTCTCTCTCTCTCTTTCCCCCACCCTCTCCCCTTCTGTTTGGGTTTTAAATTTTTAAGCCCTTTATTTCTAAGCTTAGCAAACACTAGAAAATTCTTTATAAAAAGAGAATAGAGTATTTTATACAAAGTCACAAAGTTCTTTTATTTACACTTTACTCTAAAATGCAGACATTATAAATTTAATGTTACTTTTATGTGCTTATCTATGTTTGCTTCTGTTCTCATCTGTGCAGGTTTTAAGATGCTAAAATAATGCTCTTTTTTGTTTTCTTTTTTTTCTCACTGATATTCCTATAAGAGTCATTCTCTAAGACATGATCCAAGTTTAATTTGCCAGATTACTACCTCCACCTTTCTAAATCAATTGACTCAAATGAACACTTTATTGCCTTCTATTATCCACATTCAGTCTATGGTGAATATTCCAAGAAATCCCCTTTTTTCTTAGGAAAACACAGTTCTGGCATAAGGACTGCACTTCCAGAAAGTCAATTTCTGGGCTACTATTGGGGTTGTTCAGAGATATCCGACTTTTCATGATTCCATTTTGGATTTTCTTGGCAGAGATGGTGTAGTTCCTTGCAATTTACTTCTCCAGGTCATTTACACACCAAGAACACAGGCAAACAGTGTTAAGTGACTTTCCCAGGATCACACAACTAGGAAGTGTCTGAGTTCAGATTTGAACGCAGGAAGACGTCTTCCTCACTACAACCACTGTGAAACCTTGCTGCCCTGGATGGCATATACTGAATCACAAACCACATAGTGTAATATCTAAATTCTGTTAGCAAAAAACCGCAGCTTTAACGCCATTCCAGCTGTGAAGAAAGACCTATGATGACCAGAATGATCAGATAAATTTCTTAGCTTTTTGTTCTTATAAGTTCACAGACATGAAGGGAATAGGAAACAACAGTTGCTTACAATCTGGATGCTGCTCTTTCCTTCCTCCTCCCCTTCCTCCTATCCACTCTTCACCATTTACTCTCTCTGCCTGACTCTGTCTCAAAAGGTTGCGGCTCTAAGAATTATAGATTTGATTACGTCTTTTTCTTACCTCAAGTCCCTTCTTTTGCAAGTCAGATATTCATTGTTGCCTTTAAAGTCTGGAAGGCTACATTCTTTACAGTAGCATATGGTTGTTAACCAACTTAAAAAAAAAACACATGTATAAATAAATATATATGCATATGTTGCCCAATGCGGGGGTAACGTTGTGAGTGGTTATAACATTGATACGGATTGCCCTGCAAGAAGGAAGTTATATACCATTTGTATTACAAAATAGAATTCGAAGTATATCTAGAACATGTTCCTTGTGACATTTACTTCGTTCTGAGAAAAATAATGAAAGGCCGCATGGTGGCGCTGAAGACTAAGAAGAGGCAGAAAAGCTCTGCTAATACTCCAATACCCAGAAAAAGAGGCCAGAATAAGGCAATTCAGAAGCAGAGAGGAAGCTTTGTTATCTGCCACTGGAGAAACGTATCGCTCTCCGAGTCAGACTGGAGAAACTGGGAGCCTCTCCTTATCATTTGCATTCCAGTTGGGCTACACTTGAGAGAAGAAGGTCTAAGGAACAATGGCACTCAAAGGAACGATGATTCCGCAACAAAGGCAAGTTCTCTTTATCCTTGTTCTGCTGGGTGTGTCTGGGGCAGCCTCAGAGCCAGTGCAGTTTTCCGTAGTGGAGGAAATGGAGAGAGGCTCCTTTGTGGGCAATGTGGCAAAGGCCCTGGGTCTGGAGGAGGGGATGTTGTCCAATCAGGGGAACAGAGTTGTTTTCAAAGGGAACAAAGAGTATTTGCAGCTGCACCCTAAGACCGGGGATCTGCTCCTGAGAGAGAAACTGGATCGGGAGGAGCTGTGCGGCACCTTCGAGCCCTGTGTATTGCCTTTCCAGATCTTACTGGAAAACCCTTTTCGGGTCGTTCGTGCTGAACTTAGGATACAAGACATTAATGACCATTCTCCAGTATTCCTAGATACTGAGATGGTACTAAAAATCCTTGAGAACACTTCTCCTGGAACTGTGTTTCTACTAGAAAATGCACAAGATTTAGACGTAGGAAGCAACAGTCTCCAGAACTATACGATCAGCCCAAATTCTCGATTCCATATTCAAATTAGAGGGGACACAGAGGGCAGGAGATACCCAGAGCTTGTACTCGATAAAGCCCTGGATCGGGAGGAGCAGCCTGAGTTTAGATTAACTCTAACTGCAGTGGATGGGGGAGCCCCACCCAGGTCTGGAACTGCCCAAGTCCTAGTGTTGGCTACGGACGTCAATGACAATGCCCCTGTGTTCTCTCAGTCCCGGTATGATGTTCAAATTCCTGAAAATAGCCCTGTTGATTCCCTAGTTGCTGCAGTCTCAGCTAAAGATTTAGATGCAGGAAATAATGCAGAGATTTCCTATTCGTTATTTCGTGCCACTGAAAGTATTCGTAAAACCTTCCAATTAAACGAAAAATCCGGAGAACTTCGTCTAAAAGAGAAACTGGATTTTGAGTCCATTCAGTCTTACACAATAAATATTCAGGCTACAGATGGTGGAGGCCTTTCTGGAAAATGTACTGTAGTCGTTCAAGTGAAGGATTTAAACGACAATCCCCCCGAGCTGACTATGTCTTCGTTTATCAGCTCCATCCCAGAGAACTCACTTGAGACAGCAGTCGCCGTTTTCAGCGTTTCAGATGTAGACTCTGGGGAAAATGGAAAAATAGTTTGCTCTATCCAGGATGATCTTCCCTTTTCCCTAAAACTTTCTTTTGAGAACTTCTATACATTGGTAACAGAGGGAGCACTGGACAGAGAGAACATGGATGAATATAACATCACTATTACTGTCACAGATTTGGGGTCCCCGCGACTTAAAACCGAGTACAATCTCACAGTTTTCATCTCTGACGTCAATGATAACCCTCCTGTGTTTTCTCAGAAAGCCTATAAACTGTACCTCCAGGAGAACAACAGCCCTGCTGTCCACATTGGCAGTGTCAGTGCTAGTGACAGGGACTCAGGAATCAATGCCAAAATCACCTTCTCCCTACTGCCTCCAGAGACTGGAGACCTGCCCCTCTTCTCTTATATCTCCATCAACTCAGACAATGGCCATCTCTATGCTCTGAGATCCCTGGATTATGAAGCTATCCAAGCTTTGCAGTTCACTGTGAGGGCAGTTGATGGTGGCTCTCCTTCACTGAGCAGTCAGGCCCTGGTTCAAGTCATGGTCCAGGATGAGAATGACAACTCTCCCTTTGTACTATACCCCCTGCAGAATGGCACAGCTCCCTGCAATGACCTGGTGCCCAGAGCTGCAGAGCCAGGTTACCTGGTGACCAAGGTGGTGGCTGTGGATGGGGACTGGGGACAGAATTCCTGGCTTTCCTACCAGCTTGTCAAGGCCACAGATCCAGGTCTCTTTACTTTATGGGCCCACAATGGAGAAGTTCGCACAGTAAGGCCCATCAGTGACAGAGACTCTACCAAGCAGAGGCTCCTGGTGCTGGTGAAGGACAATGGGCAGCCACCTCTGTCCACGATGGCCACGCTCAATGTGCTCCTAGTGGATGGATTCTCTGAGCCGTACGTGAAGATCCAAGACTCTAACAAGGAGCAGGAGCAGACTGACTCCCTCACTCTCTACTTGATCATTTCTCTGGTTTCTGTGTCCATTCTATTTCTGGTCTCTATCATTCTGTTTATCACCATAAGGCTGTGGAAAAGAAAGACTAATGGAGGAAATGGTCACTTTCCAACCAGTACCCCCTTCCCAAGTCATTTGGTGGATGTCAGTGGCACTGGGACCTTGTCTCAGAGCTACCAATATGAAGTGTGTCTGACCAGTAATTCAGGGACAAACGAGTTCAAGTTCTTGAAGCCAATTATTCCCAACTTCCCTCTTCAGAAATCTGGGAGTGATGCAGAGGAAAATCCAGCATCTTGGAATAATTACAATTAGGAATGGAGTTTTAAGAGCAGACTTTGGGTTTTTTTTTTCCAGTCAGTTGCCCTCGCTCCTTCTAATTTCTTTCTTTAGAAATTCAATATATGACTTGTTTATATTTAATAAATTTGCATGTTCACAATGTATCCTCTCATTTGCATTAGTATTAGAAATGAAGTAACTTCCTTTGGATAATGAAAAACTGTGTTTCCAATCTCACAAAAAATTAAACCATGGTTCTCCAGTTGTTTGGTAAATTTTTCTTTGAAAATTAAACAATTCATGCTTCTAAAATAAATCCTTTTTTTTTCTTCATAGTACTTTTTTATTCTTTGGTTTTATCCTCAGATCTTCAGATTTTTACAGGGAGAGAATATTGAGCTACCTATCAACAGACAATAGTGTAAAATTGACTTCGCCATTGTTGTGTGGCATTTGTGCCTCAGTTTCTTTTTATGAAATAAATCTTGTTTGACGCTATTAGATCATGTCTAAGATCCCTTCCAGTGTCAGCAATTTGTTGTCATATTGTTCTTATTAAACATGTAGAATGTAAAAAACGTTGTCTTCATTTTAAGGAATAGAGATAAGTCTGGGAATGAATTTTCCCCCCTTAATTTGGTCTTAATAGGCTACCAAAATGAATAATTATTGTTTCATTTTTATACTACCTAATCGACCTTTACAGTCCATGACGTAAACATTCAGTCCTATTTCTAACATTTGTCTTGAAAACCAGACAGGTTACTATCATTTAGAGTCCTTCTTTCACCCAGAAGTCAATTAGTCACCATGCCGTGTAGATATCTACTTGTTTAAACTCGATTTTTAAATGAAATATTGCTCATTGTTGTAAACAAGGTGATCACTATGAGTGAAAATATCGTTTTGTATAATTTGTACAATATACTAACAATGTGGTTTAAAATAGTAAATCACATCCTCTATGAGTCTCAGTTTTGTAAACTTGTAAAATGAGGATAATAACAAGACTTACCTTACACAATTATTGTGAAAACCAAATAAAATTGGGCATGAAAGGTATTTTTCAAATCTTAAATTGCTATAGAAATAAGAACTATCACTAATACTCAGGGTCAACAAGGCTACTGCCTACTTTATTTTCACATTCATTTATATAGAAAAAATTAGAACAATATACAGTAATGGCCACAGTCAAATAAAATAGTCATCGAGTGACATATAAAATGTTAAAATAGCAAGTATAGCTGAGCTCTCCAAAGAAGAGCCATTATTCACTATACATAACTAAGGATATATTACACTCTATAATCTTGAATAATAGGTTATTCCAAATGTTGTTCCTTGGTTTCATAATTGAGATGAGTATTGCATTATCTTAGTAATAGAGATTCATAATCAGTTAGTTTGAGGTCTGTAAATGATTTTGGGCTTATTGAAGCACTTAAGGTATTGTCAGAGTATACCGATGATCCCTTAATATTCCTGTTTCTGCAGTTTGACACAAACTTTTGTTTTTCTCGAAAGATGTTAGTACATCAATAATATGGATTATTTTCCATACTTTTAGAATATTGCCCAATAAGTTCCTCTATTATCAATCTGAAACATATTCATTATTAGAACATGAGGGGGGAAAGCAAGTCACTTCTAAGAAATTATTATAGAATTAATGGTGTGGAATATTTTAAGTCTGTATAAAACTATGGAGAAAAGCATTCATGGCCAAAGATGACCAATTTTGAACAATCTTAGAAAGGGGGAAAGAACAAAAGCATTTTCTCTTGTTATTTGGTGTTTTTAAATTTATTTGTTGAGCTAAAGGCTTGAGGTAAGGTTTTATCCCTTTTTGTAAATTTGTTTATTTGATTTTTTTATTTGTTGATAATTTTTACTACATGATGAAAATGGAAGCATGGCATTCAATGAAGTAGGCTAGTGCTTTTAATCTATTCTCAGTTCTTCAGCTGCAACAGAACATGATCTATCAAGAGGCTTCTATGATCATGTGTCAGGAACAGCATGGTACGTCAGGTAGAGAGAGTGCTGGACAAGCACTCAGGAAGACCTGGGTTCATATTTTACTCCTGGCAGTTATTACCTGTATGACCACAGATAACTCAGTACTCTCTGAGCTTCAGGCAACTACACAAGATTTAAGGTTACAGGAGAGTTGTCATCAATATCTATTTTCATGCACTCTATGTGGGGGGCAGAAGAAGATATTTTTAATTACAAAGTAGTAAGGATTTGAAGAGCTTAGAATCCATGTCCTCCCATAGAAGATGATACATTGAGACAACTGGGTCCTGTTTTTCTCAAAAACAATGCTGAATTTTGCAGAATAAGGAGCATTTCTAAATAGGAAACCATGATAGCAACTGACCTCTATGTTGTATTCTATATGATGGATTTTCATCTGAGACAGTTCTTTATAATTCATATAATATAGTCCTATATAATTCATACATATATGAGGCCCAAGTGATGATTAAAGACATCGTTGGCCAGTCCTGAATGTTCTCAAAAGACAAACTTCTTCTAAAGATTCTAGAAAATGATGTCATAGTCACTGACTTCTCCTTCCAAGTGTCTGGAATGTAGCTATGATAGTGAAGGAGTCTTTGAACTCCTTAGTCCTCTCCAGCAGCTGTTTATAAAGATATGTCAGGGGGTAGTAATGAGCTGTGCTAAATAAAACTCTAGACAAAAGAGAATGCTAGTGTTGAATTTACTATTTGCTGGCATAAACAGGGTCTTATTCTTCGTCCAGGACATCCTAATAAAATGGGATAAAAAGAATTAGCTCCCTATTTTTTCTTATCTGACACATTAAGTTTGAGTTCTAGACATCAGTTCCTGGAATCAATGACTTGTCTCACAAAGGCAGTTGAGCACATGTACAGCATTCAAAAATGCAAGGAACTCTAAGCCATTTAGTCATACTCCTTTGTCTCAGGGAAACTGACTACATCTTTGAGTAGATGAAATGATTGTGATATAAAAGATGTAGACTTTATCCAAGTCATGGGCTAGGTCTTTAGTTCATTGCAAAAATCTTCAATAAGATTGGAAGCATGGTGAAGGCCATGTCTGTGGGCCATAACATTGCTGCTAAACCAGTTTTTTTTTCCAACTTAAGCCATCTATAACTGACTGTGCTCAAGGCTTACACATTTGGTGACATCTTTTATTCTCCAGCCTTCAAGAGAAGACAGTTTGCTTTGCTGAGGATACATTATCATTCGTTGTGGCAGTTTGTTGGCATAGTAGATAGAATGGTGGGCTTAGAATCAGAAAGACCTGAATTTAAATTCTGTCTTAGACAATTACTAGCAGTGTGATAATGAACAAGTTATTTCACATCCCTCAGCCTCAACTTTCTCATCAGTAATATTACCTATCTCACAGAGTTGAGAGGATCAAACTATATTTGAAAAGTTCAGTACTATATGTGTTAGAAATATCATTAGCAAAAAATCAGATGAAATAGTCTTGTTTCTAAAAATCTTATGTTCCCATGTCTTTTTCAACTCAAAAGAAGGAATGGAGATGGTCCAAGTGACTGTTCCATCTAATTTCACGTGTCTTCTATACCATATGGAAAGTAGATCATGTTGTTTCCTGTAATAGCTGGATAAGGAGGAGAACACAGTTTAAAAATACTAAGCATTTTGTCCCTTCATCCCATAAATGTTATTTCTAGAATTTCTATAAGCAAGTACCACTGCCTGATATTTCCTAAGTATTACCCACCCCAAAACATCTGGCATGGCTTGAAGAATCCTGGGGTCCAGTTTATATTGGATTCATACATATAAAATCATTTTCCCTAGTAGACTGTGTGTTCTAAATACTTTTTTGGGGGAAGAGGAGACACCCTTTATTTGTGAGCAATCAAAAGTACTTGATATACTTTGAAAATGAAAATACCTCTGAGAAATTTGAACCATGAATTGAAAACTCTTGTGGCCCCCGAAGTAATGCAATGTCTAATTATTTGTAGAGTATGTGTGAACCACATCGATAATTTTACAAATGCAATTCAACTTACCGAGATAGAGTCCTCGATTGTCACGATAGATAAGGAAACAATTGTAAAGAATTACAATTTCCACATTCATGTTAACTAAATAAATGACATACCACCTCCTTCACAATTCATTTTTCTGGTACAATTTGATGTGTGTGTATTATATATATATATATATATATATACATATATATATGTATATATATATACATATATATATGTATATATATATATATATATATATATATATTTAAATTCCTATTACTTTTATCTTTTATGGAAAAACATTAAGTTATCCTTTCAGACACTTGGTGGCGCTGCAGACTAAGAAGGCTCGGCAGACTAGAGCCTCCCTTCACAGCAAAAGCAGAATTGGAAAAAAGCTCAGACAAAAGGAAGCTTTGTAAGGAGGAGCTGAGAGCTCAAACTCGAGCTTCCTGAGATAGTAACCCACGCCTGACAATTTGGAATTAGAAAGAAAAGGCAAAGTTTCTTTAACTGCAAGGACCTTGGACCCAGGACATAATGAAGCCGAACAGGCAAGTGATATATCTTGTTATCTTATTGTGGGTTTGTGAGGCGGGCTCAGCAACAGGGAGGTTTTCTGTGGCGGAGGAAATGGAGGTCGGTTCCTTTGTGGCTAATGTAGCAAAGACATTGGGGCTGGAGGTAGGCGAGCTGTCTTCCCGTGGGGCCCGAGTCCTCTCCGAGGACAATCGTCAATATTTACAGTTTAACCTAGAGACTGGGGATCTGCTCCTGAGAGAGAAACTGGACCGAGAAGAGCTGTGTGGTCCCACAGAGCCCTGTCTGCTGCCTTTTCAGATTTTACTGGAAAAACCTTCTCAGATTGTTCGCGCTGAGCTCTGGGTCCAAGATATAAATGACCATTCACCTGTTTTCCTGAGCACTGAAATGCTTCTCAATGTCCCTGAAAATAGCCCATCTGGGTCTCTGTTTTCTCTGAAAACTGCGCAAGATCTGGACATAGGGAGCAATACTGTACAGAACTACACAATCAACCTTAATCCCTATTTCCACATTCAAACCCATGCTCGCGGAGACGGCAGGAAGTTCCCAGAGCTGGTGTTGGACAAAGTCTTGGATCGGGAAGTGCAGTCCGAGGTCATTTTAACTCTCACTGCCCTGGATGGAGGGTCCCCTCTTAGATCTGGAATAGCCGAAATCCGAGTTCTGGTTGTGGACATCAACGACAATGCTCCAGTTTTTGCCCAGGCCCAGTATGAGGTTCAGATTCCAGAGAACAGTCCCATTGACTCCCTGATAGTCACGGTCTCTGCTAGAGATTTGGACATAGGAAATAATGGGCAAGTATCATATTCATTTTTTCAAGGCTCCGAAGACATTGTAAATACTTTTGAAGTAAATCCTACCTCAGGAGAAATTAGAATGAGAAGAAAACTAGACTTTGAGGCAATTAAAACTTACGAGGTGGATATTGAAGCCACCGATGGCGGGGGCCTTTCAGGAAAATGTACCGTGGTGGTCCAAGTGACAGATGTGAATGACAATGCTCCAGAACTCGTTATATCCTCATTTACCAGTCCTATCCCTGAGAATTCACCCGAGACCGTGGTAGCTGTTTTGAAGATTCGAGATCAAGATTCGGGAGAAAATGGACAAATGGTTTGTTCTATTGAGGGAAACGTTCCTTTTATCATGAAACCATCGATTGACAACTTTTACACTCTGTTAACGGAGACTTCTCTGGATAGAGAAAGTAGGGTCGAGTACAATATCACCATTATAGTCACGGATCTGGGGACCCCGAGGCTCAAAACTGAGCGTAACATCACTGTACTAATTTCTGATGTCAATGACAATTCTCCAGAGTTTACTCAGCCAGCCTACACCTTCTACCTCCAGGAGAACAATATTCCTGCCCTCTACATTGGTAGTGTGAGGGCAAATGACGAGGACTCGGGGACCAATGCGGAGGTTATCTATTCTTTTCAGTCTCCTGAAGCTGGAGACCTGCCCCTCTTCTCCTATATCTCCATCAACTCTGACAATGGCCATCTATATGTCCTCAGATCCCTGGATTATGAAGTGATTCAAGCTTTCCAGTTTACTGTGAGGGCGACTGATGGGGGCTCCCCAGCCCTGAGTAGCCAAGCTCTGGTTCATGTTGTGGTCCTGGATGAAAATGACAATTCTCCCTTTGTGCTATATCCACTGCAGAATGGCACTGTTCCCTGCAATGATCTGGTGCCCAGAGCTGCAGAGCCAGGTTACCTGGTCACTAAGGTGGTGGCTATAGATAGGGACTCAGGGCAGAATTCTTGGCTTTCCTATCAGCTGCTCAAGGCCACAGACCCAGGACTCTTCACTATGTGGGCACACAATGGGGAAGTATGCACAGCAAGGCCAATAAGTGACAGAGATGCCATCAAACAGAGACTTCTGGTGCTGGTGAAGGACAATGGGGAGCCACCTCTGTCCACCATGGTCACGTTGAATATAGTCTTGGTGGATGGCTTCTCTGAGTCCTACCTGCAACTCCCAGATGCACCCAACGAGCAGGTCCAGATTGATTCCCTCACCATCTACTTGATCATTTCTTTAGCTGTCATCTCCTTTCTTTTTCTGGTCTCTATTATTATGTTTATTGCTATTCGCCTGTGGAAGAGGAAAAGGGATGCCACAGACTGTAGTCAATTTGATCCAAATAGTCTGTTCCCAGGGAACTTGATGGATGCTAGCAGAACAGGGACCTTGTCCCAGAGCTACCAGTATGAAGTGTGTCTAACCAGTGGTTCAGGAACCAGTGAGTTCAAGTTCCTGAAGCCCATTCTACCCAGTGTCCATCCTCAAGCTAGTTGCAAGGACTCAAAGGAAAATCCTGTCCTTAGAAATAACTACATACTTACTTAAGTATTATAACTGATAACAGAAATTTAATGTTATCGTTTTGCAAACCTTTTTCTAGTGCTATTTCATAAATCTTGCATCCCTGCCTAGTAAGTGGAACTCTGAATGAGATAATGAAAGTCCTTTTAATACGGTGAAAATTATTGTTGGTCCTGAAAGTTTCTTAGTGATCTTGGTTTTAGTTAAATATTTGGCTAGCTAATTAATTAAATATGTTACATTCTACTTAATGTACACAATATTAATATTATTTTATGATTAAGTTCTGTCCAAAAGAGTAAAATGAGAAGATAGATTGTTTCCTTTGGAATTTCAAAGATTAGTTGGTTTGCCTTTAAGGCTCATATCTCATATACATTTAGATATTTTCCTTTTCATTTCTATTTTCAATGTGTGGAACTGTGTTTATGAAGCTAGTGATTATGAGGCTCTCTCCCCTTGAATATGCTACCTATATTTTAAATTAATACCACAATTAAGTGTCGGAGCAATTCCTGAGTAATGGTCAATAAATGCTAGGCTTCCTATAGAGACACTTAACCAAAAATAGATTTATGTATAACCAAAATCAATTGTACTTTTCTGCAAGATACTAAATCAACAACATCTTCATGGTAACTAATTAACAATATTAGTATATCATGTTGGAAAGAATTACAAATAAAATATGAAACAAAGCTTAAAGAAATGTAAATATCTCATTAAGACTCAACAATACTAGTATATCATGCTGGAAAGAATTACAAGTAAAATATGAAACAAAGCTTAAAGAAATGTAAATATCTCATTAAGACCTAGTACTCTTCTCTTTAATACTTAATGTTAACAGTAACAAATAATCTATCCCAACTTTTTCCTCCCAGGCCAACAACTCACATTCAGAAACTTATTAGTACACACACACACACACACACACACACACACACACACACACACACCACACATGCACAACTTCCTGTAAAATCTGGCTCTTATATGTTAGTTTTCAGGTTATGTGTAAATATTCCTTAGAGTGGCTTTTATCTAACCCTTTAAAAATAGTTACAAACTTATTAAAAGGACATGTTTTGATTTTGGTCCTTTCAATTAATGATATAGGCGTTGCAAAGAATATCTTTAGACCTCCTGCCAGGGGAAAACCTGAGTTTCTGCTCCATGACCTGAACATAGCAAAATAAAGGAGAGATAGTAATACTATCCACTTGTTTAGATACAGACTGCCTGAATCAGTCAATAATGAATTATTGATTTTTCTGAAGGCCAGATTACACACCCCTCAACTCTCTCCTCCACAGATAGCTTGACAGTACCATAAATTTGTTTTTGATATTTACGTAGTTTAGTCTCAGAAGCAGTTGGTTTTCAAATGGCTATGCCCATTCTTTCTGAATTCCTCTATTTTGAAAAAACACAGTTAAATGGAATACAATACAGTTGCATGACAGAGGTATACCTTCATCTCTGCAATTAGTAATTTTTAAAGTCATGAGTTATATAGCTTATCATTATACAAAATGGAGAGACCTACTATAACTGTTGGTTTACTTCCTCCATCCTCTAGAGTTCTTTTTATGGACGGTATTTGCATCTAAATTATGTTAAAGCACTGTGTATTTCTTTTTTAAAGTATGAAATACAAAATCTTCAAAACACATAAATATATCCATATGCAAAGAAAGTCATAAAACTAAGGTTGCATATACAACCATGAATCTGTAATTACAATATTGCTCTTCATATTTGTGTTTTCCCTTGCACTTCTTTGTGCTCCCTCCCATGTATTTTTGGATATTTCACTCTCTTTTATTGTATTTTTTCATTACTATCACTAGTTCCCATGCCCTACATAAAAACCCTCTGGTTTGGCATTTGATTTGTTCTAATAAATCTATGTTCTATTTTAATTATGCTCATGACTGATTCTGTGATTTCCCAGCTCAACACAACACAGACATAGTCAAATGAAACAAATTTATGTTGCTTTGATCATGGCTGGAACTATATGTCTCATTCTGCTCCCATAATCTATTCACCAAGGGTGAGAAGTTTGCTTCATCATCTACCTTTGCAATGATCAGAGTTCTTAAAGCTTTCAAAGTAGCTTTCGTTTATAATATTGTAGTTATTCTATAAATAGTTCTCTCACTCCTGCTCACTTCTTCCTGCATTAGGTAATACAAACTTTCCCATATTTTTCTGGAAGTAATCCAGATTCCCTGGGATGGTTTTTGTAATTTCTTACGGTGAAATAGTGTTTCATTATACTTATGTATCATAATTTGCTTATCTACTCTTTGGTTGATACTCAATTTATTTCCAAATATTTGATACAACAAAAAGTGCTGTTATAAATAATCAAATAAATAATAAATAATTTAACTTTTCCCACTGTTTTTGATCCCTTTGAGGATATGCCTAGTGGTTGTGCTACTGTGTTAAAGTGTATGCACAATGTAGAAACTTTTTGGATACTGTTCCGAATTGTTCTCCAAAATGGACAGAACAATTCAGAACTCAACCAGCAGTGCATCATTTGTGTGTCTATACTCCTGTAACCCCAGCAACAACAATAATTTTAATATTTTATAATTTTTGTTATTATGTTGGGCATGAGGTAGAACCTCAGAGGTGTTTTAATTCCTCTCATTAGGAGTCATCTGGGACATTTTTTGTGATTATTAATGCTTTGTATTTCTTCCTTTGAGAGTTACCTGTTCATGTATATTTTATCTATGGGGAAATGGCTCATTAATAAATCTAGATCAATTCCCTCTATATTGGATATTAGACTTTTAATAGAGAATTTCTTCTGCAAAAATTTTCCCAGATACTTGTTTGCTTTCTGATTCTAACATCCTAGGTGAATTTCTTTTCATTCATGCATATCTTTAATATTTTATGTAATTGAAATTGAACCTAGCATCTCCTGTGATCGTTACATTTCTTGACCCCTTACCTGGTCAAGATATCTTCCCCTGCCTATGGTTGTGAAATTTACTTATAGTATGACCTTGGATATGTAGATCATGTATTTACTTGGTGATTCTTTTAATAAATGGTGCAAGTTGTTGATCTAAACCTAATGTTGCTCAATTCTTTTTCAACAGTCCCCAGTAGTTTTTATCAAAACCTTTACTGCAGTGATTTGTTTCATTGGGTTTAGCAAATACTATAATATTGTCGCATTTGCTTTTGGCTCTTACATACTTAATCTGATCCACTTATCAACTTTTCAATTTTTTGATCCACACCTTGGTGATCTCTACTTTGTAGTTTGATTTGAGTACTGGTAATACTAGGTTCCTTTATTTCCCTTAAAATTTTGAACTTTAAGTTCCTTTAGATGAATTTTATTGTAACTCTGTCTAGTTTTGTAAAGTAATGACTTGGTAATTATTTTGCAAGTCATCAACTATTTAAATTAACTTAGATAATATTGTCATTTATTATAATAGTGTGACTAAATTATGAGCAATCAATTTCTCTCAAATTTTCTTCATTTCTGTAAAAATTGTTTTGTAGTTGTAGTCATAGAATTACTGTGTCAGTCCTTGTCAGTGAGCTTCTAGATATTTTATGCGTTTTGTGGTAATTTTGAAAGAAATTTTGTGTTCTATTCAATTCTACTGGGTTTTATTGGCAACATATACATTGGCAGGTTATCTTTGAAGGTTTTATTTAATATTTTATACTTTACTCAATTTGTTAAATAATTTCTGTAATTTTTAGTTGATTCTCTAGGGTTATCTAAGTAGCCTATCACATCTTTATCTAGCTCTTTTTTCTTAACCACTTTCATTGTCTCTTACTTTTTTTCCCCATTTCAACCAGTCTTGGACTATATTGAAAAACATTTCTTATTTTTAAAAAAATCTACCGGTACGTCTATTAATGTTATTGGATATGGATCTCAGTTTTTAGTTTGTCTATAATACTGCTAACTATTTGTATCGACTCAATGATGTTTGGCATTTGAAATGTTCTAATATGTGTATTTCTATTTTAATTGTGCTTTTGACTGATTGTATAATTTCCCAACCCAACATAACAGTGACTTGGGTACACAAGCATGAAAATTAGCATCAACTAATGAGAATATAGGCCACATGTTGACAATCAGAAAGATACTTCATCATCTCAAAAATTGCTTTTTGTTACTTCAAACAGTGCCTTTAATAGTGTTATTAGAATGCTTTCTAGAATTAATGTCATTGTTTAGTTGGACTATTCAAATTTTCCTGTGTGCATCAATAAATGATATAAAAGAGCTGAAGATAGTAAAATACCTCTACACCTTTAGTCTTAGGTGATACGATGTTTGAATGAGGAGCTAAAGAATGTGGTCAGATAAGGGGAAAATCTGGAAAGACTTTGAAAAATAAAATTCAATTTGAGGAATTTCCAGTTAATATATAAGTTAAATTGAACAAAATATGGTCTGAAGAAATATAAAAGTTTAACTTTCAATTATCTTTATCAATACATTGAAATTCTCTTTGATGAATTGGTATACCTTTATAAATGAAATCTGTAACTTTGCTACTTTGTGCTCATGAACTAAAGAGAATTTTTAAAATATACAATGGCATGTAAGTTGAGACATTGTAATGCAATAATTATAGGATTGACTACAGCAAAATAAAGTGAATAACGGGGTCAGAGATCCTAAGAAATTGGAGGATGTATTAACTTAATATTATTAGTATTTTGATTATATATGTATTTGACTCCATCTTTTCTTTCCTCTTTTACATCCTTGAACGAATCATTTCCTCACTCGGGTCTTATATTAATTATATATGAGGAGAGGTTTGGATTAGATTTTTATTCATGTCCCTTCTGATTCTAACGCTGACTATTTCTATGGCTATTCTTTCATTTTGGTCAGATAGACTCGGTCAAAATTTGGGATCCAGTTTTTCCCCCCACAAAGTCTGTTGCTAGTTTAGTCACCATCATTGTCACGAGAACCTAATAAATAATGGAGTCCAAAGGAATGAATACAAAATGGGACCTGAGAAAACCCTCCCATAACCCATGTTTAAGAAATTCTTTCTTTGTGTTTTAAGAAGTTAAAAAGAAGAGCTTGTTTACTCTAACCTCAGAATTTCTTAATGTACAATAGGAAGAGTTTAAAATTGGAAAATTGAAGAAAAAATTGTAATTCTTTATGGCCTTTTCTCAGTAAGCTCTTGCTAAATTATTTTTTAATCATTAGTTAAGTACCTATAAGATGGGAAATAATGCCATTTCTTTTGTTATTTCCCTTTGTTTCAAAATAACTGCTGCTCCTGATATTTAAATTCAAGAAAAAAATTTGATTCTAGACTCCTATGAACATAAAATTTACATACTTGAAATTGTTTAAGGTGGTATTTTGATACTGAAAGGGACACTGAAAAGTGTAACTTCTCTGTCATGATGCATGGTGGTGTTGAAGCCTTACAAAAGGTTAAAAGAACAGCAACTTTAACAGACACCATTACCAAAAGTAAAATGTTATCTCAGGAAGGAAAGAGATTAAAGGCTTAGTGGGGACTAAGGGATGTTCCCCTAAGAGCTATGAGGCAATAGAAATATTGAACTCAAAGTTCCTTCAACCTGAAAACTGGAGTGGATTTTTCCCAAGACTTCCTCCTACTGAAAGGTTATACATGGTGCACCAGTCATCACAATGGAGACTGCGTCAGGCAAAACTCAGCAGAATGGGCAAGTGATACTCCTTCCTGTAGCTTTATTCTTGTCTGAGATGACCTCAGAGCTTACCCTGTGGCAGAGGAGATGGAGAGTGACTCTTTAATGGCCAATATGGTTTGTTCTACTGTGGATATTCTATCATTTTCTCTTAAAAAAATTGCACTCAAGATTATAATATGCATGCATTCAGAAAAGAAAGCTTTCCTTTCAAAGCATTGCTACCATCTGTCTTTTCATAAATATATTCCACCAGCTGTAATGAGGGGGAAAGGAGATCAAACTTTTTCAACTTAATTTTACTCGTCTTTTTCACAACATAGAAGGTTACTAATATTATTTCATGCATTAAAGGGGAGGAAGGAAGATATTAAAGATGAATGACACTAAGACTTCTGTTTTTTCATTCTATTAGATATTATTTCTTAGTTTTGAAAATGTAAGTTGCTCTTTGAACAGCTACTGTGATCAATGTACTAAGTGTTAACCACTGCCTTGCACGTAGTATGGATAGACGCAAAGTCCTGGAACCCCTTATATGCTGATCAGTGATTGAATCAAAAGAATATATCCGGTAAGATTGGCATGTCCAAAGCCTTCTGAAAATTCTTGAAGTATTATGCAATAAGGATCCCTGGGGCTTCTAGATGACACAGTGGATAGAACACCTAAGTTGAAATCTGTCCTCAGAACCTAACAGCAGCGTGACCCTAGGCAAGTCACTTAACCATGTATACCTCAGTTTCCTTATCTGTCAAATGAGCTGGAGAATAAAATGGCACACCACTCCAGTATCTTAGACAAGAAAGATCCAAACAGAGTGGCAAAGAGTTGGGCACAACAAAACAACAACAACAACAACAACAAAGGAATACCTGATATTTGTTAGAAATACAGACGTCAAAGATGCAAATGCCCACGATATAATAAAAGGATGGAGTTTTGTTTTGTTTTAAGAATATAGAAGATCCATAATAGTGATAAAGTGAATACAACTAGTTGCAGTACGATCTTGAGGAAATGTAATCATTTTCCATATCTACAATTGCCAGTATTAAAAGAAAAAAATAAATCACAATTCAAACCTCTCTCTCCCAAATTTCAGTAATTGGGGAACTCCTTAGTTCAAGTACATCAAGTATTCTTTTACAAGTTATCTTTTATGGGAAAATGTGAAGTTATCCTTTCGGACACCTGGTGGCGCTGCAGGCTAAGAAGGCTCAGCAGAACCCAGCCTCGAGTCAGAGCAAAAGCAGAATTGGAGAAAAGCTCAGACAAAGGGAAGCTTTGTAAGGAGGAGCTAAGAGCTCAAACCCGAGCTTCCTGAGACAGCAACCCACGCCCAACAATTGGAATTAGAAAGAAAAGGCAAAATTTCTTTAACTGCAAGAACCTCGGATCCTGGACATAATGAAGCTGAACAGGCAAGTGATATGTCTTGTTATCTTATTATGGGTTTGTGAGGCGGACTCAGCAACAGGGAGGTTTTCTGTGGCGGAGGAAATGGAGGTCGGTTCCTTTGTGGCTAATGTAGCAAAGACGTTGGGGCTGGAGGTAGGAGAGCTGTCTTCCCGTGGGGCCCGAGTCCTCTTCGAGGACAATCATCAATATTTACAGTTTAACCTAGAGACTGGGGATCTGCTCCTGAGAGAGAAACTGGACCGAGAAGAGCTGTGTGGTCCCATAGAGCCCTGTCTGCTGACTTTTCAGATCTTACTAGAAAAGTCCTTTCAGCTCATTCCTGTTGAGCTCCGGGTCCAAGATATAAATGACCATTCACCGGCTTTCTTACAAACCGAAATGCTTCTGAAAATCCCTGAGAATACCCCACCAGGAACTCTGTTTTCCTTAAAAAACGCTGAGGATTTGGATGTAGGGGAGAACAATATTCAGAACTACAAGATTTCCCCCAGTTCCCATTTCCAAGTTCACACTCGCTCTAGCGGTGAAGGTAATAAATACCCAGAACTGTTGCTTGACAAAGCTCTGGATCGAGAGGAGTATCCTGAGATCAGATTAACCCTTGTGGCTTTAGACGGTGGGTCCCCACCTAGGTCTGGGACAACCCAAGTGCGGGTTCTAGTTATGGATGTTAATGACAATGCCCCTGTATTTGTCCAGTCCCGGTATGAAGTCCAGGTGCCTGAGAACAGCCCCGTCGGCTCTCTGATTATCACAGTGTCTGCTAGAGATTTGGACATAGGAAATAACGGACAAATATTATATTCACTTTTTCATCGTTCTGAAGAAATTAGCAAAACTTTTGAAGTAAACCAGAACTCAGGAGAAGTAAGGATAAGAAAAAAATTGGATTTCGAGACAATTCAATCATATGAAGTAGATATTGAAGCCACAGATGGCGGAGGGCTTTCCGGAAAATGCACTGTTGTGGTCCAAGTGACAGATGTCAACGACAATCCGCCAGACCTCATCATCTCTTCACTGACCAGTCCTATCTCTGAGAACTTGTCTGAGACGATGGTAGCTGTGTTCAAAACTCGAGATAGGGACTCAGGGGATAACGGAAAGATGGTTTGCTTTATCCAAGATGACCTGCCCTTCATTCTGAAATCATCTGTAGATAATTTCTACACTCTGATAACCGAGAGAGCACTGGACAGAGAGAGTAGGGCTGTATACAACATCACCATTACCGTCATGGATTTGGGGACACCAAGACTGAAAACTGAACTCAACATCACGGTCCTGGTCTCTGATATCAATGACAATCCCCCAATATTTACACAGACGGTATATATGCTCTACCTCCAGGAGAACAACAGTCCTGCCCTCCACATTGGTAATGTTAGTGCCAGTGACAGAGACTCAGGGACCAATGCCAAAGTCACCTACTCGCTGCTGCCTTCTGAATTCATAGACTTACCCCTCTTATCCTACATATCCATCAATGCAGACAATGGCCATCTTTACATCTTGCAATCCCTGGATTATGAAGCCATTCAAACTTTCCAGTTCACAGTGAGGGCAACTGATGGTGGCTCCCCAGCCCTGAGCAGTCAGGCTGTGGTTAGGGTCATGGTCTTGGATGAGAATGACAACTCTCCCTTTGTTCTGTACCCTCTGCAAAATGGCACAGCTCCCTGCAATGACCTGGTGCCCAGGTCAGCAGAAGCAGGATACCTGGTGACGAAGGTAGTGGCTGTGGATAGGGACTCAGGGCAAAATTCCTGGCTTTCCTACCAACTGCTCAAGGCCACAGACCCAGGTCTCTTCACTGTGTGGGCCCACAATGGGGAAGTGCATACAACGAGGCCTATTAGTGATAAAGATACCATCAAGCAGAGGCTCCTGGTATTGGTGAAGGATAATGGGGAGCCAACTCTGTCCACAGCAGCTACACTGAATGTGCTTCTGGTGGATGGATTCTCTGAGCCTTACATCAAGTTCCCTGATGTACCTAGTGACAGCCCTCAGGATGACTCCCTTACAGTCTATTTAGTCACTTCTCTAGCCTCTGTCTCCTTTCTCTTCCTTTTCTCTGTTACACTGTTCATTGCAATGCATCTATGGAGGAAAAAAAAGGGTACTGGAGAGAGTGGCCATTTTGGTTCAAATAGACCATATCCTAACCACTTAGTGGATATCAGTCGCTCTGGTACCCTGTCCCAGAGTTACCAGTATGAAATATGTCTGAACAGTAGATCTGGGACCAATGAATTCAAATTCCTGAAGCCAATAATTCCTAGTGTTCCTCCTCAAACCTCTGGCAGGGAATCAGAAGAATATCCAGTATTCCAAAATAACTCTAACCTTGGTTAAATATTAGGATTTGTCAATATTAAGATAAGTCAACTAAGACTTAAGGGAATAGATCCTATTGTAAACTAGTTTCCTACTGTGCTTCATTATTTAACTTAGATTTTGATAGTCAAAGTCTAACTTCTAATATCAGATAATTGATGATTCTGAAGATTTTTTAGTTATTTGGGCCTCAGATAATTTTAGTTACCCAGTAAGTCGAATAAATATCATGCTATAATTAACGTGTTTGTGCCTAACATAATTTAAAATATATTCTATATGAAATAGTAAAATGGAAATTGACTTTACTTCCTTCTTTAATTAGATGATGGTTTTTTTTCTTGTAAGATTCACAAGATTTGGCGTGCAGAATACTTTAAGGTTTTTACTCATTTTATCTATCTATGAATTTAACTTTTAATTTATCAGCTTGGGTATATGAAATAAGTGACTCTGAGACTCTTTACTGTCAGTTGAACCTTTTATCTGCCATTTGGATTATTACCAAAAGTGGACAGAGAACAGTGCCCTTACCTTGGCTAAAGGGTGGTCGTTTTCCCATAGGCCTTTTTATGAAGAACATAGATTAACTAACATATGACTCTAACAATAAAATATTAAAATCAACAAAGTATTAATAGTAGTTAGTTGGCATTATTATTACACCATATTGGAAAGAATAGGAAGTTTAATATGAAACTTAAGGAAATAGGTGTACCTTGTTTGAATTTGATACTTTTCCCCCCATGAAGCCTCAGTTAGCAATAACTCATTATTCTACTTAGTGTTTTTCCTCCCAGGCTTAAGTAAATAACTTCAACTTACTCTGAAATTCTTCTTACATGCAAAAGAAAATGGACTCTGTGAATGACTACCAACCAATTCTGGTTATGGTATTTTGAGTTTTCAGGATGATTTTATTTAAGACTCCCTTATCATGATTTTTCTTAAATCTTCTGGAAGATGTAGTAAACAGTTAAAGACTTCTCAAGACAAAGTGTTATGTTACTTATTTAGTATTCCCAATGAACAAATTCCCTCTATCTAACTAAGCTATATTTCTTACTTTCTTACCAAAGTAGAATTTTCTTTCTTATCCTTGGGTTCAGTTTGTCAAAATTGCTGAAAAGAGATGGATTATCATCATCTATTGTGTAGACATAGATGGTCTGAATCTAATATCGTAAACGATTAATTTTTATGAAAGCTACTTTCTATATCAGTTAAGTTCCCTTCTCTACTGAATACTTGCAAATAAGATATAACTCTTTTTGAGGGTATTATATAGGGGCAACTTGGTGGTGCAATAAAGAATTAGGTTGAGAGTCAGGGAGACCAGTACTCAAAGTTGGCCTCAGTCGCTGTGAGATCCTGCCCAAGTCACTTAAACCTCTGTTTGTTTCAGTTTCTTCATCTGTAAAGTGGGGATAATGATAGCATCTACCTTCCAGAGTTGTTGTGAGAATCAAATGACATTAATAACTGTAATTCAGCCGGCATATAGTAAGTGCTGTATTAGTATTACCTATTATTCTTATACTCTGGTATCAGGCACAATCTATTTTCCAAATGGTTATGTCTATATTTCTGAATTACCTTCAAAACAATTCAACACAACACAATGCTATTTTGAAACAAAGGCACATAATAATTTTTGCAATATATACCTCATAGATTCTGTTTGTTACTCTTTGTCATCATACCAATTGATGCACTTCCTAAAAATAGAAATACTGTTGCCCAATCTTTAAAGTTGCTTCCATGGATATAACTGTGTTAAAATTATTTCAATACACTTTAAAAAATAATAGGTAACATTGATATAGTGCTTTGAGATTTGTGAAGCACTTTTCATAATTTTACAAAACTCTTTTGATTGTCACAACCTCTTTTGAACCTCACAACGCCTCACAACTATAGCAACCTCTATAGGTGCTATAATTATCCTTATTTTACAGATGAAACTGAGAAATAGAGAGCTTAAATGATTCTCCCAGTGTCATTCTAGCTAGCGTCTGAAGCGGATTCTAAATCAGATCTTCCTGATTCAAAGTCCTGCACTCTATCATCTGCACCACTTTGCTGCTTTTCTATGCATTTTAATATTTCTGACATGAAATGAAGACCAGAATAAAAAAAAGCCATTTCCAAAACAAATCACTGCGCCATAAACCCTTCCCCTCTCCCC
The DNA here is from genome assembly GCA_028658325.1 of Potorous gilbertii. Lineage (NCBI taxonomy): Eukaryota > Metazoa > Chordata > Mammalia > Diprotodontia > Potoroidae > Potorous > Potorous gilbertii. Next base: position 396,293,136 of record CM053769.1, read on the forward strand.
CGTCCAAAAAAAGCTTTTGGCAGAACTCTGAATGAATGTTTTAACTCTCTTCTACTCTTTAAAAATGTCCATTGAGGTACAATCTTTAAATATCTGAACTAAAATGGCAAGCTCAGATCGTAAGTAAATGCAGGCAAATCCTTGGATATAGAGGAAAAAAATATCATGCTTCTGGAAAATCTAGTCTGGATGTCAACAAGGTGTGAATGTTATACGTTATCCTTATTTCAAAATAATTAATTGCTTTGCCTTTTATCTTATTTTCATACTCAGCCTTTTAGTATTTATTAATATTACTTCCTTTTAAAAAATATGAACAAATGTTGTTACTAAAGTAACCTCAATTCACTGTTTTATTTTGGCTACAGCGTTGTTCTGCTTTGCACGAAAGTTTTATAAAAGGATTGAATAGAATTTAGTCAAGTCTATTGCTTTGTATAGCCTAAAACTATCCACTGTATCATATTTATTTCAACTATTATTGTGAAATATTTTGCAAATTGATATGGATACCTAGAAATTATGGTCATTTAATGGACATTTCAGTCCAGTGTCAGTGACTAAGATACTTTATTTTCCCAAAATTGATTTCAAGTTTGTCCTCCAACACCTTTTGTGATGTTTATGGAAATATTTTCAAGCACAAGTATCACTTCTAGCCTGGCTTATTCATTTGCCTAGTGCAGGTAGTTAAATTTAATGTAGAGCAACAAACAGTTTGCACAATTGATCTATATAGCTCTAGCCTTAGGATGCATCAATATCATTAAACTGAACTGGACCTAGATAAGCTATAAAAAGTATAACTCAGTTTTACTAATTTTTCATAATAAATGAATTAAACTAAATGAAATGGGTTTTTTTTGTTTACATGAAGACTAACAGTTGTTCTTTATAACACTTGTTGTCAAAAAAACATTTTCACGTCTTTCTACTGGATTTCTATTCTTTTGCCCACATAATCAATAGTTATAAACACTCATGGAATTCTCCCTATATATACTCAGTACTTCACTTTCCCCAATTTATGTACACTGCAGGCTCCTTTACTGGGTGGGTGTACTGTTTTTGAAAGTGAACTTTCGACTTTCTACCTCATCCCTGAATGAAACCCTGCATTTTAGGACTTTTCATGGAGAATTTAGAGGGAAGTTGTTTTGTGATGTCCTTTTAAGACGACCATCTTTTATAGAAGGAAGGCCTATTAATAACAGCAAAGTGCCGTGGAGTATAAAGTCAGCAGTGATCTTTATAAATAGGAGTACAAAGTAGATTTGATTAATTGAATCTTATTTGTATTTCAACTTCAGGTATTTTTTTTTTGCCTTAATGTTATTTTTATATCAGTCTTTTATGTCCTTGAGAAAGCCTTTTTTCCCCTCTTACTCGGCCTTTCTAGTCATTATATGTAAAAGGAAATAATCCGACTACAATCACAAGGTGAACTTAAATATATCTTCGAATTCTAACATTTTGTGATTCTGTAGTTTCTACATTTTCCTAAATTTGGGATTTATTTTATTCTCTAAATGCGATGCTAATTTAACCAAAAAGTATGAAAAGGATTTTAAAGGGTGGAGTTTATGAGTAAGGACGCATGGTGGCGCTGCAGGCTAAGAAGGCAAATGAAAGGACCGCAGCTACCGCAGACTCCATTATCCCTAGAAAACAGAATCTGAAAGCACAGTCAGAAAGAGAAGATTTTGTCAGTCGTTCCTCATATTTAGGGGGGTACCAGTAATGATGATCGGAAAACAGAAATAATTAGTTTAGAATTGCTTCAGACAAGAAAAAGGAATTTATTTTTATCAGAAATATAATAAGCATTCTTCACACGGATCCAGCAATGGAGACGACTCCAGGAAAAGGACAATGGAACAGGCAAGTGATGTTCTTTATTGTAGCTATTCTCTTGTCTGAGGCGGGTTCGGAACTGGGGCAGTTTTCTGTGGTAGAGGAGATGGAGAGCGGCTCTTTTGTGGCCAATGTAGTGAAAGCTTTGGGTCTGGAAGTAGGCGAGCTGTATGCGCGGGGTGCCCGGGTAGCCTCTAACCATAACAAACAGTTTTTGCAACTGGATCAGAAGACAGGGGATTTATTTCTAAAGGAGAAACTGGACCGGGAGGAGCTGTGCGGCCTTATCGAGCCCTGTGTACTGCCTTTCCAGATCTTACTGGAAAACCCTTTGCAGTTCTTTCGGGCTGAACTGCAGGTGAGAGATATAAATGACCATTCACCCACTTTCTCCGATCCCTATATATTCCTGAGAATATCAGAAAGCACCACGCCAGGGACTGCTTTCCCTTTAAAGATCGCTCAAGACTTGGATGTTGGCATTAACAGCCTTCAGAACTACACCATCAGTCACAACTCACATTTCCTCCTTCACACTCACATCCGCAGTGATGGCAGAAAAATCCCAGAGTTGGTGTTGGATAAAGCTCTGGATCATGAGGAGCAACCAGAGTTCACATTAATCCTCACGGCCACGGATGGTGGATCCCCCTCGAAGTCTGGGACAGCTCAAGTTCGGATCACCGTTGTGGACGTTAACGACAACGCGCCTGTGTTTGTTCAGCCGAAGTATCAAGTGCAGATTCCAGAGAACAGCCCCATTGGTTCGCTAGTAGTGACTGTCTCTGCTCAAGATTTAGACGCTGGAATCAATGGGGATGTCACGTATGCCTTATTCCAAGCTTCAGATGAAGTCAGTCAAACATTTAGAGTCGATCCCTTCTCAGGAGAGATTCTACTGAAAAAACAAGTGGATTTTGAGGCAATTCAGAAATATGAGGTCGTTATTGAGGCCACAGACGTTGGGGCCCTTTCAGGAAAATGCACTGTTTTGGTTCAAGTGATGGATCTGAACGACAATTTCCCAGAACTGACTATCTTGTCACTAACCAGCCCTATTTCAGAGAACATTCCTGACAGTGTGGTCGCTGTTTTCAGCATCAGAGACCGTGACTCCGGGGAAAATGGAAGGATGATTTGCTCCATTCAAGAGGATCTTCCTTTCTCCTTGAAACCTCACTTGGAGAACTTCTATTCCATAATAACCGAGGGAGTTCTAGATAGGGAGAGCAAGGACGAATACAACATCACCATTACTGTCACGGATTTGGGGTTCCCAAGACTGAAAACGGAGCACAACATCACAGTGTTAATTTCTGACATCAATGACAACCTCCCGGTATTTATTCAGACAGTGTACACCCTCTACCTCCGGGAGAATAACAGCCCAGCTCTCCACATCGGCAGCATCAGTGCCAGAGACAGTGATTCAGGGTCTAACGCCAAAATTACTTATGCCTTGCAACCTCCAGAAACTGGAGATCTGCCTCTCTTTTCTTACATTTCCATCAACTCAGACAACGGACATCTCTATGCCTTGACATCTCTGGACTATGAAGCTATACAAACTTTCCAGTTCACTGTGAAGGCGACTGATGGAGGTTCCCCTGCCCTGAGCAGCCAGGCTCTGGTTCGGATTGTGGTTCAGGACGAGAATGATAATTCTCCCTTCGTGCTGTACCCACTGCAGAATGGCACGATTCCTTGCAATGACTTGGTGCCCAGAGCAGCAGAACCAGGTTATTTGGTCACCAAAGTTGTTGCTGTGGATCAGGATTCCGGACAGAATTCCTGGCTTTCCTACCAACTTCTAAAAGCCACGGACCCAGGGCTCTTCACCCTGTGGGCACATAATGGGGAAGTGCGCACAGCAAGGCCAATCAGTGACAGAGATGCCATCAAGCAGAAGCTCCTGGTGCTGGTGAAGGACAATGGAGAGCCATCTCTGTCTACAATGACCACGCTGAATGTACTCTTAGTGGATGGATTCTCTGAACCTTTTGTGAAACTTCCAGATGAACCCAAAGATGAGCCACAGAGTGATTCCCTTACAATCTACTTAATCATTTCTTTGATTTCTGTCTCCTTTCTGTTCCTGGTCTCTGTCATTCTGTTCATTTCCATAAGGCTGTGGAGAAAAAGAAAGGCTTCAGAAATCGATCACTTAGGACCCAACAGCCAATTTTCAGGTCACTTGATGGATGTCAATGGCACTGGCACCCTATCCCAAAGTTACCAGTATGAGGTGTGTTTAACCACTGGCCCTGGGAACACTGATTTCAAGTTTCTGAAGCCAATTTTTCACAGTGTCCCTCCTCCAGTCTCTGGCATGGATTCAGAGGCAAATCAAGTCTTCCAAAATGCCCATATGCTTGGTTAAATGTAGGAATTCTTCATCTTGTATTTGGGATGTAAATTGTGTAATTTTTTGGCATTTCTCTGGCATTTCTGTGACTAGCTAGTTAGATACTGAGATTTCTTGGATCTGTAATCTTTGCCTATGTAATCAGTAATTTGCTTCCTGATAGTCCATACTGGATCCATATCGTAGAGCTTATTGATAGACAGGAAAATTTTTTACTAGGGGTTTTCCTTAAAGAGAAATATTGGGTAACTAACAAGTTGAAGATGTACTATTCTTATATTTAATACAGTCTGCTTGCCAATGTTGACATTTTAATTATATTCAACCTTCAAGTAATAAAGTGAAAAGTTGAATTATCTTCCCTCTCATATTTTTAAAATTAGATTTTTCTATTTTGATCAATTCCAGAACTTCTATATTCTTTTAAAAATATTTCTATGTTTACCTTTTACTTCATAAGTTTGTATTTATGAGGCTAGAACCTATGCAGATGTTTACTTCTTTAATATGTTAATCAGTGTCATAAGTGAGTTGCCTGCTTTAAATAAAAGATTAATTCCATTATTTTGGTACTTTCTTTTGAAAATGGTGTCAGTAAATGAACGGCTTTTGATTTACGAGCTTTGGGAACTCCAAGGACACAGTCTATATAAATGACAGTCTCCTAGGCTCAATAAAGTGAAGAGATTTGCTCATGGTCACAAAGGTAGTCAGTCTCAAATGCAGGAATTAAATTTAGTTCTTCCTGATTCTATGTCCAGCATTCTACCCACAGTGCTGTATCTGTTGAAATATCTCTCATGAATGATTTGTTGTTCTCAAAAATGAGCTCCCTGTGGTTTTTTAAATTTCGTTTTCAGAAATTTCAAGAAAAACTAAAAATTAAATGTCCTTGTAAGAGGGATATCTTTTGTGAAACTAAAACTGGTTGTAGAACAGCAAAGGTAGAGAAAATAGGAGCTTTTATTGGCTTGGGTTAATGAAGATACATAGATATTTCAATTGAGTGCATCCCTTGATATTAATTGTATAAAATTATATATCTAGTCTTAGTTTCACCACTTGTAATAAAAAACAAGTTGGATTATATGAGCTATGGTACTATGCAAATTTATCGAGACGACCAATAATTTTGATGGGGTTTCGTTCTGTAACAGTAATGGTTATATGTTTGTGCTTTTACTGTAAGCTAACTAACTCGGAATGCCTGACCTCGATCAGATTGGATTTACCTGAATTTTAACTTTCTGAAGGTGAATACTGAATTTCATGGCATACATGAGTATTTCATTATTGACTTTGTGTTCTAAATGCTATCGTTTTTAAGAATGGTTATTTCTCCAAGAATAAACAAAAGTTGCAAGTCTTAAAAACACACACTTCAATAACTTAGAGGTATTACAGTGTCTGTTGATGTTGAAAAGTCAAACATTTCAAGGATCATATCAATTCACAATGAGAAAGACTCAGTCACCTTGAATTCTAAATGAAAATGTCGTTGAATATTTTAAAATAACACAAAAACTGACCCATTATTTCAGAAAAAAATCCCAATTCTGAGGAAAAAAACAGACATTCAAAGGGACCTAGCCTCTGGAGAGGTTGTTATTCTTAACAGATTATTATAGACTTCTTGAAGTTGGAAGAATAGTGAGAACACTGGGAGGTGGGGTTGGGGAATTACTGCTAACCAATGCCGTGAAGAACAAATGCTTGTTATAGGCAAGACAATAATATAGACACTGAAATTTCAGATATTAGAAAAAGTTCATTTTAACTGATGAATTTTTTTCATTGAAGGTTGAAGAAAAACCATTGTCGGAAAGAGTATAGGGAAGCCTGAGTTATGTAAGCAGAAAGTTCCTGAGACAGTTATTGGATGAGGCACTGGATCAGAAGGAACAGCCTAAATAGGAATTTAACTCTTACAACCATAGATGGGACTTCTCTACTTAGGTGTGAGGAGTTCTCCAACTATGATTGAGGCTGGGGATGTCATTGAAAATGCCCCCATGTTTTCTCAATCATAGTATGGCATGTGAATACCTTGAAATGGTTCCACTAGCTCTTTCCTTGTGACTGTCTTGATTATACAGTTAGACTCAGACATCTGAAGAGATGCAGCTATGTTCCAAGTTTTTAATGAACTTAATCAAAACATTTGAAGAAAAACCCTATCTTTGAAGAGATCTGACTGAAAAAGTAAATGGATTTCAAGGCAATTCAGATATATAGCATATTTATTGAGGACATAGGCCTCGGGGCCTTTTTCAAGAAAATGGATGGTTTTAATTTTAATACAACTTCACAGAAAAGACCATATCATCATTGACCAGCCTCACTTTGGAGAACTTGACTGACACCGTAGTCAGTGAATTTTACCTACATGATCTAAACTCAAGGGACAATGAGAGACAATTTGCTCTATCCAAGAAATCTTCCTTTTACCCTGAAATGAGAGTTCAGGAATATCTACACTCTCATAACATAGGCAGTAGAGTAAGTGGCTGAATAAAATATCATTATTACTATATCAGTTTGGGAGGCTCCTAGGCTCAAAACTTAGCATGTCAGTGCTAATCTCCAATGAAAACTCACCAGTGTCTATACAGATAGCCTATTTTTGAGGATCTTTGCTCCCTTGTGAGCATTTTAACAGCAAAACAATTGCCTTGGTCATTGCCAACAATTGCATGTCATGATGATGACTGTGCAATGGATAAGGGGAAATAGTTTTCTCACCAAAAAGTTAATTGAGGTCATAGAATAGCATATAACTTTCAATTATAATTTTCCCTAAAATATTAATGTAAGTCTTAAGGAAAGTAAACAGCAGCATTCGTATAACTTATTGGAAAGAATAGCAAAGTTTAAAGCAAGAATTTTTAAGAAGTAACCCTGAATTAGTATTTGGTTTAAAAAAGAAAAACTTTTCAATCATTCAGAAACACTGTTGCAATTGTTTTTACTATATTATCACTTGAATTCAAATATTTTAAAATTACATTAATAACATGAAAATTGATAGAATGGTTATATAAGTCCCATAGGTCTTTCAAGTTAACTGAATCTGGTCACTAGGGCTTCAAAACAATTGTATGCACTCATCTGTTGGAGTGGTTTCTCTCCAGCCAATCACATGAGGCACCAAATTAAAGACATATTAACTGAAATCAGCACTCACAATAAGCCATATGAAAATCCACTCTATCTAATTACGCAGTACATCTAAACATCTTATTGAAGGAGAAATTGACTGTCAGCTTCAGGAACTAAAATGGGAAACTATTTTAAAACAAAAGTTTATAGCCACATAAACGGTAGACATAATGGTAGACATGTAGACATAAATGGTCAGAATACCTCCAGCATGAATGATTAATTTTCCTATAAACCAAATACTACACTATTCAACTCTCATAATTAACCAATAATTTGAAAGTAAAATACAATTTATTTTTAGTAGTTTCAAGAATAAAGCTCGGACACAAAGTGTTTTTCATGTGAATTCACATGTTTTGTGAAACTACTTTTTAGGAGATTAGACAACACAATACAATTTCAAAACAAATAAATAGTCATTTCTTCATAATATGTATTCTTCAAAGGGAGATCACATTTGTTACCCTTTATCATTATTCATTTGCTATAAACATTCAATAACCACTTTTTCCTTCAGTTCTTTTGCTCACATATCATGAATAGCAGTTGTGTTTAATTATGTCAAGGTTATTTTTATGTTTTCAAAATGCAGGGAATACTTAAATAAAAAGGTTGTTCTCAAAAATATCCAGTTAATCTGAGTGAAAAGAACTTTTGTCTCAAATTATCCGAAAAAAATATCTCAACCATTAACTCCACCTCCTTAGTTTACATTCACCTATAAGTTACATTAGGAGAAGATAAAAACTCAGAAAGTCAATGCATGAAATGCTAGGTTATTAAGAAAAAAATTATTTTGAATTTTTTTGACCATCTAGCAAGGATAGGATGAAAAAAGGTAAAAATTCCGCCTCCATTTCTCTCTCCTATATTTTTTCACTTTCACCTTCTTGTCAGTGTATCTATTGCCTTATTCAGTTCATCTCGTCTTGATGCATTCTAAATGCCTTCTTTTTAGATCTACTGAGGCATTTATTAATCAATGCAGATAGAACATATATTGAGAGTATTTTATTTTGCTGTTCTTCATGTTCCCCAAACTCAAAAACTGCTTTGAAATTGTTCAGTGCTGAATTGTGCTTGGAATGTGTTGTGTTTTAATCTGCACCTAGTTTATTTCAATCATCTTCATGACTGATTTTTTAAAAAATTTTCCCACTCATATTATAAAAGGCTTGATTTCATAGGCATAGAAATTAATAATATCTGGTGGAATTTCAGGTCCAATATAGACAAACAACATATTTTATCTTCCCAAAATTATTCCTGCTTTCTCAAGCACTACTTTTAATGACTTTCATGAACCTGAAAAAGGCATGAATAACACTTTTTAAACCAATATTGTTTAATTTTTCCATTTTATCTTGATAATTCAAATGTAAAGCTGCAAGCAGATTACTTTTTTGACTTCAGACTTTATCACCATTAGTGAAGTGAAATGAAGAACTGAGGAAAAAACGAGGGGTAAATCTGAATGAACAATGAAAACTGGAGATTAGTTGGGCTAATTTCCACCCAATGAAAGGATAAAACGAAGTTAAAGTAGTTGATTTTGCTTCAACAAATAAAAATTTTGGTTCTGAATAACATTTTATTTAACTATATATTTTAACATCATGTAGATGCTAGGAATTTTTCTTCCCTGTGCATCAATAAGCAATAGCTATTATTTGCTGGAATACGTCCTTCAGATAGTCAGTTTTTTATTTTTCCTCACCTTTGTCTAGAGACATTTGTGTTGGTCTTGGCTGAAGGAGATTCTTCTCAAAAGTCATATCTTTGCATTTTATCATAAGTTAATTCCATGATTTAGATTTTCGTCTCTGAGAAATTATCCTAATAAGTTAAGAACTTTTGAGTTTGTGGGTGTAGGAATTCCCTCAGTGGTGCAGACTTTTAAAAATGTCTTTTCCTCATATCCTTAAAGAGTTTTCTGAAGCTCAAAAAGCTTAAATTACTTGCTCACAGCCACACAGGTAATAAATGTCAAAGACAGGATTTTAATTCAGCTTTTTCAGGGTAAATCCTCAACTCTTTCCACTATGCTGCACTGTCTTTCTAAATTTCTCTGAAAATGGTACATTATTCTCAAAAGTGAACTCCTTGAAAAGGGGCATCATAATTTCGTTACTTCAATCTCAAAAATTACAAAGATTTAAAAAAAAATGTAAGATAGCCTTGTTGTAAGAGGGGCATCTGTTATGAAACATACTATAGCAAAATAAAATAGAGATCAGAGGTTGATATCCTAATAAATGAGGCTTGACTGATCTGAATTCACTGAGTTCTCTTGGTATTACAAATATCTCTTTGATCTAAAATTATTATTATTAGAGTAGCCCGATATCTTATCCAGAAAGTCCTGGCTTTATTGCCATCATCTGTAAAAACAAGAGGTTAAATCATATGCTTTATCATGGCACTATAATTCTAAAATTCTAGAAGTTTGTGCTTCTTTCTTTGTTAGTAAAGATTTGGCAAAGTTTACAATTGAAAATTTAGTGTTCTATATACTATAATGCTACTATTTTTTCTCTGTAGCATTGCAGTGAGAATTTACTTAATGAGATTTTTTAAAAAGCCTAAACAAGTATTGTTGACTTTTTAGAAATACTTTCATAGATCATGTTTTAAGAATTCCTCGTTTGTATTTTTCGAAATACATTTTATTGGTATATTTTATTTTTATATCACAATCAATTCTGAAAGTGTCACTCCCTCTCCCTGTTCCCTCCTTTAAGTATACTTCTTTGTTCTTGTCTGTCCTTTTAAGAAATTTTTGTTTTGGTTGTCATCAGGAAGCCCTAATAGGCCATAAGAAAAAAAAATAAACACTGAGGTAAGATGCTGAAGAAAAAATGGAATCCCTCCCCCAAAACAAGTTGATTAATTTTTAACAACTTCTTAATGATGATTATTCAAATACTCTCTTTGTTGTTTTGCGCTGCTCTGATAATTTTTGTTCCTATTCTTGAGCTCTAAGAGAAAACTGATTCTAGAAATCTAAAGCTATAAGTTTTATACTAAGTTGAAGAGTTTTAATATAAAAAAATTTTTGGTCGTGAATCGGACTTTACAGAGTGTAATTTGCCAATAAAGACGCATGGTGGCGCTGAAGAATAAGAAGGCGATTAAAAGAACTGCAAATCCCGCAGACTCCATTACTTAAACAAAAGCATAGGTCCGGAAGAGAAGACTGCACAGCTTAGACAGAACCAAGAGGTTTCCATAAGGACTATCCTAAATTACAAATAAGGACTTCGGAGTTCCTTCCAAGAAACGAGATTGATTGTATCAGGGGTTTCTTTTGCTGAAAGGATTACGCATTGTGCATCCGGCTAAACAATGGAGACTGCGCCCGAGAAAACTCAGCGGAACAGGCAAGTGATATTTCTTATTGTAGCTTTTTGCTTGTCTGCTGCGCGTTCGGAGTCGGGGAGATTTTCTGTGGCAGAGGAGATGGAGAGCGGCTCCTTTGTGGCCAATGTGGTAAAGACCCTTGGGGTGGGAGTGGGGGAGTTGTCAGTCCGGGGGGCCCGTGTGCTCCCTGAGGATAATAAACAGTATTTACAGCTCAATAGTGAGACAGGAGACCTTCTTATAAAAGAGAAGTTGGACCGGGAGGAACTGTGTGGCCCCGCCGAGCCCTGCGTGATGCCTTTCCAGATCTTACTAGAAAACCCTTTGCAGTTCTTCTGGGCTGAGCTCCAAGTCGAAGATATAAATGACCATTCGCCCACGTTCTTAGATAAGGAGACATTTTTGAAAATACCCGAAAGTAGCACACTAGGGACAAGATTTCCCCTGACAATCGCACAGGATATGGATGTCGGAAAGAATGGTCTCCAAAACTACACAATCAGCCCTAACTCCTACCTCTTTCTTCGCACTCGCACTCACACTGATGGGAGGAAGTACCCGGAGCTGGTGTTAGAAAAAGCTCTGGATCGTGAAGAGCAGCCGGAACTCACATTAACCCTCACGGCTGTGGATGGTGGATCCCCAGCTAGGTCTGGGACCGCCCAAGTGCGGATCACCATTGTGGACATCAATGACAATACACCTGTGTTTGTTCAGCCTCGGTATGAAGTGCAGATTCCTGAGAACAGCCCCGTTGGTTCCCTGGTTGTGACTGTCTCTGCTCGAGATTTAGACGCTGGTATCTATGGAGATGTAACTTATGCCTTATTCCAAGCAACTGCAAAAGTCAGTCAAACGTTTGGAGTGGACCCTACCTCAGGAGACATCCGACTGAAAAGAGCAGTGGATTTCGAGGAAATTCGGACATATGATCTACATATTGAGGCCATGGATGGTGGAGGCCTTTCTACAAAATGCAATGTCTTGGTCCATGTGACAGATCTAAACGACAACCGTCCAGAACTGACAATGTCTTCGTTTACCAGCAATATTCCAGAGAACTCCACTGAGACTGTGGTCGCGGTTTTCAGCATCCGGGATCGTGACTCTGGGGACAATGGAAGGATGACTTGTTCCATACAGGAAGATCTCCCTTTCGTCTTGAAACAGCAATTTGAAAATATCTACATCCTCGTAACAGAGGGAACACTGGACAGAGAGAATAAGGCAGAGTACAATATTACCATTACTGTCATAGATTTTGGGTCTCCAAGACTCAAAATTGAGCATAACATAACAGTGACCATCTCCGATATCAATGACAATCTACCAATTTTTAATCAGGCAAACTATACACTCTACCTCCGGGAGAACAACAGCCCTGCTATCCATATTGGCAGTGTCAGTGCCAGCGACAGGGACACAGGGATCAATGCCAAAGTCACATATTCATTGCTGCCTCTTGAGGATGAAAACCTGCCCCTCTTCTCCTACATCTCTATCAGTTCAGACAATGGAAATCTTTATGCCCTGAGACCCCTTGATTATGAAACCATCCAAACTTTCTGGTTCACTGTGAGGGCAACTGATGGAGGCTCTCCAGCCCTGAGCAGCACCACCCTCATTCGTGTTGTGGTCCAGGATGAGAACGACAACTCTCCCTTTGTGCTTTACCCATTGCAGAATGGTACAGCGCCCTGCAATGACCTGGTTCCCAGATCTGCAGATCCAGGTTACCTGGTGACCAAGGTGGTGGCTGTGGATGGGGACTCAGGGCAGAATTCCTGGCTTTCCTATCAACTGCTTAAAGCCACAGACCCAGGACTTTTCACTGTTTGGGCCCATAATGGAGAAGTGCATACAGCAAGACCTATTAGTGACAGAGACTCCATCAAGCAAAAGCTCCTGGTGCTGGTGAAGGATAATGGACAACCATCTCTATCCACAGCGGCCACACTGAATGTGATGCTGGTTGATGGCTTCTCTGAACCCTACATTCATCTCTCAGAAGCACCTAAGGAACAGGCCCATACTGACTCTCTCACCATTTACTTAGTCATTTCTCTGGCCTCTGTATCTTTTCTCTTCTTGGCCTCCATAATCCTGTTCATCTCAGTACGCCTTTGGAGAAAAAAAAGAGATACTCTGAACAGTGGCTACTTTAGACCCAATGGTCTTTCATCAGGTCACTTGGTGGATGTCAATGGAACTGGGACCCTGTCTCAGAGATATCAATATGAGGTGTGCCTGACCAGTGGCTTGGGGACCAATGAGTTCAAATTCCTAAAGCCCATTATTCCCAATGTACAAGCTCAGGGGTGTGAAAAGGATTTAGAGGAAAATCCATCCTTTGGTAATACCTTTGGCATCAATTAGTGACCCCACCTTATCTAAACAATGTATTCCATGAAGATAATTTTACATGATTTTTTCACCTTTTTTCTTATTGCATTGTCCTATAGCTAACTTTATGTGTTCCATTTTAGTCTATATAATCAATAGTTTAGTAAAGTAACATATTAAACTTGTTTCCTAGACATTTAGCACTTTTATACATGTAGTCTCTGGTCATTTTATTTAGATTTGGAAGGGATTTTAGAAGTTATAGAGTGCAGTTCCTTTATCTCACAAATCAGGAAACTGAGGCCCAGTGAAGTTAAGTCTCTTTTATGGACAAATATATTGTTTGTTGCTAATGGAAGGATGCAATATTTTTACAACAGTTTATGTTATTGTTGTTTTAACAAAATGAAGCTCAAATGTGTTCACATTTCCATTGAAAATGAAGGTTTGGCACTCAGCAGCAGCATTTAATATAAAATTGGAATTATATATAATATTTAATATTGTGAATCCTGCTCAAGGATGGCAAAGTCATTAAGTACCTGCACATTTTGGATAAAATATTTCGCATATCCTTCTGGCTCTTAATTCTCTCTATGCCTTTATATCAGACATGATACAAGGGCTTCTGTGGAAAATGCATTATGTTTTCTACATTTACTGAATAATATTTCACTGAGCTTTTTAAAGTAATTTCAATCTAATGTTTCTTTTTTAAGCTCTTGTAATTTCTACTGTAATAATATAAGTTAAGGTCTTCCACAAATAATAGTTCATTTTATCACTGGTTTTCCCTATGGAATGTGTTTGCAAAATATGATACGGCTGAAAGTAATTTGTTATGGAAATTCTGGATATAAATTAAATGTCCAATTATCCAAAAAAGAATTTGAGTTTGGAATTTTTCAGTGTCTGAATGACAACATATTAACGGGATCTGAGACTATGGTCTGTTTTATGTTTTGGGGTTGAATAGACAGCACTTTCGATTGAAATTGCCTCTATCCTCAGATATATGACATTCAAATATTAAAATTTTATCCCTTCTTTCTGTTCCTAATGTTACTGTGATTTTGAAATATCCTAATTTTCTGCAATGTCATTTTATTTGTCCCACTCCTTTTCATTCAAGCAATAATTTACTTTATATCAATAAGATTTAATCGACTATTTTATCATGTCAACCAAACTGCTGGAAAAAATTGAATGGGGAAAAATTCCAGAAGAATATCATCTCGGTGATGTGTAGATATTTTTATCACCTTAAAATGAAATTAAGGAAAACTCTTCAAGGATAATGCATTAATTAGTGTCTATTGCAAAAATGTTTAATGAGTAAAATTCATAATTCATTTTTATAAAAAGTTGAAGTTCAGATTCTCAAAAGCTTAAAATAATGATAGCAGACCAGTCCCTCTCTATTTTGAGGCAATGCACAGTCACTTGGACATACGTGTGTCCTAACTTTGAAAACATTTACTGTAATGTTGTGGTATGGCTGTGTTTGTACATTTTTAATGCATTCCCGCTGTGTGATATGTGTTTCTCCATCATTTCCTAGGCTTTCTTCTTTTGTTCTTTTAAATACAAGTATAGGCTTAGAATCCTGTGACACATTCAGGATTCTGGGGGTCAATCTGGTGGGGCAGAGGTCAGGGGATTCTGGAAATTCTCAGCAACAACCTTAATTCTCACCACCATCACTTACTCCCCATCCTCTTTTGTAACACTGTAATTTGTGTAACTTAAAAGTCACTTCTCCTAAGTGAGACTTTAGAAATCAAGTTACTCTCTCCAACTACATAGCTTCTGCAAGTGAATTCTGCTCTCCAGTCACACAAAAATAGATCATTTATCTCTTCTGCACTAAAACCCAAAATTCCCTGCAGTGGAAGGGTATTCACAAACACCACAAAGAAGGAATAAATTTCTCCAAGCAAGGATGAAACAGATTTTTCCTGAAAGAATTATTTCTTTGTGAACCAAAAGCTAGTTCGATATATTCAAGGCCAGAGACTACTCTAAGAAAATTCTGTTAGAAATGTTTTCAGCTTTTTAATAGGATGTGTGTGTATAGATTGTATGTATATGTATATATTTCTCAGTATCAGTATTTGATGGTCTAGGGTGCACCTGCCATCAACTGCTATGAAATCATGGTGTTTTGGGCAATTATGTGTTTACTTATAATATGGAGTTCTCAGACTCAAGACAGTGATTCCCTGTCTTGATTAAATACCTGACTAGTTGAAAATTGCAGGATACCTGGTTGCTGTCACACTTGTTTGAACTTACACTGACTTTAGAACGTTGTAATCTGATCTCAATAGTAAATGTAAGCACATGAATTTAATGTGATTCCAGAAGAAACATCCAGATCAATAAGACTATTTCCTTGTTGTCTTTATTTTCAATAATTTTTTTTAAGATTAAGCTTAAGGGTACAGCAAGTTTGCCTGTTAACTGCTCTGCTTTCATAACAACTGAGAAAAGGGCAGCCTCACAAATTTTCACTGAAGGTGACACCATATATTTGAGTCCTAATGGGGGAGTAAGGAAGGCAAATCAATGCACATTATCAGACTAAAGGCACAAGCAGAAGGAAAAGAATGCAAAAATAAACGGAATGAGGAAGGAAAAGAGTGAAGAGGTAGAAAATGAAAGTGAAGAAGAAAAGAGAAAAGAAGAGGAAGGGAAAATGGAGATAAGAAGATGTACCCATGTCAGGGAGCAGCAGAGAAGGACTAAGAATAGCTTCAGTAGCATTTCTTAAGTCAGCATCAAGGTTTTTCTCTCCATTGTTTTACAGAAATTGGGCAATTTTGTGGTAGGTATAGCTACAAGGTTTGAGAGAAATTGTTTGAATTATGAAGAAAACAACATAAATCGTAGTTCAGAAATCCAATATACAAGGTTTTCAGACAAGTAGGATTTCACTCCTATTATAGAAGTTCATATCACTAAAATAAAGGGAGGGGAGGAGCCAAGATGGCATCGTAGAAAGACACACTTATGGTAGCTCGGAAACCACAGCCTATAAAATATCTGTAAAGAAGAACCCCTAACAAATTCTGGACCGGTGGAAGCCACAGAACAACAGAGTGGAGGAGATTTCTGTTCCAGAAAGATCCGAAAAACCCTCACCAAAGGTCCATCACACACTGGACCAGAGTGGTACCCAGCCCTAACTTGGCCGCGCGGCCCCGGGAGAAGCAGATCTGAGCAGGCTTCAGGGACGGAATCTCTGGTGGCCATGGGGGTCTCTCCACCCATAGGCGCTGCAGGTCAGTGAGAGAGACCTCCGGGCTCTCTGAGAGGAGAGCGGGGTGTCTCCATAACTCAGGCCCCCTCGGGAGGCAGCGGCAGAGGCAGCTGCAGCCAGAGGCTCCCAGAGCAGGCAGGAGCTCGACAACAGCTCCATTACAGAAGGTCTCTGCATAAACCCCCTGAGGAAACTGAGCCTGGGAGGCGGCCCTGCCTGAGAACCTGATTTAATCTTACCCTGAATAGCAGCCACGCCTGCCACTGAAAACCCTGAGGCTGGGGAGCAGCATTTGAATCTCAGACTCCAAGCGCTAGCTGGGCAGATCTAGGTGGGGTGGAGAGGTATCTCAGAAGTTGAGTAACTGGCTCGGAAAATGCCCAGAAAGGGGGAAAAAAATAAGACCATAGAAAGTTATTTTCTTGGTGAAAAGATATTATCTCCCTTCCTTTCTGAGGAGGAGGAACAATGCTTACCATCAGGAAAAGACATAGGAGTCAAGGCCTCTGTATCCCAAACATCTGAAATAGATATCCAATGGGCTCAGACCATGGAAGAGCTCAAAAAAGATTTTGAAAATCAAGGTAGGCCGGTGGAGGAAAAACTGGGAAGAGAGATGAGAGAGATGCAAGAAAAACATGAAAAACGGGTCAATACCTTGATAAAGGAGACCCCCAAAAATGCTGAAGAAAATAACATCTTGAAAAATAGGCTAACTCAATTCGCAAAGGAGGTTCAAAAAGCCAATGAGGA